>QJPP01000376.1:0-600000 GCA_003996215.1 Jaltomata sinuosa | reverse complement strand
GGTCTCTTGGTGACTCGTACTCACAACCTCAGGGTTGGAAGTGAAGAGTGTGCTTACCATCCGAGCAACCACTCTTATCAGCTTTTCTATATTCACTTCCAGAAAACCAACAACATTTATCAAGGACTTTCTTTGTGTGCTTAATGCTACCAGAGTACCAGTTCAGGCTTTGCCATACTGATGGGCCTGCCCGGCCCAAGTTTTTCTCAAGTAAGGGAGAAAAGGCCTCTGCTACCATTAGATTTGGGGAGCTCAAGCTTTTCTTTCCAATTTCCTTACCCCTCCTTTAAAATAAGAAAAATAAGGAGTACATAAAATCTTTAAAACGTGCATTTTATCGGGACAGACATGTTGAATTGTGATTACGAAACTGCCAAATTGAAGCAGCAAGAAAGGCAGACAATGTTCATGCAAGTGATTATCGAGTTGGCATACGTGATACGTCTCGTCTCATGCACATACACATGGAGGTGATTTCCCAAGTTAAGCTTTGTATTCGTTAGCATTTAACAAAGCACAAATGTTTAGAACAAATAATTACTCTTTTCGTGAACATTACGTGAATGGACTAACGAGTTTAAGATGTTATCAGTATTATAGTGATAGTACAAGAAAATATAAAAGTAACAGTCAAAAGATTAATTAGATAGATAAAACATCACAATTAGAAAGAACCCAATAGTCTAGTGAATCAGAATTTCTTGTACTCTGTAAGAATTGAATAGAAATAAAATAATGTAAAAAAATTTGAGGCATTCGAAAAGAAAATTTAGTGGAAACGGAGGAAATAGTTTTCATTATTATCTTTGGAAGAAATGCAGATAAAATTTTCACACTGCACTTATCCATGTGCCTATTGTAGGGAAGACTCTTTTTAGCCTTATTAGGTATAGGGATAATTTTAGCAGATGTCATTGCCCTTCAAGTTTGTGTCGAAACAGGAAATAATAATTGTTCTTGGTAAAAATATATGTGACACTCCGCCAAAAACCTTACTTTAATGGGGCAAGAAGTCAATAACTCTTAAGAAAGAATGCGATGATCTGATAGCAAAATCCATGCCAGCTTAATTGACTCATTCTGCGAAAACAGATTTGTCCTTCTATCCAAAAAGTATTGCTATGAAGATCTTTTTAGAATTATAGTCTTAATCATCCCTCATTAGACATTTTGAAAATAAGTCTATTTCTTCCAACAATTGCCTTTTCCCACTTTGAAATCTTGTACACTCCATACTACTAGATGGTTGAGTCGTTATGAGGCTAATGAGAAACTGACAAACTTTACCTAAATAATCTGAAGCAGCTGCTACGTTCAATGTCTTCTCCTCTGCCCCAGCATGTTGAAGTTTGTCTGTGTAGATACATTTTCTGCATTCCTGCAGGCAAACATAATAATGGATTCCATTATTTCTTTGATCATAATCTTTTCATTTTTCTTTCTTTGCAATTCTTTCTTTTTAAAAAAAAGCAACCTCCGTGAGGCCAGGTCACAATAGGAACCAATGAACTTACGAAGATAAAGAATCTATTACCTGGAATACTTGATTTAGAGCAGCAATATGTTCATCATTCAGAAAACCATAATTAAGCAACTTCCTTAAGAGGAACACAAGCTCAGCGCTCAAATTAGAATTTGTAATGTTTCTAGTAATGGCAAATATGCAAGATTCGTCGAAGATTGAAGTCATCCATTGAGGAACTTTCTTTCTTCTCAGCAGTGCAACTGCAATATGAATTGCAGGCTTGTGATGAGTCATGAAAGATTTTGAAACCAAAGATGGTGCTGCCAAAGACATCACTAGTTCTTCTACTATAAACCGACACCAGTTGTTCCTTTGTACAGCTGATACTTCCGTTTCCACATCTTGCCACCCAATGAGCATAGACAAACAGAGGGAACAGTTCATTGCTACTGACATGTCACTTGAGAATATTTGGCCTTCTAAAACAGCCATTATAGACAACAAATAATAAGTTTTGAATTCTAATGTGTCTGATTTTCTACTTCTCTCATCTTCTATTCCGCTGAATAACTCCAGCAGGTATTGCGAGCTAAGTAACTTTATAGGAATAGATCCAAAATGCAATAACTTGCACAAATCGTGGCACTGTATACTAATATAGGGCCAGGGTTGTGGGATGTTGGTAGGATCCAGCAAATATTGGCAGTCCACAATCCCCGGTAAAATGGCATGCACGCTAGCAAAATAAGCTGTTAGTTCCTAAATTAAAAACAAGATAAAAGAAAGCACAGAAACTGTGTTAAAGGAACGGATCTACCTTCTCAAAGAGAAGAAAAGCAGTGAAAGCACAAAAACAAGAGCTTCTCCAGATCTTGTTCCTTCGTCTTGTTCAACTAGAGAAGGTCCCCTGGAACAGGCATTGGCGATAGTGGTATTAACCAATGATAGCAAAGGAGTGCTAAGGGTTATAGTTTTTGAAGCTTCAACCATCACTTGATTTACTGAGTGGTGCAAAACCATAGAAAGAATGCCAATTGATATAAGAGTTCCTGGTGTCCATCCATCTGCAGCTACTGAGGTGATCAGGTAGTCGATAATCTGCAATAAGGAAAAGTCTATTTACTACATAGGAACTGGAAGCAAGCAGTATTTAGAAGAGTGAGTACTATACTTTCACCACAATTGCAACCCAGGGTTCATCATCCGAGAGGGATTTAGAGTGTACTGCTTGAAGAATGCAGGATACTAGTTCGGAGGTGGCCATGAAAGTATCTGGGGATGAAGAATGATCAAACTTATAGTACAGGTCCTTAATTGCACCAGCTATCCTGTGTATGCAAAACTGATCTGAAGCACTTGGTGAGATTTCTATCATATGTTTTATGGTATTCACCACTGAAACAATGTCATACTCGGAATATTGTTCTCCAACCTCTCCCAATAGAAACACCATGAGCATACCTAAAAAGTTATCCCCCAAAGCTACAAGTTCTGTCATAACATACACATCTATCTTCTGATTGACTTCACCATGGATATTTATCTGGTTTACATTGGAGCAATTGCATCTGCAAAATTTCAAAATCTGGGCAGACAACACATTGCAGATTTTCTCTTGTTGGAACAACCATTTCAATGATGTTACGTGGATTCTTGTAGATAGCAAATCCCAGTCCTTTTCAGCAAGTAGGTGGAACACAATCCTTTCAGCCTCTGGGCTATAGGGGATTTGGTAGCTCACCTTGGCTAAACCTCTGTAGAGTGCATAAAGATTTATAAATATTCCCAAAACAGAAGCTCCGTGCATGTTTTCACTGCTGTTAAGTAGAATATATTGCTCCAGTGAAGCTAACACAAGCTTATCATCTGCAATCCTGGAAAAGGGTTGAGATTATCAACTGAGGACTGATAACATAAGCAGGGAAAATGCAGAAAGAGTAAGATTAAGATTCCAGAAACTATTTACCGATCGTCATACAGCGAGCTGATGTACAGTAACAGCAGAACTGCCAGTTGGCGAGAAGACAATTCAACATTTTGGGAGCTTTTATGGCCCAGAAGGAAAAGCAAATCTATAGGATCAGACGGAAGATGTGGAGCAGCATCGCTAATGCATCGAGCAGAATCAACCCCAAGAATGATATCTGTCATCACACTGAAGATAAGATAAACCTTCCTTTTCATCTTTTCAGAAGGGAAAAAGCCTAAACATCCATATGCAAAACTGAACCAGGAAGATGTGAACAGAACATTTGCAAATATTTTGGTTTCCGTATCTGAATCTTGTAGCAATATGGAATAGAAGTTTTCGAGTATTGCAACTGGAATATCCTCATCTTCCATCTCATGTAGGGATTTCATAAACCAAGGTAATATATGTGTTTTGCATACATCTATAATGCTTCTCCTAAGTTCTGTGTTGATTGAGCTTGAGGGATTCATCCCACAACTATATGAATATGCCTCTTTCAGTAGGTAAAGAGAGTTCAAAAGTTGACCCGGGTATTTTCCATAATTCATTAAACAAGTTAAGATGCAATTTCTTGATGCATCCTGAATTGATAGTAAGAAACTTGAAATCCCACACGAAGATGAACATTTCATAAGTGCAACAAATGTTGAACAGACCAGAGCTAATGTCTCTGGAAGCATGCCTATTTCTCCAGCAAGATTTTTCTTGAGCATCCCCGTCAAATAAAGGCTTATTTCTTCTACCTGAGACTTGGATACCACCCCTGGGCAGTTCTCAACAGAGTTCCAAATAAGCCTGAGTGTCTCAGTCTGTACAGGGTGGAAAGGAATTTCAGCAACATGTTGCAGAACTGGAATCAGGGCCATGAACCCAATTGCAAGTCTCTGTCTAAATGCTTGTTCAGCGGTTGCTAAAATATCAAGAAGCTGAATACAAGATTTAATTGTTGGATCTTTGTTTCCTGCAAATTAATAAATTACTTCATTAGTCATTACAGACAACAGTAATTGCATAGCCTTACCTAATATTAATTAGAATGTTCTCTAGCTCATTGTCGTTAGAGAACTTAGATCTTGTCGAACCATATGGACAACAAACATTGAAGCCGTGGTAATTTGTTAATTGTAGGAAACCACTGTAACTGCCAGAGAATTGGTTGATTTCAAGATAGTTTAATTGTAAAGAACAAACAAAATGAAAATAGAGTGCGACTGAAATGCCCATTTTCATCTTTCATTTCTTCAAACGAAACTAATACGAATAGAACTAACTGCTCAGGCACTGTGTATTGCTGATATTCTTACCTGACAGTCTCAGCACTTCAAAAGCATAGTCTGCAATGTTCTCTTCAACAAATACTTGGATTTCATTTTCTAAGACATCTTTCCCCGACAGATAAAGGTAAAGTAAATCTAACGCTGCTATTTGAACTTGATTATCAGAAGAAAGCAAGGGGCCTTTGACTGCCTCTGCAAACAAGATAGCTAGAGGCCCATCTGATATCTGCTCATTTGTTTCCATCAAGTGGTCAACATCATAAGAACTCCTGCTCCTTGTGCCAATTATTGAAGTAGTTTGAAAGAAACCTCTTTGCATTATTATTGTTAAGAATGCTGCATAGACAAACAGTATCACTGATTTGACAAATGTGAGAGATGAGATTATCTTGCAGAAACTCTAACATCAACAGCTGATTGTTCTATTGTGTTTCTTTTTTCTCTTTTTCCTCTTCCTTATGGGAATGATGGGGGAAAGGAGGGGAGAAGGGGGGCTTAGAAGACAGAAAAGAGAGATCATCAGAGCTCTGGTGAAGAGTGCATAGAACTTTGCTAGTCAAGTCAGCAGCAAATATACACGCAAAACTTTTTAGCAGTCAGAGTATATTCAAGGTGTGAACAGAATTAACAACCAACAATTAGTTGTTTATGACTTTATGGAGCCTGTTTACCACAACATTAAGCTGACGAGCCATAAAATCTCTAGCTTCAAATGATCTCTCAGGGAGAGATATGGCTATTCCTATAATTCATTAGCGCTATTTATCAACCATACTTCACTAGTTCACTTGTCAGATATAATAAAAAATAAGTCAGCTACTATTTCCATATACACCTATTTCTTGCAATAACCCAAGAACAGAAGTGCTACCAGTAGAGATATTCACAGGAAAACCAATTTCAGAGATGCTAAAGTTCAAGAAGCAGAAACGGGTAATGTTAAAGAAGCTTACCTATACAGTTCAACCGAACATCATCACTTTGAGCTTTCATGAGAACTGCCAGTACCAAGTGTAGGAGCTTCGAGAAATGGCCAAATAAACTGGGAGGATCCTCACCATCTTGAGACACATTGAGTAGGAATAATTTGTATAGAACGAACAGGATTTCCCCTTGAATATCTTCACTGTACTCAAGAAGGAATTGACCCTTAGGGTCTGTTTAAGGCAAAATGAGATAGCCACTGTCTCGGTTTCAAGAGTCACCTGGACAAGTGAAGACCGCTGACAAGATTGAAAATGAGGGCATCCGTTTCTTCGAGACAATAGGAATGGTTTTTTTGATAATCCAAGAGAAGACCTAGGCAGTGAAGCTATTCAAAGATTAAAAAAAAAGGTCAGATTACACGTATTAGAAGGAAAATATATGTCACTGCAAATATAGAAACTACAAATATGCCATGTATTGATGTATATTGAAGGCTGATTTAAGTCACTAAAATCCAATATATATTGGACAGACATCAGGCAAAGAATTCCAAGACAGGAACACTAACTGTAACTTCTTCCTCTTTCTTGTTCATTCTAGCTTCAATAAGGAAATCAATTACATACAAAGAGTACGCCTCTAAAATGAGCAATTTACCCATAGAGGATTCAGCAGCTGGCAGGCACCAAATAGAGTGTGAAACTACTCTGAAAAGGTTGAGAATTATCACGAGGAAAGAAATCTCCGGTGCCATTTTAAACGCATTTCACAAATTCAAAATTACGTGTGGTTGCTCCCATATTTAACTTGCTTATTTTGTACAGCTTCTTTGTATTTTCTTCCACAACGAACTTTTGGACCTGAGCATTAACATTTAACCTTGAACTAACTACCTAAGCATGTTTTAGCTTTCTACTAGCTGCTCTGGCTAAAACTAATTCTCTCTGGAGTCATCCTGACTGTGATTTTCCAATCAAATCTGCAACAGTGTCTGCACTTAAATTTCTGCTGTTAGTCGATGTCATTGACTCACTGAATTGACAGCAGTTGCCAAATCACTGTGGAAAAGCTACTCCTAGATAAAAGCTAGTATATTTGATCTTCGGGATTGAAGAGTGAGCTAATTGTGATAAAGCTATACTGCCAACACCCGGTCTTAGTAGAAATCTTAACAGGATCTTCCAAATCATTTTGATTAACGAAAGCTTTACCAATCACAGTCGGCTGTCCGCCACCACACAAAGTGGCACAAGCACACTGAGGAAATTAGGAAAACCAGATACTTCCTCCGTTCCACATTTATTTCCTTATAAGTCCATTTTAGAATGACGCACTTCTATATTTCCTTAATGATAAATTTTTATTGCCACACAAACGTTAAGAAATAATTAAAACCACAAGTTTAAAAAAGTATACAGTTACACAAACAATATAGCATATTTAAAATCACACAGTTTTAAAAGTTTTATTTCTTAAACTTCGTGGCAAGTCAAACTATGCCAAACAAATTGAACCAGTAGGAGTATATGTTGTATACTGTATGGCTGTAACTTTGTAGGTATACCTTTCTACAGCTCCATTCTCAGTTACAATTCCATAAATCGGAATTCTAAAAATTAGGATCAGAGGGAAAGGTTACCGTGTGGAGCTGTCTCTGACTCCAAGCTAAAGAGCCACTGGAAAGACGATCTGCAAGCCGAGCCACAAACTCTGCATGCACATCGCAGTCCGGAGCTTCACATAACTGCATAATCAAATCCATAGTTTGCTTGGCAATAGGCTCATCATCGAAGGAAGATAGAACACCGACGAGAGGCGAGATTAGGAAATGAGAGTGGAACGTGAAGAAGGTTTGGCGAAAACTCGGTTGGAAAAGCGCGATAGATAACTGGGAGAGAGCGTAGGAAACGTGAACAGTCGGCGATCTCGGATTGGAAATGAGATTGGAGAAGCAGAGGAGGCAGATTGATCCACCTTCATCGGTTGGAATAATCAATGTCGAGCTATGGCCTTGGGCACATGTTAACGGTGGTTCCGGTGGTGGCGACTGTGGTAAGTGGTGGAGGTGAGAGGTGGCGAAATACATTTGTTGCTGTATTGTGTGCGTGAGTGAAGAGACTGGCGAATGCGATGGGAGAAAGTGGAAGATTTTGAATTGCAAGGCGGGAGAAAAACAAAAATTGTTAAGGCTTTGCCTCTTTGCCTTCCAATTCGAAAAATATATATACGATTGACAATCAAGAGGTCCCTTAAATTCTAATCTTATCGGTCATACTTTCTGTAATTTATGTGAAAAGGAAGAAGGCCTAAATTCATGCTAATTAATTTTAGGCATGGCTATTAAACTTGACAAACTATAACAAATACTCCCTCGTTTACCTTTACTTGTCCACAATATTAAAAATATATTTTTATTTTTAATTTTAATTTTTAACATATCAAAAGAGAAAAATATTATTTTTCATGTTTTACTCTCAACTTATTGTATAGGAATATAAAGCTACTTGAAATTAATTGAATGATTGCGGAAATGAGGGAGAGGGGAGGGAATGATTATTTTTCAAAATTGAGTGGAATTTGATTTTTAAAACAAAGTTGGAGGTGTAAATAATTTTCATCCTTTACGAGAGTAGATTCCTTCACTGGCGAAAAAAAAAATATTTTATTCATTCCACTTTTATTTGTCCACTATTTCAAGAAGGAAAAATTACGCGATATAGAAACATTGAAGTCATAATTACAAGGCATAGTTAATGTTTAAATTAATTACTATCTACAGCTAAAATTTAAATTAAATAGCTAATTTTTTGTAGATCCAGCATATACAAATTGAGAAGCGTGTATGTCGTTTCTCCTCCATCCATCTCACCTCTTACCTTGGCTAAATTAGCAGATGATTTAACTCCTCCATCTTTAACACACAATTTTAATTCCTTTTCTCTTCAAAAATCATGATTACAATTCCTTTTCTCTTCCCAAATCGTGATCTCTGAAAATTAAGTAATTACAATGACAATTTTGAAATACATTCAGATTTACAACGACACTTTTCAATTCCTTTACCCAAATATATGTTCTAAATACATTCAGAATTTATACGTATTTTAAGTATTTTTTTTAAGAGGTGTGAAAAATCTAAATTGGACAAGTAAAAGTGAAAATAAAAAATAAAGAGAAAAAAGAAAAAGTAATAAATAAAAAAGAAATAGACGAGAGAGTAGGGTTAGAAGAGGGAGAAAAAAAGAAAGACAAAGTAGGAGTCGCTCCAATGGACTTCACATTTTAGCATTGAACTGTAACCGGCTTCAGCTCAACAGGTGCTCACCCAGTCTGCCGACCTCCCTACTTTTCTCAGCTGTCCATGTAAGCCTTTCCTGTTCTTACACTTTTTACTGATGGCTAAACATTCAGCAATCATACATCAATATATCTCCATCACGATCTCCATCGTCGGGAGAAAATTGCTGTATAAGAAAGCTGCATTCTTTTTGTTCGACTAAATTCCTCTATGGAAATCACTACATCGAAATTATAAAGATTTCTGTTTCCTTTTGATTTTCCATTTTTCTAATATATTTAATGACAATGATGCATATATTTTTTAGCAATCTCTAGTCTCAGTCATGCTTGCTGCAAGACTTTTCGGGAGGACATTCTTGGCGGCAGCGGCAAAATCAGAGAGTTCAGCCGCTGCAGCAGCTGCTTCTTCTGCTACTGCTAAAACCCTTAATCCACTTGAGCAGTTCTTTGAAGTAGATAGAACCCCAGAGGATGATAAGCCTGTTGTTTATGGTAAAATCCCTTCCATTTTCTCCGCTGAAACTGTTTTGTTGTTGGCATAATTTGATATAATTCTCTATAACGATCTCCACTAGTTGTGTTTTTGTAACATTTATGATCAAAATACGTTTTTTGGTCTTTAAAAGGGGTACTTGTTGTGATGGTATGCAACCTCGAGGAGTGAGATAAGTTTAGCACAACAATTTACTGGCTATGCACATATGCGCCCTAGCTAGTTCCGTCTTATTTGATCTTCATTATCATTATCAGTGACATGTGTTAGGTAGTTCTTTGACAAGGGCAAGCAGCTGCAAAAATAAATAAATAGATATAGTAATTGTTCTAAAAGCTAAAACTGATGCAATGTACTGGAAGATACTCTGCAATGTTCGGTCCTTGTCACTGATAGATAATCTCCAAAATACAAACTTCTTGGTTAAAATCCAATAAAATGACATCTTCAGATGGACTATCTTATGTGAATTGAAACCAAGTATCATGAATACCACTTTTAGATGTTCAAAAAGTGCTAAACACACAACCCTCACAAGCTAGACCAAAAATTGAAAGCCTGGTTGCAAATATTTAAGATCATATCATATCATATTGGAAGTTTCGTCTTAACTCTAAATAAAAGGTTCTCGCCCTGTGACTTAAGTGGTGTAATGAGCTCAAAAGTCTTTCATGCCTCTGTATCACTGCAATTCCATGTTACGCCAAAATACGGTAAAGAAATACATTTGTACTTAATGCTAATTACAGATTCTGTTTTACTTATAAAAAGAATTGCATTTCTTTCCTTCCAAATGATCCACCAGACGGCTGAAGGAAGTGAGTTCTATGTCTGCATCTTTACCTTCCCTAACCCATTCATGTACCAACATTGCAGTAATTCCTTAGTTATCCTTGGCATCGTCCAGTTAACCCCCATTAGAGTCCAAAAAAGTCAGAGATCTGTTTGGTGAAAGTGCAATGTATGAAGAAGTAGTTCACATCCTCATTTTGCCTCTCGCACAGTGGATAGCGCAAATATTCCCCCCTCCTTCTGAAAGTTTTATGGGTTAAGCATGCTCCTTGGACAACCAACCACGTGAAGAAATCCACCTTCAAAGGGCCTTGAAAAAAGTTACCATTATGGCTTAACATCTTTTGTAGCAAGCTTCTCAGATTCCTCTACTATTGCCTCAATAATTTCTTCCTCATTCTCAACTTCTAGTTAGGGCTTCTATTTCAAGAGTTAGTGGTGATTTCTGATTCCTTAGTTGGGTTTTTGGTATTGCCTCTTCACTTCTATAAATGCAAGGACGGAATAGCCTAGGAGGCCCTTATACTTGGCTCGGATTGTAAACTGGACCCTTCTATTCACGACTTATCCAACTGAACACTTAACTAAGTGATGTAAGGAGCTTTTCCTAAATCTGTGTGGTGTAGTTTGGTTCATGCCCTCAAATGTTAGGAGCTTATTGGAAAGCTGGAAAATTGACATAAGATAGCAAAGATCCAGAAACAGTTTTGGAGGACCATTCCCATGTGTATTTTCTGGACTATTTGGAGTGGGAGTAATAGTGCTTGTTTTGAGAATAAAAAGAATCATATTTCTAGAGTCAAGAACCAATGCCTACATAATCTAATTTTTGGTGTGACAGGTCACTGGAGAGCACGGAACGGTATATGTATTTCTTGTATTCTCTTGTAAATTATGTAATTTGAGTCTATTGTAGGGGCTTTTTTAAAAAATTGATCAATGGGGCTTTTTGATTGTTTTACTTTTATGTACCTTCTTGGTACCTTATTAATAAAACTTTTACCTTATAAAAAAAGTTTATGCTTTGGTGTATTTGGTTCATGGTGGATAGTAAAACACTAAAAAGTACTATAGGTTACCCATAGGTATCCCCTAGTGGTCGATGTAGTTAGAATCAAGGCAGGTTCAATTGGGAAGGGTCTCCTTCTATCTGGTGAAAGGATACAAGTATCCATGGATTCAATATGCACACAAGTTGGCATGGACACCAATTTTTATCTGGAAAAAAATACCCTTTAGGTGAAGTTAACTCTGTTGAGCTTCTGGCAGCTCAGAAACTATTACATATTTGATTAGTTGAATGTCAAATGTGCTATGTTAAAAATACAAGGATCAAACCTAGGATATGAAAATGATTCGGGAGAGAAGAAACGCTACTCCCTTTGTCTCATGTTATGTGACACTTTCCTTTTTAGTTTGTCCCAAAAGAAAGACTTTTCTCTCTTTTTTCTGTTTTTAAAATCTAGCATTCCCATTTAACTGTAATGACTTGTTGGAACCTACTTGATGTAGAAGTTCATTCTTTTACTGGGAGATAGAAAATAAAAAATAAAAACATGTGGAACTCTCACCATTAAAAGGATAATTTTGGCACTTTGCATATATTTGGCTTACATGTTAAAAGTCTTCTTTGATTTCTTAAACTTTGTGATCATTGAAACACCTTCATGTAAAATGGAATGGAGGGAGTGTTCTATTGCATAACTTAAAAAAAGTTATAAATAAAGTACCAAAGTGGTTGCGGGAATGATACGTGTCGGTTATCGGCTAAGGCTTCCAAGGGCGGCAAACTTTCCATACTAGTTGTTACCTTGCACTGTCATTTTCCCCAATATTATTGAATAGCATGGCTTGGGGCTAAGATAACTCAAGTAGGAGAGCTGTGTTATAGGTGACCTTATTGTACGGTTCAGAGAATAGTTCCTTTTTCTAATTACGTAGACCATGATTGCATACCATAATAATTTCTATTTCCTTCTCGTTTTTTGGAGTTCTTGACAACAAACACCTTCCCCTTTATTAGAATAGAAATTTACAAATAAATAAGATGTGTCTGTATAGTACCAAGAACATTACCTACGAGAATTTCTTATCCAGAGTCGAACTGTCAAAGATCGATTTGATCTTTTCCTCAAAGACGGATACAATTGGATTAGCTTTGATCCACTAGAGGGCTTCCTTTTCAAATTGATTGCAGACACTCCCTTGAGCATTGACTTAGTCTAATTGGGGATCTTTTATTTAAAAAATGTCTTTTGAAACCCTCCCGAACCACGTTTGCATCAATCGAAATGGTAGGACTCCCAGCCCTCCCATCCCCACTCCTTCAAAGGGAGACTTCGGCTAGGAAACGTCTATTGGGACTCATATTGATTATTAATTCAAATCTACTTGATGGATACTCATTGCGTACACAATATTTACTATTTTTCTGTTTCAACATTGAATAGTTATTTGATCTTCTTTTCTTTTGTAATTTCTATAACAATTCAATCAAAATTTCTCGAGTTTTAATTTGTTATTTCATAGAAATCGAAGTAGTTCACGAACTACTACATTAGTATGAAGTCTATTCTTCCACTTTAAAAGTGTAACAATGAGAAATTGAGGACGTTATGATCAATGAAGGTGAATTATTTGGTTAAGCAATCTACATGGAAGTATCCAATGAATACCGTGTAAACAAACGTTATTGTGAATCCTGTTTATTTTTCCCAAAGCGTATCACAAGCCCTTTTTTCCTTTCTTTCCTTCTACCTCTTGTTTTTTTTCCTGGTAAAGTGTCCTTGTAAGTTGTACAGGAACCTCTATAGCTCAATTCTCTATCAAGATTGGGGATTCATTGTGTTATCAGTACTGCCATTTGTATTGTTCAAGTTTACTACTGAAGGTTGTTTCACCATTATAGTAGTTGGTTATTTATGAACTTGTGTGCTACTTATTACTTAGTTTGTGCAACGTTAAGAACATATTAGCCAAGTTAATCTGATTAGAAAAAGTCTATCCAAATCGATAGCCTCACTGTAGAGGAGAGGTTGAAGCTCACACTTCCTTGTGGTTTCGGTGCCCTCTGTGCCTCAAATGCTTAAAGGCCTTCTAGTTAAACACATGCTAGATTGAGGTTCTCTATGCTGAGTGGCTGGCTGGTTAATTAGTATGCTTGTACCATGTTCTGTATCTCTGATGGGATGAACTCTGAAGTTTTAAAACATAATCAGGTCGAGGTTGGAAGGCTTCTGAACTGCGTCTGAAGTCTTGGGATGATCTTCAGAAGTTATGGTATGTTCTGCTGAAGGAGAAGAACATGTTGATGACTCAACGGCAGATGCTTAATGCTCAGAACTTGCGTTTTCCTAATCCAGAGCGTATTTCCAAGGTAAAGTCAGTTTCTTTAGCAAGTTCCTCGCATAGTTATGATTTAGTCTCAACTATCAAACATTTATTTGCCACTGTTTCTATTTTCTACATGTTTCAATTGGATCCTCCTCCTGGATCTGTATTCTGTAGTAAATCTCCAAACTAACCTATAAATATTAATGTCATCTTAAATCGGGTAGAAAGTAGAATGTATAATGCAGCATACATTGAAGGATTTCTTGATTTCCAAAACATTACATGTGGCCACAATTGTTTGTCTTCTGCACTTTGGGGGAAATTCTAGGTGGCACTTCTCTTTGATCCACAATCCTCGGTAAACATATGTAGTTCTCTGGCTACAGAAAGTATCCAGTGTATGTTTATCAGAGCATCGCTTTTCAGAAATGCCGAAGTTATTGGTGGCAATCTGTTAGTAAATTTCTTGGTGGCTTGAATCTTGAGAAACGAGAGGAATACATTTTATCGTACATGATGTCCTAATGAACAGGTTTAAGATATTACCCCGTCAGGTCTATTTTACTTGTCATATTTGCTTTTTGCACACCCCTTAAGAAAACATTAACTAAGAGGATAATTTGACTATATTATCCTTATTTATTCTTTGATACTGTTCCTTTCACTTCATTAATCTCTCTCCATCTCTCCACATTTTTATTAGAGTTAGGGTAAAAGTGATTCAAGAAAATTCAAATTTACCTTTAAGTAAAGTAGCATTGTCCAGATCTTTTAATAGTTTGGAATTTCCGTAATATTAGATAATTCACGTTTCAGACTTTAGCTGTATTGCTATAAAAAATCCAACTAAACCATGCATCAAATTTAGGCGAGACTTGTATCTGAATATAGAAATTAAGCAACTGGAAGCCTTGGGGGACCTATTTACATGTTCAACTTCTAGCTTTAGCAAAAAGAGTAGTGCTGTTAAGAAAAGATAGGTGCAGAAGTTGAAGGAGCATATTGATAGGCATGAAGCTACAATCATGTTCACCATACTTGAGCCTCGAACTCTTGCTGGATCTCCTGTTTTAACCAAATCATATCCGTCAGAACTATATAGCAACAACTATTATCACTCTCTTTAGTTTACGGGGAAAAAAGGTAAACGATGCATGAATCAACTGCATAATTAAACACATCACCATCTTAAAATTATTCAAAGTAGTAAAAACGGAACTCTACTAAGTTTAGCTAGTCATATTCATTAATCAAAGCAGTATGTTTTCTCATGATATGTGGTATGCAATCAAACTCGTTATAGTTGTATTTATTTATTCTCTTATGACTAGTAAACAAATTAGATTTTCATTTTCTTTGATTTGCTGTATGATTCATCAATAGACAATTGAAAATTCTGCATTTGAAATGTGAATCCTTGAGGCACTGAGCTGTTAAAATTTTGCTGATGCATGGGTTCTCTTTCATTAGTATGTTCCTGACAAATGATCGATATTCAGGTAAGGAAGTCGATGTGCCGAATCAAGCATGTTCTTACTGAGAGAGCAATTGATGAAGCAGATCCAAGGAGGTCAACTGAGATGAAGAGGATGATAAATGCTCTATAATTTCCACACTCATTCGGTAGTAGTGTTTATATGCCCTTATAATGAGTATTTGGATTTACCTCCTCTTCTAGTAGCTCCACATGTAGGAAAGTTACTCTTTTTTTTTTGCGTTAAGTTACTTTTTTTTTTTTGCGTTGTGGTCTTGAATTGACAAATTTCATCTATCTACACAATTTTCCTGACATCCATGATGGCAAACTCTATAAACTAGTTTCTATTTATAAGATTTGCTCATGCTGAATAAGAACCAAACTCCCTGTGTTTGTGGGCGTGTGTTGGCTATTGATACATGCTTGTGAAATGCTGACGTTCTAGTCCACAGAGGCACCTTATTTAGTTTGGTAAGGTACTAGTGAAAAAAGTTATTGCTGTAATTAAAGGGTGTGCACTGTGCAGTGCAACGCACGCTTGTGGAGCCGCCCTGGCTGATATTTACTTCATTCAATAGCACATCCCATGTTGCTTGCCGTCAATTTTTTGCATTTACTCCTTCAGCAGCTCCACAGCTCTCTCTGGTGTATTCATTTATTGCTGATATAATCAGTATGAAATATATGCAGTATAGTCCCCCACTCCTGGCATCCTCCTCTACCGTCGCCTTCATTGTAAGCGCCAACAAATGGGACATGAAGACAGACAAAAGAAAGTTATTCCTCTACCTTCTATTTTGGGTTAGGAATGCCTTTATATTCGTTCTATATTTATCGATGATAAGTTGCCTTCATGTTCGATTAACGCTGGCATGTAATCTGCTGCTTTGAATAGATATCGACGTACACGTACGAAATTAGTATGAATAAATAAGCAAATCAGCATATATTAGTCAGCTTAATTAGCGTACTAATTTGAATTTTGAACCATGTTGTATAGTCAATTACTCTCTTTGACAAGAAAAAAAACATGTTTCGTGCTAGAATTGCTCTTAATTTTGAATTTAAATATTCACTGTTTAAACTTTAAATACTCATTCAAAGGTTGCCTGGTTATAATAGCCATGTCAACCTCAGCGTTCAAAATTAACAAGTCCTTTAACGTGTCATTATAGTGCCTAATCACCTAGTTCTATACCATAGTAGTACATTAGGATCTTGGGACCTCTTTAATCCATCCTAGCTTGGGTCTATCTCATAGACAACCATCTATATATATACTTGATTATTTTCCCCCTAAACAATACTATTAGTAGTAATTACATTTACCAGCTCTAGCACTTATTGATGATTAATGACGGTGAATTTAAGGAGTGTGTTGAAGGATAGGTAAGCTGCCAACTTTGTGCGAGTCTTTTACATTGAACCTAACAGTCTTAAGTAGGTTCATTATTTTACAAACTCCTTCCTCATATTAATATTCACCATTTACCATTTCATTTATTTTTATACTAAAGCAAAATTTATGAGTATTTATGTTAATCTTAAATCTGAAAGAGAATAGCCGGTGACTTCCTTTATGTTGTCCAAGTGTCCATAATTGTATTTACTTTCATAATTTGAACATATTTCATGTTTTACTTTTTTAACTGGCAGCAACAATGGTGAAAAAGTGTATGCTGTGCCTGTTACAAGTTCATTAATTATCCAAAGACATAACAAAACCATACAAGGAGATCGAACACCCGCCCACAACCCATATTAAATTGCATACGCATCATATGTCCAGTCCTGGGTGTGAGGGTGAAGAGTCTCATATCGGCCCTTTATGGGATGTGTGGTTTCCTTATATGGGTCTTGGATAATCCTTCCGAACTAGCTTTTGGGGTTAAGATATGCCCAAAATCTATTTCTTTATCAAGAGCATGGATTCAATGCTTAAATTTAAACCTTGGAAACTCAATAAATTTGCTCTCTGGTTTTAAAGGAATATTTTGTGGTAAACACTTTCATTATTTTAGATCGTGTCTATTACATGTTTATCATGTTATGTTCAGAGTTAATTTTTCAAATGCTCACTTAACTAATATTTATTACTTCAGAAAGTCACTTTCTTTATTGAAGAAAATTAAAATAAAAAAGAAAAGTGACTTTCTAATCTTCATTTTAATCAATCTCTAGAAAAGGTAGAAAGTGTAATGACTATCCAAAACTAATCTCATGTTGAATTTATTAGTATCTTATTTTGCTATGACAAACAAATATAAAAGTCGCCATATTGGGGTTGGGGGGGGGGGGGGGGATGAAGCACTTGTTCACTAACTAACAGAGGGGTCGTTTGGTTGGGAACAAGTTATCCCAGGATTAGTTATCCCGGGATTAACTATCCTGGGATAAGTTATCCCGCCATATATATGGGATAACTTATCCATCACTATGGTATAAATGGTGGGATAAGTTATCCCAAACATGGCAACCAAACAAGATATCAAAAAGTTATCCCTAGACTATTTTTTTATCCCATGACTATTTATTTTAATCTCTCACACCAAACGAATGTAATTAATAGAAGTGGCAAAGTTTCATTATAGTACTATGGGATAAAAATATGTCTTCACATTTCATAATAGGTTCAAAGAAGACAATCCAAGGCCAATCTCAATCAAAATAGTTAGTTCTTTTTTCCTTTTCACCTAATGTCGATGACAATACCCACACATGTGACATGACAGCAACATAAATAATTTGATGATGGGATGTGTGTTAAAATTTTTAGAAAGGGAGGAAAAATAATGGAAATTTATCAAATGAACAACAAAATATGGCAATTTAACTTTGTGGGACTATATTGTTGGGTAGGTTGGGTTAATGGATGATTACACAGTGCCTTGATAATAGATACTATAGAATGAAGGCACAAGCAGACCATCAAACAAGGGGATAAAGTAAAAGAAATGAAATTGTGAAGTGCTAGTACTATACATTGGTAGTGTGTTCGTGTCAGTTTAAACGCACCTCAATTAATTTTACGAAATACTTGCTACTTCCTACTAACAACTGATAAAAAAGAGAAGCTTATTAAAACTTGACTTGAGGAAAAAATATGAAATATCTCACACATACAATGCAAACGCAATTTAAGTATCAAATCAAC
Source organism: Jaltomata sinuosa (assembly GCA_003996215.1). Classification (NCBI taxonomy): domain Eukaryota; kingdom Viridiplantae; phylum Streptophyta; class Magnoliopsida; order Solanales; family Solanaceae; genus Jaltomata; species Jaltomata sinuosa. The sequence continues at coordinate 581,810 of QJPP01000376.1, read as the reverse complement.
AACAACAACATATTCAGTGAAATCCCACAAAAAGTGGTCTGGAGAGAGTAAAGTATACGCAGACTTTATCTCTACCTCTTGGGGATAGAGAGGCAAAAGGTAGAAATGTTATTTCCGAAAGACCCTTGTCTCAAGAGAAGCAAATCAAAGTAGTAATGGAAAGACGATAGTGAAGAAAAACATGACAACTAATATGAAAGCAGTGCGGAACATATATACAAGGAACAGTAACAACAAAACAAGGTGCGACCACTTAAACATAGTACAGATGATAACAAATATCAAAAGCCAAAAACTACATGAGTAGGTTAATCCTACCATAGACACGATACTCTAGACTGCCACCAAGCTAAAGACTATAAGAATAAGCTAATACTAAGTCAACACTAGATTACCTACTAACCTTCTACCTTTATTTGCGACCTCCAACCCTCCTATGTAATGTCATGTCCTCGATAAGCTGAAAATACGCCATATCATGTCTATTCACCTCTTCCCAATCTTATAATCTTAGTTCTCTTCACAATCCATATAACTTATTGCAAGTTCTAATAATTTCTTATATAATGACAACATAGTCCAACCTCATTGTATGTACCAGCATACTATTTAATTTATTTTATTTTTTGGCAAAAATTTCTGCACCCAATTTTTGGCAGGAGAGTAGGAAGGAATGGCTAGAAAACACACTTCATGAAGTGTTGGTACATTAGAAGACAACCTTAATGCCATATGCCCTTTTACCCTTTACTTGCACATCACTTTAAAAAAAAAGGACAGCCCCCCAAATTTCTTGAAAACTCCAAATCAACCCTCAAACTTCTGAATCATGGGAGACCCAGTGAATCACCCAACCACATGCCGCATGAGAACAGAACAAACACAATTGGGGTATGTTATAAAAATTCCTACAGAAAAAGAGAAAAATGATTTATAGGAAAAACAAAGTCAAATGATTTACGTTACTACATCCTTAAATCAGTCAATCTGACCCTAAAAAAAAAAAAAGACTTTAGTTTAGTCAGAGTCACATTCCACATCTCACTTTTTTTTTTTAAACTCCTACGTGGGTGATGTTATCAATGTCCTGCCCCTTCTGCCCGATCTGCCCCGTTCTTCTTTCTCTCTCTACAATCTCCCCCTACAACAAAGTACAACTTTCCCTTTGCCGTCTGTGGGACATCATTTTACTTTCTTTTTTTCCTTTCTCTCTCACATACTAACGCACGTAGAAAAACACACACATCGCTCTATTTATTTTTTTACACTAAATAAATTTATTTATAAATTATAATCTCTTCCTCTTCGGCCACAGTTTTTTCTCTCTCTAAAAAAAAATAAATCACATTTCTCTCTCACTCGTCTAGGTTACGAAGGTTTGTTCTCGTTCTCTCTCGATATGCCTGTGTCTTTTTCTCTTTGTGTATGTGTATGTCTGTGTAGGTGTTGATTCGTATTTCTGCGTGTATGTATCGAATTAATTGGATCTAGAATTTTTGAGTTTTAATTTTATGGGTTGCAGATCGGATAATTGACGCGTTGCCCTTGGAATTGAGTTAAGGAATTGACGATTTTAGGGTGATCGAGGGCTTTGCGTATTGTGAATTTGGGATTTCTAGGGTTGCGAGGGGGGTTGGAGAAAATTGGGGGTTTTTCTAGGGTTTTGGTGGAGTAGATTGATATTGGTGTCAATTGACTGGGGATTGGATTGGATTTTTGGATAATTGATGTTTGAGGCTGGACTGGTTAGAAGAGGTGTTGAAATAATTGGGGAAGATGCCAGTCGATTTGTATTATGCATGGGAAGGGACAAAGGGAAAGTGAACTTTGTCGACGCTCGATTTGTGGTCAGCACATGCCGGTTACGACCACGACAACTGTAGCTGCCGGTGATTCTTCTGTTGTTTTTACTGATACCGTTGATTCGTTCTGCAAGGTATTGCCTTGGTGGGTTTTTCCGATTTTTTCCTTAATTTCTCGTATTGCCTGTTTTCTTTTCCGTTGTTTTGATTGTGCCTGCAGTGTTTTGTTCCTTTTTATTAATTTCTTCCGTTTCCCTTTCTCTCTCAAAAGAAAATTGCTTCCATTTCTTCTCTTTATTTTGGTACTTTGCTTATGTTACTTTTATCTATGGTATTGTGGGAGCCCGGTTCAGTTTGCAGGCTGATCTCGAGTAGTACTGATCAAGGATATGCATCCTTGACTCTCCCGTGCCTGGGTTTTTTCTTGTATATTTTTCCATCTCAAGTTTTCTGGGAAATGGCATCCTTGTATCTTGGGCTGGAAGTTTTTTAAGATCTCATCATTCTACTCAGCGAAGCTTGTTATGGCGTTGTATGGTTGGATATAGTCCGTCATTTGCATTCGAAATTCATGAGTAGCTTGTCGTGGTTTTGGTGAGGTCCATAATGTGGTACTGTGTGTGAGTAAACTGGACATGATCTTGTGGGACTTGATTTGCTGCTTATTTTCTCATGTCGAATGATAATGTTCTATCTTCTGCATTTGTTTAAATTTTGACATTTACAGAAAGATAGAGTTGTTGTTGCTCGTTTCAAGTTTTGCGTTCGGGGCACAAGAGAGTTTCAGAAATTCTTGTTTCCTTTTCTAGCAAATAGCTCTTCCAAAGAATTTTATCAATGCACCTGAGGACACTGGGCCCAACATGAAGTGTACGACTTATTGCTATTCTTGTGGATGCAAATTGTTGAAATGATAAAAGATGCCCAATGTACTCTCTCTCTCACATCACTTCTGCAACAGTGATGCGGGTGCAGTCACAGAGTAGATTGTATCCAAGTGAAGCTTTGGCCATAAATAGTCTGCCATTTCCTTTGTTTTAATAAGGAAAGAAAGCGATTGAGGAGGGAGCTCACCAGATAAAAATTTTGAAGCAAGCAAAGTTACAGTGTCAAAGCATGTATTTCGTGTGTTTGGAAAAAAATTGTTGCTAGAAATAGATCCTCAGAAAGCAATGCAGGCAGCGAATTACTAAGTAGGGGTCAACTTTTTATCTTAGGTTAGCTACATGTTGTATGTCGTTCTTGAGCGCACTTTTATCGAGTGTTGTTGGATGTTTAGATGAGGCAAGCAGTAAATTGTAAAGTCACTTCAAACTCGACTATTTACTATATTTTGCACGAATTCTTGATATTATTGGTTGTACTTAATGAAGTTTCTTGAAATAAAATTGCCAAAATATTGTTACCATCTCACACCCAAGGGTTTGGCCTAGTGGTCAATGACGTGGGTTGAGTATCATGAGGTCTCAGGTTCAATTCCTAGCAGAGACAACACTAGGTGATTTCTTCCCATTTGTTCTAGCCTTGGTGGATAGAGTTACCTGATACCTATTGCTGGTGGGAGGTGGCAGGTATCTCGTGGAATTAGTCGAGGTGCGCGTAAGCTGGCCCGGACACCACGGTTATCAAAAAAAAATATTGTTACCATCTCAAAAAAAATTGCCAAAATAACCTGCGTGGAAGCCTACGTAATTGGAAGTTTTTATATAACACGTGCTCGGAGCTCTCGCTATTTTTATGTCTTGCTCTATTGGTTCATTTATTAGCTTTGTTTAGTTTGCTTCTATGTATGTGAATTTATTGCTTTGTTCCTTTATTGATTTAAACATCCCTACTTGGTGAAGTTGAAAATTATCCTTTCTTTGCAGGATGGTCGCAAAGTGAGAGTGGGTGATTGTGCTTTGTTCAAACCACCTCACGATTCCCCTCCTTTCATTGGAATAATCCGAAGGCTAAAGTTGAGTGAAGACAATAACCTGCAGTTAGGTGTTAATTGGCTTTATCGACCTGCTGAACTTAAGCTTGGCAAGGGCATCCTTCCGGAAGCCGCACCCAACGAAATCTTTTATTCCTTTCATAGGGATGAGACATCTGCTGCATCACTACTGCATCCGTGTAAAGTTGCATTCCTTTCTAAAGGTGCTGAACTTCCAACAGGGATATCCTCATTTATCTGCCGGCGTGTTTATGATATTTCAAACGAGTGTTTATGGTGGTTAACTGATCAAGATTACATCAAAGTAGGTTATTATTTCTTGATAGTTCTGTATTCCCTATTCTAAACTGTTGAAGATTATTTTATCTCAAACCAAAAAGACAGATAGGGGTTGAAGGTTGAACAGAAAGAGAGAATCTTTTTTTATTATTGGATCTGTTTTCATAAAAAAATCATACAAGGATTTTAGGGCTCTTCCTTTGGGTGATGTCTAACATGCTAAGAGAAATGAGAAATTGTGCATTTTTCATGCTTTAATTTTCTTGATTGTCTTGGTCACGTTTCACTCATACAGCACTACTTCTCTTCTGCAGGAGCTACAAGAAGAAGTAGGTCAATTATTAAACAAGACGCGAGTAGAGATGCATGCAACAGTGCAACCGGGTGGTCGTTCTCCGAAACCAATGAATGGTTCCATGTCAACATCACAACTGAAACCCGGTGCAGATAATGTACAAAGCAGTGTAACTTCTTTTCCTCCACACGTTAAGGGAAAGAAAAGGGAGCGGGGAGATCAGGGCCCTGACTCAATTAAACGTGAACGTTCAATCAAAACAGATGATATAGATTCTGGTCAAATCAAAGCTGAAAGCATTTTAAAATCTGAAATTTCTAAGATTACGGAGAAAGGAGGGCTTGTAAACTCTGAAGGGGTTGAGAAGCTAGTTCACCTCATGCAGCCAGATAGAAATGAGAAGAAAATGGATTTGATCAGTCGTTCAATGCTTGCAAGTGTTGTAGCTGCAACTGAAAATTTTGACTGTCTTACTAGGTTTGTACAGTTAAGGGGTCTACCTGTGTTAGATGAGTGGCTTCAAGATGTTCATAAGGGGCGGATTGGTGAATCGAGTAACACAAAAGATGGTGACAAATCGGTTGAAGAATTTCTCTTTGTTTTGCTTCGTGCCCTTGATAAGCTTCCCGTGAACCTTCAAGCACTGCAGATGTGCCATATTGGCAGGTCTGTTAATCACCTGCGGCAGCATAAAAACACAGAAATACAGAGAAAGGCACGGAGTTTAGTTGACACGTGGAAGAAACGGGTTGAAGCTGAGATGAACATCATTGATGCCAAGTCTGGTTCAAATCAGGCTGTCACGTGGCCTTCTAAATCAAGGTTGCCTGAGGCTTCTCATAGTATTAGCAAAAATCCTGGTGGTTCAAATGATGTGACAAAGAGTGCAGTTGCACAGCTTTCTGCGTCTAGAATGGCCTCGATAAAGACTTCACAAGGGGAGACTACTATAAAGTCTGCATCCTTGTCCCCAGGCTCAACAAAACCAGCATCATCACCCGCATCTGGAAAAGAGGCTCAGGCCAGAGTTTTGGTCGGTGGGTCTTGTGATGTTCCTTTAGCTAGGGAAGACAAGAGCAGCAGTTCTAGCCAGTCTCACAACCACAGTCAGTCGCTCTCGGGGAAAGAGGATGGAAGGAGTTCAACTGCAGTTTCAATGAACAGCATCAAGATCTCTACTGGTGGTTCTCGTCACCGGAAGTCAAGTAACGGATATCCTGGATCATCAGTATCTGGAAGCCAAAAGGAGAGTCCTGCAGGCAGAAGTTCGCATAGGAATCCTACTTCAGAAAAGTTGCTGCAGTCTGCGTTGAGTGGTGAGAAAACTATTGATGTGCCAGTTGTCGAGGGGAGTGGTCACAAATTGATAGTTAAGATATCTAACAGGGGACGCAGTCCTGCACAGAGTGCCAGTGGAGGATCCTATGAGGACCCTACGAACATGAGCAGCCGTGCTTCTTCTCCTGTGCTTTCTGAAAAGAATGATCAGTTTGACCGAACATTAAAGGAAAAGACTGATGCATATCCATCAAATTTTGATGCAAATACTGAATCATGGCAGAGTAATGATTTCAAAGATATACTAACCGGTTCTGACGATGGCGATGGATCACCAGCTGCTGTTCCAGAGGAGGAGCGAAGCAAGATGGTTGATGACAGCAGGAAATCAGCAGAAGTTAGAGCTGATTGTACATCAGGGACTGAATCGAAGTCTGGAAAGCTGCACGAAGCTTCTTTTAGCTCCATGAATGCTTTGATTGAGAGCTGTGTAAAATATTCTGAGTCAAACGTGCCTATGTTACTGGGTGATGCTATTGGAATGAATCTCCTTGCCAGTGTGGCTGCTGAAGAAATGTCCAAGTCCAACATGGTTTCGCCTTCTGTTTCTCCGCGAAGAAATACCCCTGCGGCTGAAGAGGCTTGCACGGGTGATGACGTTAAGTCAAAGTCACCTCCTGGTGATATCTCCGCTGGTGACCGTAGAAATGATGATGATGATGGTAACAAAGAGGAGCTCGTTACTGCTAGTGCTTCATGGTCCGAGGATAAACTGCTTTCATCCATGGGTGCAGCGATAGAGTTATCTGGAGATAGAAAGGCCTCCATTTCACCTTCTCAAGAGACAATGACAGGTGGAGGCAATAAGCAGTTCAACTCTCCCTGCTTTGATTCGCAGACGGCTGGAGAAAAGTTGGAGATCACTGAGAAGTCAGGTGAGGTGGAAAAGTTTGCTTCTTCACCTCAGTGTGTATCTGAGAAGGCAATTGTTGGTGAATTAAGCAAACAATTCCAGGAGGAAATGGTGGTGTCCCGTGAGGTTAAAGTTGAAGGTGCTCTAGATGCTAAATTAGGTGGAGATGGTACTTCAGTATTAGGAGACAAGGTCACAAATACAGTTGCAAGCTTAGAAGACCAGAAACCGGCAGTTGAAGTCTGCACTTCTAATTTTGAAAGTGAGAACAGGGTGTTGAACATAGGTAGTACTGAGATGAAACCATCTTCTGTTGTGGTAAGTTCTGAAAAGATGGAGGGAAGTGACAAGGAAGAGCGCCTACTGACTAGTTCAAGTGGAGATCCCACCACAGTCAGAGGTGGACGGTCTGATGAAGCTAGTGTATACCTTGTTAATCTGTCTGAAAAGGCAAAATCTGATCAAGGAAATGTTGAAGCTTCAGTTGAGGATAAAGCCCGTCTTGAAACCGACTTTACTACAAGAAATCAGAAGGGTGAAGCCAGTGTTGAAAGGAAGGATGCTGTCCCTGTGCAGAACTCTGGCTTGTTACTCAATCAGAAGGATAGACCTGGATTTTCAAATGCAGAAGTGCAGAAACATGGGGAATCTAGAGAATCAAACTTCTCTGCTGTTGAAGCAGATAAAACAAAGGACTGTCGATCTGCCAATGTAGAGACTTCTTCTGTCTCTGCTGCTGCTCCAGAGTCAACTTCAAAGGTGAAGTTTGACTTAAATGAAGGTTTTATTTCTGATGACGGGAAATACGGGGAGCCAATCAACCTTACAGGCCCTGGATGTTTATCAAATGTCCATATTATGAACCCGTTGCCTTTTGCTGTATCCTCAGTTTCCTGTAGTCTTCCTGCCTCCATTACTGTAGCTGCCGCCGCCAAAGGTCCGTTTGTTCCACATGAGGAGCTATTGAGGGTCAAAGGTGAGTACGGATGGAAAGGCTCCGCTGCCACAAGTGCATTTCGCCCAGCTGAGCCCAGAAAATCACTTGATATGCCACTAAGTTCCGCAACCGTCTCTCATTCTGAAGCTTCTACCAGCAAACCCAGTCGCCCTCAATTAGATATTGACCTGAATGTACCAGATGAAAGAACCTTTGACGACATAAATGGTCAACATTCTGCTCTAGAGTTGATATCTCCGTTGGACCATATTGCTAATCGTGCTTCATTGAAGAATGATGTGATAGATTCTCCTGCTGTTCGTTGTTCTGGAGGACTTGATCTTGATTTAAATAGACTTGATGAACCTGGTGATGCAGGACAGTGCTCTGTGAGTAGCAGTTGTAGATTGGACGGTGCTGTTTTTCCTTCCAAAGCATCAACGATTGGCTTGCCAACTGGGGATGTGAGGAGGGACTTTGATTTGAATGATGGGCCTGGTGTTGATGATTCCAGCGTAGAACAGTCTCCATTCCACGATAATCATCAAGGAAGCATGCGTTCCCAACTGCCTGCTTCTAACCTTAGACTGAACAATCCGGAAATGGGGAACCTTTCTTCTTGGTTTACTCCTGGGAGTACTTATTCAACTGTGACACTTCCATCGATTTTGCCTGATCGTGTGGAGCAGCCCCCATTCCCAATAGTCGCACCTGGTGCACAGAGAATCTTGGGTCCTCCTGCTGGTTCTCCTTTCACCCCAGATGTTTACCGGAGTTCGGTATTGTCATCATCTCCTGCTGTGCCCTTCCCATCCTCCCCTTTCCAGTATCCTGTATTTCCTTTTGGAACGAGTTTCGCACTTTCTTCTGCATCATTCTCAGTTGGATCAACTTCTTTTGTTGATTCTTCCTCTGGTGGAAGGATTTATACGCCATCTGTAAATTCACAGTTGCTGGGTCCTGTTGGCACTGTGTCATCTCAATATCCGAGGCCATATGTCGTTGGCCTTCCTGACAGTAGCAGCAATGGTACCATGGACCACAATAGAAAATGGGGTAGGCAGGGTCTGGATCTGAATGCAGGCCCTGGAGTGGTGGATATGGAAGGGAGAGAAGAGTCGGTTTCTTTGACGTCAAGGCAACTCTCTGTTGCCGGTTCTCAAGCATTAGCAGAGGAGCATAGTAGGATGTATGCTGTACCTGGTGGTGTTCTGAAGAGGAAGGAGCCTGAAGGAGGATGGGACGGTGAGAGCTTCAGGTTCAAGCAGTCGTGGCACTAAAATCAGGAAAAGCTGCAATCTGCTGATTTTGAAAGGTGAGACATGTTTCTTTTTAAATCAGCAGATTTCTTTTAGCTGTTATGGTTGAGAGTGTGACCTGTGCCTCCTACATTGTTTAAGTATTTGAGTGCAATTTCTATGTAGGGAAGCGCCAGGACATCATGCATTAAATTGCGTACCTCAAACTGTAAGCTTGTGGATTTTTATACGTTTGAGCTGCCTACTCCTGTGCAGTAACTATTGTACAGAACCGATGAAACGGAAATGTCAACCCCCACCCCCCACCCACCCCCCAAAAAAAAGAAATCTATTGCTTGCTTCCACCTTCTTGCACAATCTTTTTAAAGGTTTTGTGCTGGAGCATGCGTCCTTTGTAGTTTGATTTAGTTCTGAAAGATCAAAGATATCTTAGAAGTTGGAATTGTTTGGATCTTCTGTCCTAATTATCAAGAAATATTACTGTTGCTTTCCTCTCCCTCCGGAAAATTGATTTGTAGTACGTCGTAAAATCCCTCTCCGTCCAACGCTAAAAGAAAATGCTCTGAGAAAAAGAAAGCAGCTCCTTTAATAGCCCTAACTTTTTTCCCAGTATCTCAGAGCTCTATTCCCTGTCCTTAGAACTGGTTGCCCCTTGCATTCCTTTTTTTGGGAACAAAAAGTTTCAGTTTAGTTTCCGAGTTTGGAGATGTTTTCCTGTATTTTGGTGTGGCTGCATTTTAACATTCTGTTTTATTATTTTTTTCCCTTTTAACACAGCTACTAGAGGATGGACTTTGGCCAACTCCTGATACTCTCAGCTTCTGGTATGCTCCTGCAGGGGTGGGTGGTAAGTGAGCAAAATTGATGTGTTCAGAGTCTCCGACCACCACCTCCTCAGTGTATCAGTGTAGTAGGGATTTGCGTGGTTTGCAAGCACTTTGGTCAGCTATATTCTCTGGGTGGATGCAGATGAGTTTTCCCTCTGTAGATATTTAACTATTGGAAAGCTTGAAATCTTTGATGCCCAGGGACGGGGGATAAAACAATGTTATCCTTGTCCAAATTATTGACATTGGAGGTCCGGGTTCCAGACTGAATCAAATGGGAAGCTTTCTTCTTTGTGCTTTGCTGTTAATCATCTTTTTTTTGATCCCCGTGTTGTTGGCATTTCTGTGTCCTTTTGCCCATTACATATGTATACAGGGGTTGGCACCAAATTTTGGTACTAATGCTTTCATCAGGCATGTTTTAGTTGTTGTGGCTGCCATTGTACCATAAATTGGATCATTCTAACTTTAGCTGTAGTCTCATTCACAGAATGATAGAACTTTTGTTAAAGATGATATTTTCATTGGTGGTGGTGAGATGTGCTTGTTTACTTTTCTAGCTTATTATTCTGAACCAACCGTTTAGAGCAAGGAGATTTGGGCATAGGTTATGGATGATCTTATTACACTTTGATTGCTGTTCCTATAATAGATGTTCACAAAATTGATGCTTCGTGAATTATCAAGTGAATGGCCAAGTAATCCAATGCACATGTTGCAGCTTGGTTTGGTGTGTATCAGCGTAAGTGGTTGATAACCGTGGGTATTCAATGCTCACAAGCACATTTTAGCTCACAATTTGGTATGAAACATGGCCACCACCAAAGATGTAGTCCACAGCGTAGTTAATTTCGTGCAACTGCAGCACTATCACAATAGAAAAAAAAAATCATGTGCATTTACTCTCTAGTCTACTTAACATGCCGTATGGTGTAGTTTTTGGCAAACAGCTGCTTAGGAATAGCAGAACTAATCACAGCTACTTGCAATAAACTGAGAATGTAATAATTTACAGAGACAAATCAAGTCCCTCCAGCAACAAGTTGGACTGCGGATAAACAAATACATTAATCTCGTCATAAAAGTTGTCATAGAAACGTAAGTTTTGTAAGCAGTGCACTCAAGCCATTGATATGATCATGTTAGAGGCCGAATTGATGGGAAGCATATACATTTGAATCGTCACTTCAAACAAATGAGCTTCCTTCCGCACATCACATTCCTGCAGTACCAGGTGAGAGAAGTTAGTATTACACACAGCGGAAAATGCTGCAAAAACTTAAAGAGAGTCCCAGAAGCACAGGCAATACCAAGGAAATATTGGGAAGTCAATGGCAATGTAGCACAATGAGTTCCGAATTACATTAAGGCGTTATAAGCTATTTTGTTGTAACCAGCCAGATATCTCACCATTTACTAGAGCGAAGTAGCCATCCGTGCATTCTAAGTCAGCATAATATAAAGCTTTTGTAGCTTGGTCTAAATAGCTAACAGAATCAGAATAGAAACTGAAGATTGTCACAACAGCGGACACTTCAACAGCAATAACTGTATTGATAAAAACTGAATTGATCAATCTGTGATGAGGAAGGGCGCTGCCTTACCTGAATTTATTCCTATTCACGCACCCCCTTACCCGAAAAAGTACCCTTAGTAGGCACGAGTTTACATTAATTCTCTATGCATCAGTACAAGTCATTTCACTACACAGCATTTAGGCACCTATCACATAGTTAGCAAATAACCATTTATTAAATTTATCTGCTGAATTACTAACTTTGAATCAAATATGAGAGGCGCAGAAACAATTTCCAAATGTGGAAAAGCACGAGAAACACTAAAAAGTGAAGAGGAAGTAGAAAACGAAGAACAGAACAGACCGATATTTTCATCAGATTTTTCATTGTTCCAAACTTTTTATAAGGGAATATTGAAGATAATGCTATTTTTAAAACCATAATTCTAGAATACAGCAGTCTGTTAATTTAGCAGTTACAACTATCTCTTGAATAGAAAACCTTGTCCCCGTAATATCAAATTTCTGGTTCAATTCATGTTATGACAGCAAGAAGTTAATGTCACAAGAACATATATTACTGAGTACAGAAACCATTCCATGGCCATTTTGTCAACGTCAAAAGGATGATATATATATATATATATATATTCTCGCATGATATGGATAAATAGAACAAATGATGAGTCTCTCATGTGGTCTTTATACATTCTATATGGTTTAAAGTCAGGGTATGCCTAGATATACATCAGTATATTGGACTTCCATGTTCTAAGGACGTCCACGTCATGAAAGTATTTTGATTTGTTAGTCAAACAAAATGTTGCGTGAATGTAAGAGCAATGATTCCCTTTTTCTTGGTTCAAAAAGGAACTATTTAGTCAATGGGAGACAATTCGATAAAGCATAGAGGTATGAACAAGGTAGCACAACTATTTTTCCATATGCCAAACTTAAAATGTCAATGGAGAACTGTGCATCATCAATGCAACAAATGGCATGTAGCATCTTCCTATGTGGTACCAAAGCTAAAAAACTGGTTTTAACAGAGAAGGTTAAGAGAGTTACTAACATGAGACATCCTCGACGTTGTTTTTTCTTCTCCTTTTGCTTCTGTGGTGGCTTGATGACGACCTTGATTGCAGCATCAAATACAGCTTTCACGTTCTTTAGATCAAATAGGCAAACTAAGGTGGTCAGTTACAAATAGTATAGTATTAATAATAAAAGTAGCCAACCATCAGGCAACAAACAGAAGTGCCTTTGCATCTTCAGTAAAGAAAATATGGGAGGAAAAAAACTACAGGAGTACTGATCAGGTGGAAGCGAGGATACTTAGACATAGACAAGTTAGGAATAGAGATCAACACTATCTGGGACGTAAAATACTTAAATTGGTATAAAAATTTGAATGGGTAACTTAAAGGTCTTGACCTAATTTTCAAAATAAGGGAGGCCAACGTGCCCTGTCTTTCAATGAATAGCTTCATTGATGAAGTTGCCTTACTATATCAAGAAATTCTCAAACGGCAACCCACACATGCAAAGCCAGCAGAGCAAGAAAAAAGGAAAGAGGAAGTCAGAAAATGTACGAGTATGACCCATGCTCTGCGAGTGAAAGATTTCATTATCTATCCTAATCATTCTTTTTTTCACTTGAATTGAATATCAGGTTGATATTCAATCGAAGGATGTTATAACACAAAACAATATTTGAATGATTGACTCAAGTGAACAAACCAGATACCTCCAGGAAATGAAAAACAGCAGCTGAATGAAGTTCTTCCGTACTGGTTGATAAATAGGGATAGCAAAATGTTTCATACAAAAGTAAACTATTGATTTGGATTGCCACCAACTACAGCATTATCTGCTCTACCACTTTTTTTTTAAAAGGTAAAAGTAAGTTTTCAAGGGTTGCAATGCTCTACCACTTCCTTTTTTTATCAACCGTGGTGTCCGAGCCAATTTGAGCGCACCTCAACTTATTCCATGGGGTACTTGTTATCTTCCACCAGCACACTTGCCGGATAACTCTAGTATTTTTGCCTTCGTTGGAATTTGAATTTGAGACCTTATGGTTCGCAACTCACTTCATTGACCACATCCTTGGGTGCACAATGCTCTACCACTACTTTAAACTCCAAAAGGTTCAGGCATACTAACATTAGAAAAACTTATTTTTGCAACCTCAAAATGAAATTTTCTGCCTACCCATGTAAAATAGGCTGAAAGTGGATAATGTTAGTAGAGAGGTGGGCCAAAAGAAGTTTTGACAGGGAAAACATATCCTAACGTATTCAGTTCAGTTGATTAAAAATGATATCAAAAAGAGTAGAGGTATGACGAATAGCTTCTGTAATATACATTGTACATGCACTTACAATAGTCAGCCACGTACTTTAAGAAGTTGACAAGATTGTTGCAATAGTTCAAAAAGAAATGTTTCCAACTATCCCAAAAAAGGAACAAATCTGATACAACAACAACATACCCAGTGTAATCCCACAAGTGCAGTCTGGGAAGGGTAGAGTGTATGCAGACCTTACCCCTACCTCATGGAGACAGAGAGACTAGTTCTAATAGGCCCTCAGCTCAAGAAAAGCATTTCAAAGCAGTTTAAAAAAGGAAAAGCGGCAACGAAGAAGACAAGACAACTAATAAGGAAAGCAGTACATAGAATTCTGAAACAGAACAGTAACAACATCAAATTAATGCGATAATCGAAGCACAAGAAACACAGGTGGTAACAGAAATCGAAGAACACGAAACAAAGAAACTACCACAATAAAGCTATACTACCGTAAGAAAACGGAAACAAATATGACAGATAGAATACTCCAAACTACCACCAAGAAAATCCCGCCGCAAAGAGGGACAACGCTCAACTACCCACCATCCTTCTATCCTAATCCGTGACCTCCAAACCTTCCTATATGTGCCATATCCTGGCTAATCATCTTCTCCCAAGTACTTCTTCGGCCTACCCCTACCTCTCCTCATACCCACCATTGCCAGCCTCTCGCACCTCCTCACTGGGGCATCTACACATCTCCTCTTCACATGCCCAAACCATCTCAACCTCACTTCTGAGATCTGATACAACATTGAGAAAATATCTGTTGTGACAGTTAAAAGTTGAGAGCCTTTGTACGAAAACTAGAAGGAAATACTATCCTTTAAAGGTTATCTATCCTATATTCTTCATAGATGTAAGGACGAACAAGATAGAGATAATCGATCTGCATCCTATGTTAAAAGATAGGTAGTTGCCTAGTAGGCATTGAGGGCTATATTTGATACAAAATTGATACCCATGAAGCAGCAAACACAAATAACACAAGGCCGGTGGCCAGCACACCCTCCCAGCTCACCCAAAGAACTAAAAAGATCCTCCCTTTCTTGGATATTTGAAAATGAAGCAATCTATATGTGTAGCATGGCAGCATTTGTTTCTGAAAAATGTTTTCTTCTTTTAAATTCAAAAAAAAATATGTTGATCTTTTTTTACCATTTCTGAAACAAACGACAATCTTTAATTCATGGAACTGTTTAAGCACCAGCTTAACTGCATAACACTTTCTTAGGAAAAGATACCCACCTGTTGTGTTTTCGAGCTACATTCGATATAATAGGCTGCACCAATTTGTTTCCGCAGCTCCTCTCCCTGAACATGTGAAGATCAGTATCCCCTTCATTTATTCAAAACTATGCAAAGGAGCAAGATACAACTGACAGATTGGAGCCAGACCTGCGCAGTGGTGACAGGAACTAATCCAGGATGATCAGCCAAGAAGTGCTTATCCTCACGAAGATCTGTAGCATCATCCAGACGAAAAAATATTTTAATGCATAACTAAGAATCAAGTAACATTGCACATCATGAGCAGAGCTTGACAGTTTCACAAAGCAAATAAGACACTCATGACTATACCATAACTGACAGCAAACTGATCTACCATGGTTATTGGTTCCATAAAGATGTTCAATATAAACAAACAACAATAGCTACACAAGAAACTAAATCCGGGGACACGAGATCACATGTTACAGGGACTTAACCACTAAAAGTACTTCAGCACTAAATATTCTTGGCCTCCAACCTCCATAATATCATCCTACATTGAAAGATAACATTTCAGCTAGATATGAATATGATTAGGACTGTCATATGGGGACCCCCAAACCTGTCTCGACAATAGACTGCTTTTCATCCAGCATTTGGTTTGTGGGATGGCTTTGAATGAGAATCTCTTTCTTACTCTATGTCACCTTCCCTTTGCTGGGCATAGTAATAAAATGAGAATGATTATTCACAGAGAATGGTCTTCTCCAACCAAGTCCCAAAATACCCTTCCAGGTACTCGAGGATAGTCTGCTCCAACCACACTAACCTTTTCTCTTAATTCGGCTCTTTTCCTTTGAACTAATTCTGTGAAATGAAAAATAGTTCTAACTCAACACCAAGAGCTAACTCAAGTGGCGAGAATTATGCAAGACCAAAGTAGAAGTTCAGAAAAATCCAATAACTCCTACTGAAATAACGCTCCCAGGCACATTCCCCAAGAATATGATCTAGCCTCTCTTTTCACCCCTTCTCCCCTCCGGTGATCCTTCTTATCACCGGAATCAACCCCCTCCTCTCTCTTTCCTCTCTATCCCCATTTCTCTTCTCTCTATCTCCTCTCTCTTCCTATTTCCATTTTCGATTGATCAGATGGAAGAAGACAGCATTTATTTTGTTGTGGGCTTCAAATTTTTTGATGTCTCAAGAACTTCAGATACAAAGGGGGATTGGTACGAATGGACCGAAATAAGTAGGAACTACATTACAAGAACCCATTTTACCACGAGGACAATGGTATGGTTGGTCCAAAGGATGAAAGAAGCTTCTTTGTCAAAGGGTAACTCAGTCAAAAGGTGGAAGAAGAGAGAGATTCTCTGAAACTTATTGTGCAAGAAATTTCAATAAGTCTGGACGGTACATCAGCATCATTAATCTGAAAGGCAGAAGGAGATCGGTGTTGATAATCCCTGAGCTAACCTTCAACTCAGGATGGATGGCCATTGCCGAAAAGGTGGATAGATTTGTTAACATGCACAAGAATGAGAAAGTTTCAATGGAACCTAGATTGTCTGACAAGAACATTCCTTATGCTGATGCCCTCGAAGTATTAAATGGTCCAACAGAGGGGAAAGTTCATTTAATGCAGATGTCACATCGAAGGGGGTTGTAATCTGCATTAAAGACTGACCCAACAACCAAAATGAAGTTCTTAGTAGAAGTTTGGTTGGCAACTTCAAGGCTGTGGAAACACCAACCCTCTCAGAAATTAGAAGATGGTCTTCTAGCTCTGGAAGCAAATTTTTGGGCTGAATATTTATGAAATGGGAAATAATCTTTTCCAATTTGAGTTTGCTTCGAAAGTAGCGGCAGAACAAGTGATGAATGGAGATTGGCTCTGGAAACATCTGCGCATCAGGTTCCAATGGTGGAACCCTATGGTTGGAGCCATCGAAGAAAAAGCAAAACCAAATTCGACATTGGGTTAGAATTGTTGGCCTGCCTCTCCATCTCTGTTCGCAAACAACCTTCAAGGCCATTGGAGATTTTTGTGGTGGCTGGATAGCAACAGAGGAAGAAACACATCTATGAAATCATTTTAAAAGGGCTAGAATCAAAATCCATGGAGATGGAACATCTATCCCAAAGGAAGTAACTATCGAGAGGGGTGAATTTTTCTTCACAACCTAGAAATGGATAGAATCACCTGTGAGATTTCACGTCAGAGAAGGAGAAGGGGACCAAGTAGTGAAGAAGCCACATATATCGAGGGAAAGCACAAACGGTGAAGAAGCAGCTCATAACAGCCTGTCATTTATAGAGCCGGTGGTCCCAGCATGTGTCCCTGACATGTTTTTTGAACAGAACTTGGGCCAGTCTAACATGTTTGAAGACACAAACAGAGGCCCAAATCTTCTCTCTGGGCCAAATCTCATTTAACCAACCAGAAGCCTCCTTTAACGAACACGTGACTGCACGTGTAGTCCCTAAAAATCCCTCTAAAGAGATGAACGATCTTAATGTTTTGGCTTCTAATTTCTTGAAAGCCCTCAAAGACTGGAAAAATAAGCAACAGAACCTGGAAATACCAAGATAATCGCAAACTCCACAAGCACCAAGAAACCCCACATGCAAGTAGCCATAACGAGCAAAAACAACAAAAATCATGAAGGGATCCCATGTGCAGATGGTCTGGATAATCCTGGTGCCAACATTCATCCGTCAGAAGTAGATAACAGGTGTAAAGATATGACACTTGGGCCTAACTCAACCCCAAAAGTTAGCTCATGGGGAAAATTGACTAAGTCCATATAAGCAGACCACCACTCCATTCCTAACCAATGTGGGACTCTAACCCACTCTAACACCCTCCTTCACGCTCATGGGGGAAAATTGTCTAAGTCCATATAAGCAGACCACCAGTCCATTCCCAACCAATGTGGGACTCTAACCCACTCTAACACCCCCTTCACGCCCAAGCCAGTTAGGGCATGGACCGGAAGCCCAAACGGGGATGAACCTGACTCTGAACCATGTAATGAAATGTATCTTGATTCTAACTCAACTTCAAAAGCTAGCTAATTAGAGGAGGATTACCCAAGTCCAAATAAGCAAAACCACGAGTCCATTCCCAACCAATGTGGGACTCCAACCCACTCTAACACCCCCTTCATGTCCAGGCCTAACTGGAGCGTGGAGCAGGAGCCTAAACGGGGATGTACCTGGCTCTGATACCATGTAGATATGACACTTGGGCCTAAATCAACCTCAAAAGCTAGCTCATGAGTGGAGAAGTTTCTTAAGTCCATATAAGTAGACTACCAGTTCATTCCCCAACCAATGTGGGATTCTAACCTACTCTTAACAACATGCAAATCCAACAAATTCACGATGTCGAACCGGTTGCCACCCTTATTCCAGATTCGGAGAAGGCTGAATCAGACGTTTCAAATTGGGTCAACTCCAATATACTGGAACTCAAGAACATCTACGTGGCTGCATTCAAAAGGAGTGAAGAAGTGGCCAAAGCTTTGTTCAAGAAAATACATAGCAGAAAAAATCTACTCCAGAAACAAGAGCTCGATAACAGTTTCAAAAAAAAAAAACAAGAGCTCGATAACAAAATCAAAACCCCCAGAACCATAGGAATAAGCAAATTCGAATTGAAAAATTTGTAGTTGGATTTAAACAACAAGGTGGAAGGGGTTAGCAGTAGGGGGAGAGTTCTCATTTGACTCATCAATGAAAATCAATCTACTATCCAGGAATGTAAGAGTACTTAACAATCCTTCCAAAAGGATTCTTGTTAAGAGTTTATTGCAGAAGTGGAAGGTTGATGTTTATTGCCTCCAAGAAACAAAAGGGGATAAGGATGTGGAACTCATTGCCAAACAACCATGGAACTGTAGATGGATGAGATGTGGTTTTATTGAAGTTGAAGGGAAAAGTGGTGGTATCCTAGTTATGTGGGACAGTAGAATTTGGTCAGGTGATCTTGTCAACAAAGGTCAATATTTCATCACTTTCAAGTTTTCCTCATTGAATAACTTTTTCAGCTGGAGCTGGAGCCTCATAGGGGTTTATGCACCTCATACTAGTAGAGAAAAGGAGGAATGTTGGACAGAAATTGTTGCAAACATGGAGTTATGTTTGGGCCTTCGGTCACTTCAGGAGATTTTAACACAAATAGATTCATGATAGAAAGAAGGGGTTGCAAAAGAATCACAAGCATCATGGATGTTTTTCCTAGGTGGATTGAAGACATGGAACTTCATGATCCCCACCTCAATGGATGGAACTACATATGGTTCAGAGGTCTACATCACCACAGTGCAGCCAGGCTATAGATTCCTTTACTCCATGAAATGGGAAGAATCCTTCAAAGACATCAGACAAAAGATACTGCCATGAGTTAGTTCTGATCATAGCCCATTATTCTTGAATGTGGGAATTGGGATCCGAAAAATGCTTTAAGTTTGAAAATTGGTGGCTTGAAGTGGAAGGTTTTAATGACCTAGTCAAAAGCTGGTGGAATGAATTCCAAGTGCAGGGATGACCTAATTATAGATATAGCAACAAGCCGAGAATGCTGAAGCAGAAACTCAAAGAATAGAGCAAGACAACATTTGGTGTTCTTGAAAACAGAAAGAGCAGTCTGCTTAATGAATTAGCTGATCTTGATAACACCCAAGCCACCAGAGAGCTCAATGAAGATGAGATGATGATAAGAATCAGAGTCTTAGTGGAATGGGAGGAGCTGGCCAAGAATGAAGAATCTAACCGGAGACAGACGTCCAGGGTTTATGGTTGAAACAGGGAGACAATAACACCCGATTTTCCCAAAGGGTGGGAACAACACATAAACAGTACAACACTATTGACAGACTAGTGGTCAGGGGAGAGGAAATTCTGGAATCTACTGACATAAAAATGGCCATGGTTGATTACTACAAAAAGCTCTATACAGAAACAAAAGATTGGAGACCATCTTTTGAATACCTTGAATGTCCTAAGATCACCCAGGAAGAGCAAGACTCGCTTTCAGGGACCCTTCACAGAAGCTGAAGTATTCAAAATAATTGGGCAATGTGCAATAGACAAGGCACCTGGCCCTAATGGTTTCACTATGGGGTTCTTCAAAGCATGCTGGGAAATTCTGAAAGACGATTTGATGCTAACTGTTTAGAACTTTCACCAAAATGAGATATTTGAAAAATCTCTAAATGCCACTTTCATAGCATTGGTACCAAAGAAGCCTAGAGCAGAAGAATTAACAGACTGTAGGCCAATAAGCTTAATAGGAGGGGCATATAAAATTATCTCCACACTCTTTACTGAAAGATTGAAAACTGCTACAAGCAAACTGGTAAATGAGCATGAAATGGCTTTCCTAAAGGGCAGACAAATCTTATATGCAGCTCTACTAGTAAATGAGCTAGTTGACTGAAGAACCAAGCAGATGGTTCCGGGGATTCTTTGCAAGCTAGATATAGAAAAGGCCTTTAATCATGTCAATTGGGCTTTCCTTCTAAGAATTTTAAGAGATATGGGATTTGGTTCTAGTGGATAAACTGGATAAGCTTCTACATATCTAGTGTGAAATTCTCTCTTCGATCAATGGAAGCACCAAAGGTTTCTTCAGTTCTCAAAGAGGTCTCAGGCAAGGTGACCCTTTGTCACCCGGCTTGTTTATCATTGCCATGAGGGCCTCAATTCTATGATCAGAAAGGCAAATGCAAATGCAAATGGATGGCTTAGGGGTTTTGATACCCAATCACACAATGGCAATGATGTTGAAATTACTCACTTACTATATGCAGATGATGCATTAGTTTTTTGTGAAGCAAATGTAGAGCAAATTAGGCACCTGAGAGTTATTTTGACCATATTTGAGGTAATCTCTAGTTTACATGTCAATTGGCACAAAAGCTTCCTCTACCCTGTTAATCAACTGGAGAATCTTAACCTGCTAGCCGTTAATCTAGGATGCCAATTAGCCTCTCTACCTACTAAATACTTGGGGATGCCACAGGGACAAAGACCAAGTCTCAAGAAATCTGGAATGAAGTTTTGGAGAGGTGTGACAAAAAGCAAGATGGAAAAGCCAATACCTCTCCTTCGGAGGTAGACAGACTCTTATTAACTCAGTTTTGGATGCCCTCCCAACTTACATTATACCTCTATTCCCTATCCCCAAGGGAGTAGTGAAGAAAACAATGAGCATCTATTCCTACACAGCAAGACAACTGTAAATCTGTGGAACATGTTCTTTTGTATTCTTGGAGTGAGCTGGGTAACACCCAAAACTACTTTTCAGATGCTTAACAGTTGGAAGGGAGTGGGTGGAAGAGAGGTAGAGGAAAATTGGTAGAAATTGCATCTCAGCATGCATATGGTGGACAATGTGGAAGGAAAGAAACCCAATACATTTCAAAGAAAGAAGCAATCACATGCACAAAATCAAGATGAAGTGCCTCAGTTTCTTCTATTTTTGGTGTAAACAGAACCCAATGGGGGATATAGATGATTTAGAAGAATTCATAGGAAAAGTGTGAAGTTTTATCTTTTCAGTTTCTAGTCCTTTACAGTTGGACCCCAAACTGTAAAATCCCCTCCTCATAATCTCTGGTGATGGGTTTTTGTGATATATAAAATTGTTACCCTTATCAAAAGAAACTATATGCAAGACCATATAAGGAGACACCAACCATTCCATATGGCACACTTAACCCCCCCTCCTCCTACACGCTTAGGGATGGACATTTTGAGAATGGACAACATAACATGGGAGCTTAACATTGAGTAACCAAACATTACCCCCAAAAGTTAGCTCATGAGATTAGGATTTCCCTAAATCATATAAGGAAACAACAACCCATAATTTCTTAAGTAAAGAGTACTAATAGTTATTAAAAGGTTCTCTTGGGGTGCCATGTCAAAAGTCTATTAAACAACGTGGAAAACAATTAACAAATCCCTTGATTTTTAAATAAACATTAATGTTCAATATTCTTTCTACGTAGAATGAGATTCCACCTTGAATAAGTATAAAATAAGGAAAAGTGTGAAGTTTTATCTTTTCAGTTTCTAGTCCTTTACAGTTGGACCCCAAACTGTAAAATCCCCTCCTCATAATCTCTGGTGATGGGTTTTTGTGATATATAAAATTGTTACCCTTATCAAAAGAAACTATATGCAAGACCATATAAGGAGACACCAACCATTCCATATGGCACACTTAACCCCCCCTCCTCCTACACGCTTAGGGATGGACATTTTGAGAATGGACAACATAACATGGGAGCTTAACATTGAGTAACCAAACATTACCCCCAAAAGTTAGCTCATGAGATTAGGATTTCCCTAAATCATATAAGGAAACAACAACCCATAATTTCTTAAGTAAAGAGTACTAATAGTTATTAAAAGGTTCTCTTGGGGTGCCATGTCAAAAGTCTATTAAACAACGTGGAAAACAATTAACAAATCCCTTGATTTTTAAATAAACATTAATGTTCAATATTCTTTCTACGTAGAATGAGATTCCACCTTGAATAAGTATAAAATAAGGAAAAGTGTGAAGTTTTATCTTTTCAGTTTCTAGTCCTTTACAGTTGGACCCCAAACTGTAAAATCCCCTCCTCATAATCTCTGGTGATGGGTTTTTGTGATATATAAAATTGTTACCCTTATCAAAAGAAACTATATGCAAGACCATATAAGGAGACACCAACCATTCCATATGGCACACTTAACCCCCCCCCCCCTCCTCCTCCTACACGCTTTAGGGATGGACATTTTGAGAATGGACAACATAACATGGGAGCTTAACATTGAGTAACCAAACATTACCCCCAAAAGTTAGCTCATGAGATTAGGATTTCCCTAAATCATATAAGGAAACAACAACCCATAATTTCTTAAGTAAAGAGTACTAATAGTTATTAAAAGGTTCTCTTGGGGTGCCATGTCAAAAGTCTATTAAACAACGTGGAAAACAATTAACAAATCCCTTGATTTTTAAATAAACATTAATGTTCAATATTCTTTCTACGTAGAATGAGATTCCACCTTGAATAAGTATAAAATAAGGAAAAGTGTGAAGTTTTATCTTTTCAGTTTCTAGTCCTTTACAGTTGGACCCCAAACTGTAAAATCCCCTCCTCATAATCTCTGGTGATGGGTTTTTGTGATATATAAAATTGTTACCCTTATCAAAAGAAACTATATGCAAGACCATATAAGGAGACACCAACCATTCCATATGGCACACTTAACCCCCCCTCCTCCTACACGCTTAGGGATGGACATTTTGAGAATGGACAACATAACATGGGAGCTTAACATTGAGTAACCAAACATTACCCCCAAAAGTTAGCTCATGAGATTAGGATTTCCCTAAATCATATAAGGAAACAACAACCCATAATTTCTTAAGTAAAGAGTACTAATAGTTATTAAAAGGTTCTCTTGGGGTGCCATGTCAAAAGTCTATTAAACAACGTGGAAAACAATTAACAAATCCCTTGATTTTTAAATAAACATTAATGTTCAATATTCTTTCTACGTAGAATGAGATTCCACCTTGAATAAGTATAAAATAAGGAAAAGTGTGAAGTTTTATCTTTTCAGTTTCTAGTCCTTTACAGTTGGACCCCAAACTGTAAAATCCCCTCCTCATAATCTCTGGTGATGGGTTTTTGTGATATATAAAATTGTTACCCTTATCAAAAGAAACTATATGCAAGACCATATAAGGAGACACCAACCATTCCATATGGCACACTTAACCCCTCCCCCCCTCCTCCTACACGCTTAGGGATGGACATTTTGAGAATGGACAACATAACATGGGAGCTTAACATTGAGTAACCAAACATTACCCCCAAAAGTTAGCTCATGAGATTAGGATTTCCCTAAATCATATAAGGAAACAACAACCCATAATTTCTTAAGTAAAGAGTACTAATAGTTATTAAAAGGTTCTCTTGGGGTGCCATGTCAAAAGTCTATTAAACAACGTGGAAAACAATTAACAAATCCCTTGATTTTTAAATAAACATTAATGTTCAATATTCTTTCTACGTAGAATGAGATTCCACCTTGAATAAGTATAAAATAAGCAATACAACGTCAGTCAACTGAGATAAGAAAAATAGAACATATAACCTACCAGCCAAGCATGTATTTAGAATTTCACCTACACAGATTATTGGGCAAGAGATACATTGGGTATCTAAATTATTCTCCATTGTACTAAGATATCAGCTTGCCACTACTAGATATAGTGAAAAAATGTCTCTGTAACCCTTCTTTGGCCTATAAAATTCCTTCTCCTTTGGGGCAGCCCGGTATAATAAGGTCTCGTTATGTGCGGGTTCAAAAAGGGTCGGACCACATGGGGTTTATTGTTGACAACTTTATCTTTCATTTCTGCAAGAGGCTGATTCTACGGCTTAAACTCGTGACCTCTTGATCGCAAGATGACAATTCTTACTATTGCGCCAAGGCTATCCTCCATAAAAATTCCTTCTCCTGTGTGATATTCAAATCTGCTGCTCCTTTCCCTTTGCTTTTATAGATTATTTTGATATTAGTACATATTAACATTTCACTCAGCAGTCCAATAGAAGTACAATTGACATTTTATATTGCAGTTTTTTTAAGCTATGATTGAAAAGTATCCATCACCGGGTGCAAAAGCATCATTTTTACAATCACAAAGTTGTCCTACACATGACCTTTACCTATTCTGGGTCCTCTAATGTGAAATAGTCTATCTGTTTTGTTTTTTACTTTCTATAAGGAAATAGTAATATAGTGGAGAGGTACTTGATGGTAGCTATAGGAGCACTACTCAAGGCTCTTATAACATAGTAGAAAATATAATAAATATTTGCAAGGAACTTGGAAGCAAGAGAAGGAGAAGTTGCTCTCAGTAAATTCAGTTTTCGGAGTAAAATGTGTGCCTTGAGACAACAATCACAAAGGCTATTTAATCTGGCACTATAAGTCTTGCTCGACACCTGTGATGATAAAACTAAAAGATAAAAGGTACAAGTTCACAGGAAAAGGCATGTATATCTTGGGACGGCTATGTTTTGATTTGGTAGGACCTTATTATGAACCAGAATGGGGGAAAAGGAAAAGGAAGAAGTCAAGATAGCTTTCTATAGAAATTTTAGTTTCACAAACTGCAGTATGCATGTTAAATCAGAATAATGTAACATGCATCGCAAGTCCAGAGATTTCATACGGATGTCTGAAGCACATGTTTGATAAGGCAAGTTAATTGTTTCCAAACAATAATCATCTGTCCCTTCAAAATACAGATCTAGCTTAGCAGGGTGAGAGGGTTAATGGCTCAGGACAATCAAGTTGAGCAAAGAGCAATTTAAAAAAACAAACAGAGAGCAACCCAAAGCTTCAAGGAATAAACCTAGGAAAATCAAGTTACATGCATCGGTTGCATAATGCTATCTATTACAGCATGTAATATTTTATCAAAAGGCTAGGAGCAACCTTAGCACTTGCGTTTAAATGTTTGGCCCCTAACAAGAAGTAGACAAGTTACCTATTAAGCTTTACTACAAAAATTAAATGAATGCTAACCTAAAGTCTCCGGTGCATACATTTTCTTGATAAGCGATATATCCCCAAAGGCCAATTACAGTGCACAGTTCGAAACACGGTGGATAATGGGACTGTCCGTCTACCCTTCTCCACTTAACTACTAGGATTTTGTCCGCAGCAGGGTTCGAACAAGTGATGTACGCCTAAACCCACACATCACACGCTACACTCTTACCACTAGATTTAAACCTTATGGACCTCCAACTACATACATTTCTAGGTAGCTAGGCATATTCTTCAGCCATCTATCTCTCCTCATTTCCTTATGTACTAAAACATACTCTATCCTTGTCAAAGGATTTTGCTTTTGGAATTGAAATTGAATACACCGAACCATATGGTGCCCCATCTGGAGTAGCAAGTACGATCTTGCAAAAATATGTAGCTTATGCAACTTGAAGAAGGTTTATCATATAAATGGAAAAAGGTCAAAATTATTACTCCCACTGTTTCAAATTGATTAACATGTTTTGACTTGGCATGGAATTTATTAAATAAAGAAGACTTTTGAATCTTGTGGTATTAAATTAAAGATATATCAAATGTACCAAAATGTCCTTTAATCTTGTGGTCTTAAACATGACATGTGGAAAGTTGGAATTAAAGAGCTGCTAAAAAGGGAAACGGTCAATTTTTTTTTAACCGGACTGAAAAAAAAAGTAGGTCAAACAAATTGAAACGGAGGGAGTACTTCCTTTGTTTCAATTTGTTTGTCTTGCTTTTCTTTTTGGTTTGTTTAAGAAAGAAAGTCTCTTTTCTAATTTGGCAACTCTTTAATTTCAAAATCCTATGTTTAGGACCACAGGATCTAAAGGGCATTTTGTACATTACACACATCTTTAGTTTAAGACTACAAGATTCAAAAGTCTTTTATTTTCTTAAATTCCATGACAAGTCAAACTAAGACAAACATTTTTTTTTTGATGAAGTAATTAGTTCTATTGCAGGCATCAAAGTAGATGCACCATAGTTACAAAAGTAAAGTAGCAAAAGGGGCAAAATAAGACAAACAAATTGAAACGGAGGGAGTAATTAGGTGACTTTCCTCCTAGTTGCAACTTTACTGGTGTACTTGAGAACACTTGAGGCAGAAATGTCATGAAACTGCATTCGTTTGGTAGTACGGAGTTATATTCACCACTTTGATGCACGGAGCACTGTTTCTATAGCTATACTCCCTCCGTTTCATTTCCGACCTTGCTCCAAAATATAGTGATTGCAATGCTAATAAAAGTATGGTATTCACGTCTTTTTACCTCCATGGTCCAATCCCCTTAAGTTATTTATGCTATTGAATACAGTATTAGCGACTATAAACTCTGAAAAATACAAAGGGCAGCGACAATCAACACATTAATATTTTAATTTTATTTTTTAAAGTAGACATATTAGCATTTTAGCACATCATAAAACAAAGTGACATTAAACCCCGAAGCTGGCAGTTACATTCAGGAATCAGCATTTGTTATAATTGCTAATTCGGGAAACATGTTAAGTACTTACCAAGTTTGGTGCCAGCTAATACCACTGGAATTCCAGGTGCATAATGCTGAAGTTCAGGAATCCACTGACCAAAAATGGGCTTTCAGCAATCTTAAAGACATTTGATACAAACTCACAAAGTTCACAGTTCTCAACATAATGCACCTTTTTAAGTATGTTCTCATAGCTTGCACGACTAACCAAGGAGAACGCTAGGACAAAAACATCTGCTCCTCGGTAGCTCAGTGGCCTTAATCTGTTGTAATCTTCTTGTCCTATAAAAGTGATCAGGGGAAAAAGAAATCAGAATTCCTTGGCCTCCTTAAAAGATTAGGAATGATTATTACAGGATGTTACTCCTAGATTTTGAGGATGGGAAATAAGAAATCATCTTGGAACTAATCAGCTGTAATTAGTGGATATTTTTACCTGCAGTATCCCAAAGACCTAAATTTACTGTGGTTCCTTCAACAACCACATTGGCACTAAAGTTGTCAAACACCGTCGGCACATAGTCCTGGTTTGAACAAATACAAAATGACTCAGAAAACCCAAGTTCAAGCTCAGGAAAGAAACTCAACAAATACTCCTGAATCACACAAGTTAGCCATAACATTCTGTCTTTCTGGTTTGAACAAATACAAAAAGACTCAGAAAACCCAAGCTCAAGCTCAGGGAAAGAAATTCAACAAATACTCCTGAATCACACAAGTTAGCCATAACATTCTGTCTTTCTGGTTTGAACAGACAAAAAGACAGAAAACCCCCAAGTTCAAGCTCAGGAAAGGAACTCAACAAATACTCCTGAATCACACAAGTTAGCCATAACATTCTGTTCTTTCTGGTTGATTAGGTCACTATTACATTTTTCTCCCCCCAACCCCACCCACTTTGGTGACCTGGGTGGGAGCAAGAATGGAGCATACCAAGAAACCACAATCCAAGACAGCCATTCAAGAATAGGTTAAATAAAACAAAAAAAGAAAAACTGATAGGCAGAATAGGCAAAAAGAGAGCATATTCTAAAGTAAAAAAAATCAGAAGAAACACAACAACAGAAAAAGAAGGAAAAAGCTGGTAAACCCACATATAAAAAACTAACATCCTGTTTATCTAGGCATCAAACACAAGCAATGAGGGACATACCAAGAAACCCACATGGATCTTTTGGGGAAAAGAGAAAGTAAATAAAAATACTCCCCCCCTCCCTACTTACAGTGGGGAACTTGTTACTGGTATAGCAAATAAGCATACAAGTCTTGCCAACGGCGCCATCACCAACAGTAACACACTTGATGAATCTTGAAGCACTTGAGGCCATCGAACATGAAAAAAAACCTCAAGAAAAAAAGCTGCAAAACCCCAGATAGAACAAAAATGCCAAGAAAGAATATTATTACCCACAAGAAAAAGGACTAGTAAGATAAAGAGTGAGCAAAAAATCACATGATTCCTACTCAATTCACTGGCTCTCTGTAGCAAAGCTGTCACCTTTTTATTCAATCTTCTTGGAAAATATAAAGACTGAATCTTTGATTTTTGGTATTATTTTTACTAAAATAAAATTGCATACCAAAATTCTGCAGATGGTGTTTGTTACATTTATTAATTTTCTTGTTTGAGAGATGATGTATGAGTAGTAGTTTGCAATTAATAGCTTTTCCTCCTCAAGAGTGGATTTAGTGAAAAATGGGTCCTGTGACAGATGAGATGTGGGTCATGGTTTTGTTGAACAAAACAAATGTGTCCCCTTTATCCTATTGACAAATCATATTGCTGCTTTAAGATTGAATATTTTTATTCTAAAAAAATTGTTCACTCCATTTCAATTTGTTTATCTGATTTTTTACTTCATATGGAGTTTATAAAGGTAAGCAAATAAAGATATATAAAATGTATCAAAATATTTTTATTCTATCGGCAACAAGAGTAACAATACAGTTTATAATGCTATAACAATAGGTATCCAAAGCAAAATCATGCGAAAACAAAAAAGGATATATGCGTAGGAGAGAGGTCACGTGGTTGATATTATTCCTCTTGGACCAGAACTTTTTATTTCTGAGGGCGAATTTATCAAATTTGATCAAATCATTAACGAGTAATCCTAATGTAAGCAAATTATGGTCTTAAACATGTCGAGTGAAAAAGTAGAAATTAAAGAGTTGTCAAAAAAAAGAAATTAAAAAAATTAAAACAAACAAATTAAAACGAAAGAATTACTTTTAGCACTATTTATTTTTTTGAAAAAAAGAAATCCAAAACAGATTCTCTAGGCCAAATAAACATTCAAATAGTTTACTATTCCGAGCACACCTAACATTTATAAAAATTAGTACTTATCATAATACTTTACAGATTTTATTTTAATATATCGATCAATTACACGTAACTTCTATAGCAAGTGTTGGTAACCAAAAAAAATGACAAGTGATATTTTGAATCTAGTAAAAGATTACATTATTAGCGTATATTATTTTTACTTTTATGCATAGCTTTATTGATTTGTTTGCGCCTTTTTTTAAATTTTGTTTTCCCCCATTCCATTTATTAATCACTTGAGCAAGTTTCATTTGTCTATTCACGCCTTTTGAATCCAAGAAAATATTACTAATTTTTCTATATAGTATTTCATAAGATGGTGGTAGCTTCCATGCAACTACCAAAGTTAAAAAAATAAATAGTAGTAATGCTTTTGAGTTTCAATGGGTAATTTAAAGTGCATCGAGTTAGGTAGTTAGACTTTGTTTTATTGCGTTTATGGTAGTTAGACTCCTTTAGCTTTTTTATTTATTGCCCTAAATTTGTAGGCAATCATTCCAGTAGTTGAGATAAATGTATACTAGTAATGAAGACTGACAATTCTAGTTTTTCTATTTTATGTCATAATTTTACAAAAGAGAGCTGTTGTTTTAGGGTTTGAATGAACCCCTTCCGCCCATCTAGTTCCGCTGCAGACAATTACCCTCTTCAATTTTTTATTGGCTCTGTAGAGCCTGTTCTTGAATTTAATGAGCAAGTGTAACAACTAGCTAGTGTGTGTTGCGCTAATAATTACTTCCTCCGTTTCAATTTATTTGATCTACTTTCCTTCTTAATCCGTTTCAAAAAGAATGTCACTTTCCTTTTTTAGAAACTCTTTAATTCCAACTTTTCACATGACATATTCAAGATTAAAGAATATTTTAATACATTTGATATATCTTTAATTTAAGATCACAAGTTTCAAAAGTCTTCTTTACTTTCTTAAACTCCGTGACAAGTCAAAATAGGTCAAACAAATTAAAACGGAGGGAGTATCTTTTATCCATTTTTCTCTCCAACTGCATGCCCCTTTTCTACCCCCCTCTTCTCTCATCTATCAGCACTTTTCTAACTACCACAGTATATAATTTTGACTGACAACCTTCAGTACATTCTCCATTTTCAACCCCTTTCTATGGGCAAATGCGGAAATTAGTAAAAAGACGTACATATCCCACTATATCCTTGTGTTTGAAGGAACAATATTCATGACCCAAAAAGGAAAAAGTTAAAAGATGAAAAGCGATTGAGAAAGAGACATAAGAGAGAGCAAGAAACAAAGAACATGTGAATGAAATAATCGTACTCTAAAAATAGGGGCGTCAAATAGTCCGATTGAGCTGAATTTAAACGGATCAAAATGAATTGATCTAATAAATAAACGGATTATTGATCCGCTTAAAAGTTACTTGAACTGAAATGAACTAAAAAAATAACCCGTTCAAATTTCAGCAAACTGAACAAATTATATTTTCATAGATTAAGTTTACCACTCCGAGCTAAAAACACAAAATGCTTAGTACAGATTTACAGAAAAACAAAGAAGAGCACATGCATATTGCGGTGAAGTGTCACAAGTTTCTAGTGAATGAGTATTCTCTTGGGACCACTGTAACTAATTATTTACAGTTTTGGAGAAATTTGGCTCATCCATTTAGGACCACTTTCCCACATAAAATCTTGAGATATTTTCTTTCACCAACTTATATACTACGATCCTTCCTTGTATCCAAACAACCATAGAAAGATTAATTTGGAAAAAGGTAAGATTATTTTGCATAACAAAAATCGTTTATTAAGTCTACTATTGTAAGAGTTTGTATAAGATAATACATGAATACTTACATCACTTAATTACAATGAAAGTTTATTTGATATATTGCCAATCAAATATCGCATTAATTATTAATATAATTAATTTTTATATGGTCAATCAATCTTCGAAAAAGTGAAATCTCTCTTCTTGGGGAGGTGAGGGAACAAACTAAAGCTATCAAAAATGAACCAAGCTAAATGATTGTTGTTTTAGAGTGGCTATTTCTAGTGATTTGATGGCTAATTTTTCCTAATCCCGCCAACTAAGGATTGATTGCACTAATTATTATTGTTTGGTCCTCTATTTTGGTTAAGAAAAAGGTGATGTCTAAGGCAATGGAAAATTATTGAGAGCTTTCAAGTTGGTGGGAGGTGCCATAAGTAAAGATTAAGCAAAACAATTAAAGTTGGCTTCATTAATGATTCTCAAATATTAAAAAGTGCTAAAAGCCTAAAAAGTGATGTTAACTTTGTGCAATAAGACTCTTTCGGTAGCCGAAATTGAAGTTAAGTTAGGCCACATTCCGTAAATGAAACTAGTAAATTAAATAATGATCTTTATTATGCTTAGCTTCTAGATTTTTTAATTATTTTTTATTGACAACAAGCTTAGCTTCTAGATTAACAAACCAATTTGTGACCATAATGTAAAGAACAAAGGTTTCCATGGATTAGGTTAAATCATTAGACAACTTTTAAATTTAAACTTTATTGCATTGCTTAAGTTTTTATCAAATATTGTTAGGGGAAATGAAGAGATCGACAATCACAAACTAAACGATTTCTTTTGTTGTTGTTTTGGTTCCTTCTTTTGGTGTCATGCAATGGAGGAACAAGATTTTTTATTAGAAAATTCAAAATATAGAAAGTATACTACAAAGACGTCAAAAATAATAATCAACATATAGTGTATATCCATATAAAATAAACTTTGTATGCAGTTTTCCTGACGAAAGAGTGTCAGATGGAGCTTTCTTTTGTGATTTTGCTAATAAATATACAATTAATATGTTATTTTACAAATAATAGGAGTGTACATAATTAAATGATAGTGTATCTACTACTAAAAGTCGTGATGGAATGATAATTGTTAAGTACTCCTCCCGTCTTTCATTATTAATTTGAAATCTCGGGTTTAAGTCTTAGAATTAATAGAGTCGTCTATGATAGGAAACACTTTATCTCCAAAATGAAATTGCGATCTGAATTAGTCAAATTTCAATATTCGCTACCGACTTAAAAAAGAAAAAAAAAGAAAAGAAAGGAAGACGACATGGCCCGTGTTAATGGGGTTGCACCAGGGATCGACCCTTAGCCCTTTTCTATTTGCCTTGGTAATGGATGTATTGACGCGGCAAATACAAGGTGAGGTGCCATTCTGCATGTTATTTGCGGATGATGTAGTTTTGGTTGACTAAACTCGCGGAGGAGTTAATGCTAAGTTGGAGGTTTGGAGACAGACCCTCGAGTCTAAGGAGTTTAGGTTGAGCAGGACCAAGACTGAATATATGGAGTGCAAGTTCAGTGAGGCGACTCAGGATGATGACGTAGAAGTGAAGCTGGATACACAGGTCATCCAAAAGAAAGGGAGTTTCAAGTATCTTGGGTCTATTATCCAAGAAAATGGAGAGATCGATGAGGATGTCACTCACCGTATTGGTGTTGGGTGGATGAAATGGAGGCTAGCATCTGGAGTCTTGTGTGATAAGAAGGTGCCTACTAAACTTAAAGGCAAATTCTACAGAGTGGTGGTTCGACCAGCTTTGTTGTATGGAGTAGAGTGTTGGCCAGTAAAGAACTCCCATATTCAAAAGATGAAGGTGGCGGATATGAGGATGTTGCGATGGATGTGCGGGTTTACTAGGAGAGATAGGATTAGGAATGAGGATATCCGAGATAAGGTGGGTGTGGCATCGGTGGAAGATAAGATGCAGGAAGCGAGGTTGAGATGGTTCGGACATGTGAGGAGGAGAGGCACGGATGCTCCAGTGCGGAGGTGTGAGAGGTTGGCTATGGATGGATACCGGCGAGGACGAGGTAGACCGAAAAAGTATTGGGGAGAGGTGAATCGACAGGACATGGCGCAGTTGCAGCTTACCGAGGACATGACCCTAGATAGGAAGGTGTGGAGGACGCGGATTAGGGTAGAAGAGTAGTAGGTAGAAGTGTGTGTAGGCTAGTAGGTAGGAGTGTTTTTCCTTGGTGTCCCGACTAGTAATCGTAGTGCTCGCTTATAGTTTTTTGTTCTTGGATTCCTCGTAGTAGTTTTTTGTGGCAGTGTTCTGCTTCTGTCTGTTGTTTGTTACTACATATTACTTCCTATCGTCCCTTGTAGTTTTATCATGTTTTTTGTATCCTGTATCTTTGTTACGTCCTTTTTAGCCTATTCTTAGACTGTTTTTGTCTTGAGCCGGGGGGTCTATCGGAAACAGCCTCTCTACCTCACCTCTGAGGTAGTGGTACGGACTGCGTACACTCTACCCTCCCCAGACCCCACGTTGTGGGAATACACTGGATATGTTATTGTATATTATAATATTTGCAAGTTATGCCGTAACATGATTTGAGTTTCTAAAGAACTTATGCCCTTAATTACGAAAAGACAAAAATAAAAGAGTCTAACCCATTTAAAGGGCAAAATATTGCATAATTTTATGATCAAAATCTTTTGGGCCTAATAATCTCATAGGATCATTTTCCAAGTCCAACCCAATTGTTGCTTCTGTTCATGTGTTCTGGCCTCTTATTGGGCTCTGCGGATCCATAGAGAATTCCTGTTTCGGCCTGTTCGATCGACAGTTATTCTAAAAACGTAACATGCCTCAAAATTGATTTCTTTTCTCAAAAACCTTTCCAAATGCTTGCAAGTGAAAGTGCCAATATTTTCCCAATGCTTAAAACGAAAAGGCATAATACATAAATATGCTCTTTAATTTTGTTTCAGTTGACATGTATGTCCTTTAATTTTTGGCGTGTACAAGTAGACACACACGTTCTATGTGACGTCCTACGTTATAGTTCGCGTGAGAGGCCACGGAGGACGCCACATAGGACGTGTGCGTCTACTTGTTTAGCTTTATGATAGTTTAAGTGTCTACTCTACGTGTCCACATTCAATGTTGGAGGGCATAGATGCAAGGCCAAGTTAAAGGGTACATCTATGTATTATGCCTAAGAGATGTCTCTTTCCTATTTTGATAACTCTTTAATTCTAACTTTCCACGTGACAAGTTTAACACCACAATACTAAAGGGTCTTTTAACACATTTATCTTTAGCTTAATACCATAAAATTCATTAAAAAAAATATTTTTCTTAAAATCCGTATTTATTTATTTATGGATGGTGAGAATAAATCAAAAATTAATGTGGTGGTGGGCATGAGTTGCTCAGGTTGAGAGAGCTGTCAAGGCATGTGCACACAAATGCCACTTGGCCGCCAGCCAACACTTGATCTCCACAAGCCACATCTTTTGCTTCCACACATTATCTGTTTCTCACATGACATCACACATTTTCCTATCTACATATGTGGAGTATTCATTATCCACTTCTTCTACTTCAAGATAGAGATTCATGAAGCCCTACTTAGTTGGATACATGAGTAGACAAGTTATTGTCCATAAAGTTCAAACCACTCTTCTTTTATTAACAGATTACCACACTGATAATGTAAGATTGTAATTTAAATGGTGATGGTATATATGACTAATTGCAATGAAGAGTTTTATGTTATAGATTAGGCATAATACATAAATGCGCCTTTAAATTTGACCTCAACTGACATTCATGCTCTCCAACTTTAGTTGTTACAAGTCAGGGGCGGAGCTACTCTATAGCAAGGGTGGTCAGCCGAACACCCTTCGCCGGAAAATTATATCGAATACGTAGGTAAAATATTCTGTTTATGAGTATATTTAATAATTTGAACACCCTTGTACCGAGCGTGTGCTGTAGCTCAGTGGAGAAGAGTGTGCATTTTAAGTCTCCC
This sequence comes from Jaltomata sinuosa, assembly GCA_003996215.1. Taxonomy (NCBI): domain Eukaryota; kingdom Viridiplantae; phylum Streptophyta; class Magnoliopsida; order Solanales; family Solanaceae; genus Jaltomata; species Jaltomata sinuosa. Next base: position 546,980 of record QJPP01000376.1, on the reverse strand, counting down.
GTCGTGAGTTCGATTCCACTCTAAAGCATTTTGTGTACCTTCTTATATCAAAAACATGGGTTAACCACAAATTTGCGGGTTCAATTTCGCTGCGTTTATGTACCTTCTTATATGTAGTTCCATTTGAATTTTTCGTTGCATTCACTCATTGAAAAAAAAAATTTACTTTATAAATTTGAACACCCTTAATCAAATTTCTGGCTCCGCCACTGTTACAAGTAGGCACTTAAACTTGTATAAAGTTGAACAAATAAACACACGTGTTCTACGTGGCGTGCTACGTGGCAATATAGCATCTTACGTGGCGTCCTACGCGTATTATGTCATGTAGGAAGAGTGTGTTTATTTGTTCAACTTTATACAAGTTTAAGTGCCTATTTATGTACATCCAAAATTGAAGGGCGTAAATACAAGCTGAAGCCAAGTTAAAGGGCAGGTTTATTTATTATGCCTATAGATTAAGTTAACTTGATGATATAAAAGAAGATTTACTCAAGAGTACAAATGAAAAGATGGTGCTGTTAAAGTAGGCCAGGCATATGACCTAAGTGTCACACCAAAGCCATCACATGCAAGAGTTTATTACATGCACCATAAATTGACACATATTGTGCCAGCTGCTCTGCTGCACTATAGTGCTACTTTTGTGTCTATATAGCTGTTTCTTTGAGTTTGCATGAACCAAAAACAATTGCTCCAAATCAAGATGGGTTCCAAGAAAAGGCTAGGTCTAGAAAGGGTGGTCATGAAGACAACAAACAACACAAGGAGATCAAGGGGGAAGAAGAGGAGATCAAGAATGGGCTATGTTTTCAATGACAATATTGATCTTCAACACCAGCAAGACAAAGTGGTGAAGCTGCAGAGGCTAGTCCCAGGGGCCAGCCAATTGCCTTCTCATCAACTGCTCCTGCAAACTGCTAAATACATCATGCATTTAAAACTGCAAATTCATGCCATGCAATCTCTTCTTCTCTTCATCAACAGATCATCATGAAGCCAATTTTGAAATTCTTTAATTTCTCCTCTTCATGGAACCTTTCATCTTTTTTGGGTTTTTGGAATAGGCAGATGTAACTTCTATAGGAGCCAACTATTGCTGAACCGAGTATCTTAGATTATAGCCTATTTTGCTTTTGAGGGTTAGTTGGATTTTCTTTTTTCATTATAACAATCTCATTAATTATGATCATTCTTTTTTCAGAAATTTGTAGCCTTAGGACATGCATTTATCACTTTTATGTTCAATTGTAATTCAAAACTTTGATATACAATGGATGTTTGAATATATGATCAAAAACTTCTTGGTAAATGGATATTTGAATATTATGATTCAGACCTTCTCTGTTTCATTATATCAATAATATGGCCTGTCTTAGAATTTGGGATTCTAAATTAACCCAAAATATGGATTGGCATTTCTGTTAGCTGTGATTAAATACTATAAATTACCAATTGAATATACTGAATTACTATTACTGTATAATGGATTAGTGTTTAGTGTTTTTTTAATTAAATATTCTCGTTTGCTTAAACTTTTTCTTCATGCAAGTCTAGTCTAGCTACTAACAAACCAAGCAACCGATTATGGAAAGTCAATTATTGATAGCTCTCTTGAGATTGAAATCACAATAACAGTATTTCAGATTATCACAGTATCACACAAGAACTAATTGAAGAGTTCTGGTGCATAAACTCATTTGTTCAATCCAAATTTGCAAGAAAACACTCAATTCTCTGAGTTTTTGTACTCCGTCACCAAAGACAATTCCAAAATGTACGCAGAATTGATAAAATATACTAGCAGAGGAACAGCAGGTGACTGTACTGGAAATTATATATAATGCAATTAGAATTCAGTCAACCAGAAAGAACAGAAATGACAAAATCAAGAAACTATTACTCCAAAATAGTCACCTAGCATTTGTTGCAACTTCAGGGGAATAATTAGATATGCTCTCTGCGGCTATCTGTTCAGAAGCATCGTTCTGCTCCAATCACTTCCCAAAATAACTAATACATGTCAAAGTATCCTTCTGCTCAGTTTGAATTTTGCTTCAACTTAAAGTTAACTTGAAGGAGTTAGCAAGAGTTGAGTGATTGTTACACTCATTGACGAACCAGGTTCGTCGTAGCAATTTCAGATGGTTAGAAAACTAATAGTTCAAATTTGATTTAAGTACTAAAATTTATAATGATCTAATTCACCCCTTTTGCATGAGTGTCTAAATCAACATGAAGTTTTGAACAGTTGAAACAGTAGAATGAAGATTTAGATGATGTAAAAGCCTGGAGCTGACTTCACAAGTATAACTTCTGGACACTTAATTAGCACTTCTATATCTGATTCATCAATTTGGTTCTCATTTGCTTCTATAGCATTGATTTTACGGGAGAGTAAGTTATTTGTTCCTGCACATTTTAGCTGAGGGATGACATTTTTTCTTGTAACCAAGAAAACGGCAAAAATACTGGTTTTTTCGTTGGTATTATATTTGTCTTGTATCTTGTTCTAACTTATCCCAATTTTTTTAATGTTGTAGGGAACTTTGGACTGATGTATAAAAATGGACCATTTGGAACATTCTTAATAGATCTCTCTTACAGTACATCTAATCAGAAGCTAACTTAGAAGAAGGAATCATGAAAATCCTTGACAGTTTTGCCGGCCTTCGATATTTTAAGCACTTTTTCTCCTTCTGTTGCCATTTTTGTTACATCATCTGTTTTTTTGTTATGATTGACCTTGTCTTTGCATAATGAGCCAATTGGCCGTTTTAGCTTTAGCTATACCTTATTCATAAATCATACTTTGTTAGCATTCCGCTGGTTGCATATAGCCAGTTACCAATCACTTTATGTATTTACACGGTGAAGAAGACGGCGTTAAGAGAGATTTCACCTTCTACACTTCCTTCCACCAGCAATGATTCCGGTTACAAGATGGGTAATCTTGAGTATAATCTTTCAAATGTTGCTAGTACTTGCAGGTGCAGAGACTATAGAAGTGAGACAAGCATTAGTAAAGTTTATGAACAAGATTTCACTTGGGAACATCTCAAAAGATGTAAATTTTGGATGGAATCTATCGTCTGATCCATGTACCAACAAATGGGAGGGGATAAAATGTGATTCAGGAAAGCAACACGTGAAAAATATCGTTCTTGATCAGAAGAATCTCAGTGGAATTCTTGATGCTGTTTTTGTCTGTGAGGCTACTTCCCTTGCTGTACTAAGCTTGAACGAAAACCAAATTATTGGAACTTTACCACAAGAAATTTCAAACTGCAGGCGTCTCACACACTTGTATCTGCGGGGGAACAAACTCTCAAGCAATTTACCAAGCTCTCTTTCGCGGTTGAGCAATTTGAAAAGGTTTGTAATTTCAGACAATGCCTTCTCAGGGCAGATACCGGATATGTCAAGAATCTCAGGGTTGCTAACTTTTTTGTCTGAAAGAAATCAGCTAACAGGGCAGATACCAGAATTTGATTTTACCAATCTTGTAGAATTCAATGTCTCCTACAATAATTTAACTGGTCCAGTTCCTGATGTCAAGGGACACTTTAGCTCCAGCAGTTTTCTGGGTAATCCTGGATTATGTGGAGTGCCATTGTCAAGCACATGTCCACCCTCGCCATCGCCACCTCCTCATCCAGTTGCTAAGAAGAAAAAAGTCTCATTCTTTATCTATCTTGGCTATGCTATTCTTGGGCTGATTATCATACTTCTACTTGTATGGAAGCTTTTTAAGTGCATATCCAAGAAAAAGAGCATGAGTACTCCAAAGGATCAGAACAAGACTATTAGCTCTGCTGGTGAATCAAAGGCTCCTGGAAACAGGTCAGAATATTCAATAACATCTCCTGAAAACTCCATGGTTTCAGCATCATTTGAAATTCTTTCAAGTCCTCTGGCTAATAAATTGAGATTCGAGGATTTGCTTCGAGCTCCAGCTGAATTGATTGGGAAAGGAAAACATGGAAGTGTTTACAAGGTCAATTTTGACGGATTAATATTGGTAGTAAAGAGGATCAGTGGTTGGAATATTTCGAAAAACGATTTCAAGAAGAGGATGCAGAGATTACATAGAATGAAACATTCTCATGTGTTGCCCCTTCTTGCCTTTTATAGTTCCAAGCAAGAGAAGCTAACAGTTTACAAGTACCAGCAGAATGGCAGTCTCTTCAAGCTTCTCCATTGTAAGCTTATTACTTGTGTCAAAGTTATGTTCCCTTCTAATAAATCAATATATTACACTTGGACTCCAAGCCCTATAAGAGTAATAGGCTGCCACTTAACTTGATTGAATCCATTATGGATTAAATAAACTGTAGTTTTGTTTCCTACTTATTCTTCATTAATTCCAACCTATCATGAATTTATTACAGATTTACAGCAAAAGAATAGATTAAATAGAACTATAGATAACTTTCCAGATTCAGGGTCCAGCTAAGTCAAAATCTCAAGTACTTTGTTGGTTGATGAAGTAGGAAAGAGACTAATTACTGTATTTGTTTTGGTAGTGAGATATCGTCACATTTTCATTGGAATTCTAACTAACTTCTGAACCTAGTTCACAAAATAATGTCTGTATATCAACTTTTTACACGGCCAATGTAGCTTAACCTGAGATTAGTTACCATTCATGCCACTGATTATTGTTTAAGAGCAGACAGGACTACCAATCCTAGAGTGAATTAACCTTGTCTGCACTATCAGCTTAGTTTACTAGACCTTGGGGAACTGACTAGTTTTCACTCCGCGTGTTATAGTGATGTACTAGTAATTACTTTTGGGAAAATATTTGTTTGCTTAGTTTACTAGACCTTGGGGAATTGACTAGTTTTCACTCCGTGTGGTATAGCGATGTACTTGTAATTACTTTTGGGAAAATATTTGTTTACACGTCAAGGCATAGAACTTAATCTATCAATATAACCAGATAAACAGTTTGTATTTCAATATATGGTATATATAGCGAGAATGAATATGGAAAGGTAACGTTACTACATATCTGTTCATTTCAGCATCTCAGGGCAGCCAAATTATTGACTGGGCGAGCAGATTAGGAATTGCAGCCACTGTGGCAGAGGCCTTAGCTTTCATGCATGAAGGCCTTCAGAATGACGATATTCCTCATGGAAACATGAAATCCACCAATATTCTGCTGAACGATGACATGGAAGCTTGTATCAGCGAGTATGGTCTAATGCCCAACAATCAATACCAGTCATTTGTTGCTCAAAGTGATCATAAAATCAGAGAAGATGATTCGGTTGCAATTACTGCGTGTAACGCCTTCAAGATGGATGTTTATAGTTTTGGAGTGATTCTTTTTGAATTGTTCACAGGGAAACCTGTCCAGGCCAGTGGATATGATTTGGCTAGGTGGGTAAATTCAGTGGTTAGAGAGGAATGGACTGGTGAAGTTTTCGACAAGTCCCTTATTACAGGTGGTGCGAATGAAGAACGAATGATCAATCTGTTGCAAGTAGCTCTCAAATGCATAAATCCATCACCAGATGCAAGGCCTAACATGAAGGAAGTTGCTTTCATTATAAATTCTATTAAGGAAGATGAAGAGAAATCCTTGTCCATAGTCAGCAGTGAGGTCTAAATCCTTGTCCTCTTTATACTATTCTTGTTTGGAGAAATTCTCTATCATATGATTTGGCTACAGAGCTTCACAAATCACTCTGGTAAATTGTTAAGAACAAAGATTCTTTTGCTTTCTTATGTTTATATTCAGGATAACATGAGACGATTCGATTGAGCTGATAAATGACGAGGTCAATGAGTTCAATTTAGAGGTCCTTAGCTTTGAAAACTCTCATCATTTGTTATAGAATGCTTTTTCTTATTAAGATTATCAAAGTTATAGCAGAAACTCAATTCATGGAGCCTACATCCTTTCAAAACTTGAAAGATTTTTGGCTTTCTATAGCACATCACTAATTATTTACACAAAGTTTAACAGGTGTCCTGTAGAGGTACACATCAGATATATGTGTGAAATGTGAATCACTGGAGGTGGAATCTAGCTAAGATTGAAAGCAAATATTTCCACAACTACTCAGCTCATAAGTCATTATGTTGTGAACTGTTTCTTCTAGTTTTAGATAACCTAATGACCTACCTTTGAAATATCATAAATCTTGGACCAAGAAACATCACCAGATTTTCTATTGGGCAAGTAGAACAAATATGAAGAAGCAGACAAACTTTTCCAACAACTCTGTCGGTTGGGATCTAATAAACATCACATAAATTAAGTACCACTTGCCCCCACATAGATTAAGTTAAAATCAACATCCTTCAATGATTCTGTTGCTTAACAAATATGGCAAAGCGTGCAGGAACTACCCATAAGTAGACACCTCACTGTATATAATTTCTTGTCCATCCCATGCGTTTCCTTGTCATCATACATACAGTTCCTAAGAGTCAATTACAGTAATTTAATAGATTCATCCAGCACGAATCCAAATAAGTCGGGCTAAAGTTACAGGATGGTTAAAAAAAGTTACAGTGATCTATTGGTGAGAAAGAAATGGAGAAACTGAGTCTAAAATGAAGAAATCTTTATCATTTACCAACTAAACTTTTTTGTCCTTTTTTCTTCTTTTGATCCCTCTATCACGGGAGGATCATTGAGAAAGGATGCAAAAAATGCATAATTAAGGCCAAAGTTTAATAATATGGTAAGTAGACCTACCAGGATGAGTAGAAAACTGGCTTGACAAAGAGGCAATACAGAAGAAAATGATGTGTATGTATAAAATAATACGTGGACACCTATATGGAAGGTGGTGGACCAAATTAATTATGCCATGTATTCTTTGTGGGGCTTGACTTATATTTTTCAAACTTGAAGATGGGAAAAACAATGTGAATGGGAGATGTCTTAATCATTAATTGCAATGATTTAGTCCCATTTGACTACTCCATTTGTGAATTTAAAAGAGAAACATTAATTAGTTCCTAACAAACCAAAGAAATTGACTTTAAAATGAAGTATTATCTACTGTTTCAATTAATCCACAAGGGATACTGTTGTCCAGGGAATAAGATAATTGCATCCACAAAATAAACAAAAAGGACGCAGTGACAAAGACAGATGTGGCAGTGTTTGAAAAAGTCACTTTATGTCATAAACAGCTCTGCCTTCATAATCTGGGAAGCATTGTCATCAGGCCTTGTCTTTGCCTTTCCTTTTCCCTTGTTCTGTTTTGCCCACAGTGTTGACAAGCAACTTATCAATAGGGAACAAATCACTTGTTTTGGTCATATTTGTATGGCCACATCTTCTTCTGCACCACCTATCAAATCCAACATACATAAATCAATCCCATATACTGTTCTGAGGTAGGTCACCTGCAATTTCTTGATTTTTATTCCTTCTGTTAATCTCTGTATGCTGTCTCTATTTTTGGACATCTCTTGTCTATTTCATCTTCTCGTTACCTCAAATCCTCCATAAGCTATCAGCTAAAGGGTAGTGTTCATTTTATATTCTTTAAAAGTTCATATAATAAAGTTTCTTGGAAGGTGCTTAGAAAAAAGATTTGATTTTTATCCTGCAACTTTCTGGACACCCTTTTAAGCTCTTTGTCTATGCACTTACCGGTTCTTTTTCCTCTCCATTTTTCACCTCCCAGATTGTGAAGTATATCAAATTGTTTATCCATGAGCAGAATCAGTCCAATTCTCCTGTTGTCAATTGTAATTATTGCTATTGTGTTCTTTGTATTTGGCCTTCTTCATCTTCTGATTAGGTATTGTTTAAAGATGCCTTCTTTTTCATCAATTTCACAATCCAATAGATTCCCAGAATCATCTGGTTCCCAAGTTCTCCAAAGGCAGCTTCAACAGCTATTTCGCCAGCATGATTCTGGTTTAGACCAAGCTATCATTGATACTCTGCCTGTGTTTTTGTACAAGGATATTAGGGGCTTGAAGGAGCCATTTGATTGTGCTGTTTGTTTATGTGAATTTTCAGAGTATGACAAGCTCAGATTGCTCCCATTTTGTAGCCATGCTTTTCACATCCATTGTATAGACACATGGCTCCTGTCAAACTCAACTTGTCCTTTATGTAGAGGAATTATCACTTCTGGGATTTCTATGGGAAATCCCTTGTTTGGCTCTTTTGAGTCAAGAGAACAATGGAGTTTGCATTTGGAGGATGGAATTGCAAACACTCAAAAGCAAGAAAATGTTGGAGAAATGAGAGTTTTCTCAGTTAGATTAGGTAAATTCAAGAATCTAAACGAAGGGAGCGAAAATCATGACGACAAAAGTAGTCAAGGGGAAATCATGAGCTGTAATTTGGATGCAAGGAGATGTTTCTCCATGGGTTCATTTCAATATGTGGTTGGTGATTCTGAGTTGCAGATAGCTTTGCCAAATGTGAAGACTTTTGAGGCTAATGCAGAAGGAAAAAAGATCAGTGCTAGGACTAAAGGGGAGAGCTTTTCTGTTTCAAAGATTTGGCTTTGGTCCAAGAAAGGCAAATTCTCAACTTCTTCAGAAACAAATATTGGTGGACCTTCACTGAATCTTGATATTCCAATGACTAACAGAACACAATTTGTGTAAACATGTATTGCAAACTTTGTATTGCTTTAACATAGTTCTGAGATATACATCACTGAGTGCATCCTCTTCTGTCAAATTACGCGCACGAATGATGCATTAATCCTCAGTTTTGGTAGAAAATTGTATGGCTTGTGTGTTCTATTGCATATCAGAAGATGGTGAGACATAGGAGTATTCAGCAAGCTGTTTACATATGATTTGGTTGAAATTTGAAAAAAAAAATATTTGAAGTTGCAGATGGAAAAGGATATTTAGAAGTTGATCACCTAATATTATTTTAACTATTTGAAAAATATGTATCTATGACAGTTGACATAGCCGGCTATAAGATTGGTTTTTCATGTATTCCATGGATGCTTCTGCTAACGTTCGATCTAAGAACGCAATAATTATATTGACAATTGCTCCGACTACGAAAAAAGTCCAATGGGATAACAAAATTTCTGTTGACAAATCTATTTCATGCCATAGACGACATTGTAAATATCCTTGAAAAGGGAAACAACATTGCAGTGTGTCGCCAAAATTTTAAAAAAAAAGAAGAAGAAAGAGTTGAACTCCTCCGACGAAGTGAAACAAACGTACAAACATTATGATAATTAAATGTAATATCGACATTTATTTCTTTGGACAAAATTGGACCATTAATTATTTCCTTTCACTTGCAGTATATATTCACCTATTTTTGGGAGTGTTAAGAAAACTACAACAACAACTATTACACGAAAGAATTAAGGCAACATTTTGATGCACATTGTAATAATCTAGCAGACTAATGATTGATCATCAAGTTGCCACCAATCATCAGGAACATTAACAGTAATGTCCTCCAATATTCTATTCATCTCTTCCTGTAATTCAATATTAGCTTCTTCTACTTGCTCAATTTGACCGTACGCTTCTTGTTCCAAGCTAGTATCACTCCATGTTATATTTTGGATCTCCATGCCAGCTTCATCCAACAATATTTGGTCATTCTGCTGGTAATTACATCCTCTCAAATCATCATATTCCCCATTCATTAAAGTTAATGTTGTATCGTCAACTTCAGCTTGTTGATCATCGATGATCAAATCCTGTTCCATAACTTGATGTGTTGTGCGGTAGGCATCAGGTCCAAGCAACATACCTTGGATTATTCCCTCAACAACGTCTTCCTCCATATTAGTAGTGATCGCATCATCCTTTACTTTTTTTTCTTTCATATGTTTCTTGATTCGGCACACTGCAAACTCTTCTTGCTTAGGAATGTTCTTCTCCCTGAAGAAATCATCCCCCACAAAGTACTCTCTCATCAGCCAATTAATACTGCTATTCTTCTTTTCTTCTTTACTACGACTTTGATATATATAATTTCTTCTGAATCCCACGACGGATCCCTTACGATTCTTGATGGGTTTACCACTAGTTTGGCCTCTCCAAGTTCCGTTTGCGCAAGTTCGAACATGTCTTTCATATGATTTCTTCCGCTTCTTCAAAGGAGTGATAAAATACCCTATTTTCTCTTCCGCTCCGAAAATCTGCCATGGGGGTCGGTCTCCGTAGATTTCTGCAACCTTGATAGGGCATTGCAGTGCTTCTCCATTCAAGAACTTTTTCAAAAAATTGATCAATTCTGCATCAGTGGGGTGAAACCGAACCCCGGCAATTGACGACATAGTGTTATTGATTTTGTTTATTGCACACACGAAAATTAAAGCAAGAACGAGACAAGAATCCCAAAAGATGCACAAGAGAATAACTAATTGAAAAAAAAACTCACAGTGAAAACAAAAAGACTTGAGAATTACTAAGAACATAATGTTGACGTCCTTATATATAGGTTTAGGTTTCCAAAAAATTGTTAACGTGTAGTACTAATTTGCTTAGAAAGGTTATAATACTTGGCGCTTAAGCTACTATTTACTGTCCTTTTTTTTCTTCATATTAGAACTTATTTAGTTTAACTAATTTAAATTTGTTTTAAGCATCAAATACTGATAAGTTTCCAAATTCACAATCTTTTCATGGAAGCAAAAATGCAAAATTTGTATTTTGTTTCTTTCGCTGCAAGTTACTTCTCTAATTTAACAAAAAAAGGGAAAATTAATTTGCTTTTCCTTTTTTTCTCATTTGATTTTTTTTAACCTTAACTACGGAGAAACGTTTTTTCTAGTGGGAAAGTTTAATTGAACGGACATAAAAAGGAAATATAGAATTACCCAATAAAAATGGCAATGGAATTATTAAATCAGAATAAAACAATATGAAACAAATGGTTGATTTAGAAAAATATTTATAAAGTATAGAAAAACAGAATAATGTGTGTAAAATTGGTCTTACATTCTTAGAACCTGACAATATCTTACATTTTTTTTCAACCCAACAAAAGCACCTTTTCATCCCAAAAATCCCAAGCCTTCAGAAACAACATGTGTAACCAACTCACCAGGCAAACACAAGCCTAACAGCAGTATGAATTTCCCTAGAAGTAATAGTAGGCTTCTTATTGTACCTAGCCAATTTTGAAGACACTCAGCAAGCTTCTCAAATATATCATTGAGGTTCATCAATGTAAGTCTCAACACTCTTCTTTACCCTCTTCATCTTGTTGTTGTTGACAGCACCAGCTGCACCGCTTCCTTGGGTATCTTCTTCTCTGCTGGTGCTTTTTCAGCTTCTTTCTCCTCCGTTGCTGCTGGTTTCTTCTCTGCTAGCTTCTTCTCTGCTTTTGGTGCCATTGAAAGGGAAATTTGGAATCAGAAAATGGGTTTTAGTAAAAGGAAAATAGAAGATTTCTAGCTTGTTAATTAATGAGTCTGTACAACAAAAAAAAAGGCAGCCCGGTGCATAAAGCATTCCGCATTAGCAGATCCGGGAAAAGGGTCGTACCCCAAGGGGTGATGCAAGCATTAGGGGGCCTGCTTCCACAGCTCGAATCCATGACTTATAGGTCACACGTAGACAACTTTATCATCGCTCCCAGGCTGTGTTGGCTGTAAAGTACTCCTCAATAAAAATTAAAAAAAGAAGAGGGAACCACATCAGCCTATTGTCTACTTGGGAAATGGCGCTACTAGGAAATAATTTCATGACAGACTGAAACTAAATGGCAGCTCTCCCGCGGCAATACAGGCCAACAACCTTAGGTAAGACAGGGAACTGGCCTATCCAACACCTTAAAGAAAATTAGAAAGAAATGGCCATTCCAAATAGATAAAACTATAAATGAACTTTAAATTGTATCAGCAGCAATTTTGACTATTATAAAGTTACGGACTTGAACCGATGCAAGTTAGTTAATGATCACAAAAAAATGAATCACAAGAATTTCTATTTTTGTGTTATAGCTCCTTCTTGTTTCAATTCAATCAAAGACTGAAATCACAGAAAGTAGTCCGAAAACGCGAGGAATTCAAAATGCCAGCATGTTCAGCAACTAGTTTCTTTGGAATCAAGCAGTTGAAGAGAGCACCTATTAAACTTTACACTGAATTAAATCGCCAATTGAACAGTTTCCCACCTTTTAGGAGGGTGAAAATAACATCATCAAAGTCGTTCATCAACTTAGAAATTACGAATTCATATTCTTAAATTTAAAACAGCAAAGTTTCAATAAGATTTGCGGGGGAGTTGCTAAGGGTATTAGACTTGGGGTGATCCAATAAATGTATAACCCCGCTTTATTTTTTTGATAAAGAACCCCACTTTATTTCTAAGCTTTATTTTTCCTTCATCAAGAATAAAGGAGGGAAAAAGGTAACTGTATACATATGTAGTTTAAACTGGATGTCACTGGCCTTTCTCTGAGGCGCATATACAATAACAAGTAGTACAGAATTATCCAGTAGGAGGGAAAATGGAAACACTTTGAGATGCACCTCCTTCAAGTCATGGGCCACAGTCGGAGCACCCTGCTAAACAACACAACTCCTTTTAAATGCCAAGTCTCTGTGCTCATGACTCATGAGCTGCTGTATAACAATAATGGCGTACTTTTTAAGTCATTTTCGTCTCAAATTCTTCACGTTCATCATTCTTATCCACATCTTACCACACTCCAAGATTGAATTTCACGAGAAGCGACAAACATGCTCATGAGCTGCTGCATAAAGATAATGGCATGCTTATTAAGTCATTTTTAACTCAAACTCTTCTCATTCATCATGCTTATCCACATCTTACCACACTCCAAAATTGAATTTTGCGGCAAGTGGCAAACCCATCTCAGATTTAGAGCTGTACTGTTTCATTAGGCTTCATAAGGGCATATTCTTTTGTACATAATTCTTGATACAATTTCTTATTTTTTGATCTTCTTGTAAACCTTCAGAATAATTTTTTGGTTGTGAAAACCAAAGGGAATGATGACCTTGGGTTGTACCCGGTCTGAAATTTTGTATCATACCTACGCTGTTGAGTTCACAGTTTAAAATGGCAGGGGAGGCGGCCAGATTTGCTTACCAACCTCAAAATCTCTTGTGCAAAATCTTGATTACCAGTTAGAAGAAGACCATTTAGGACCCGGTTGAAGGTAAATTTTCGAGGAAGAAATCCTCTGTCAACCATTTCTGTCAATAATTTCCCAGCAACTAATAAATCATCTGATTTTTTCCTCACAAACATTGCACTTATCAAGATATTGTATGTATCCAAATTAGGTAAACAATCCCCGGTACTCATCCTCTCAAACACCCTCAGGCCCTTCTCAATTTCCCCTTCATCACAATAGTATCGGATGACAACATTATACGTCTGAACATTTGGTTCACACCCATCCTCTTTCATCTTATCCATATACTCCATAGCTTTGTCCATTTTTTCGACATGGCACAATCCCCTTATAATGGCGTTATAAGTTGTGGCATTCGGTGAATAACCCTTCCTCAACATCTCATTGAACACTAAAATAGCATTTTCCACACTATCTTTCTTACACATAACTTGTATCAGAGCATTATAAGTTGCAACCGAGGGAAGTATACCAGCCCCCACCATCTCATTGAACAACTTTTGAGCCTTCTCAACCTCACCCGCAACACCAAACCCGTGAACTATAGTAGTGTAAGTCACAACATCAATATCACATTTCCTCTTCTTCATCTGCAAAAAGAATTCCCAAGCTTCCTTAATCTGTCCTGCTCTAAAGAACCCATTAAGCATTATATTATACGTGGTTATGGTCGGATTCAAACCTCTCTCCACCATTTCTCTCAAAATTTCTTGTGCTTTGGGTGTTCGCTTAATTAAACAAAACCCATTAGCAAGTGTGTTATAACTAATTGTATCAGCTTTAAACCTGCTCCTAAACATCTTAAACAACTTATGAGCCATCTCGGCCCGTTTCGACTTGCAAAGCACGTCGAGAAATGCGTTGAAAGAATTCAAATCCTGAGGGCAACCATGTTTGTGCATAGACAGGAAAACATTCATAGCTTTATCAGGTTTCCCAGCGGATACATACCTCTCAGTGATGATACCGAATGTCTTCGGGTTTGGGCCGACCCGACGAGATTCCATTCGGGCCACGAGTTTCCAAAGGGTCTTGTAATCGCGCATCCGAGCAGCGATGTCAATAGCGTAGTCGAAGGCTGTGGCAGAGTGAGTATATGAACGGTGGTGATCGAGGAGGTTGAAAAATTGGAGGGCTTTTGGGCCGTGGTTCCATAGACGTTTTAGTACAGAGTGGACGAGGTTTGGGGTCCATTGTGTGAGGGTATGAAGGGTATTTGATAGTGATTCTGGGTTGCTTTGAAGTATGAGGTTGGAAATTGCGGTGGGATCCGGTGGTAGCTGTGACGGCGGCAGTGGTGGCGACGGCGGCGGAAGAGTGGCGAAGTGGCGGAGGGAGAGAGAAATGGGATTTAGCGGTGCTTTGAGGGTTCGGTGCAGATTCGACATTTCACCGTTCTGCGGACTATGGCGCTAAAGAGCAATGACAATTTACAAAGAAGTGTTAACGAATTCTTCAATTAAACCATCTGATCATTTGGATTTTTCTTCGTATTGGTATATGGTTAGATTAATTTTCAAAAATTCATGTAAGATTTACAAGTAGAAGGGACCCTTCAATCATATTTATTCAATTACGACAGTTGGTTGTTGTGCTCATTTGGTTCTTTATGCAAGTTGGTGACTTAGTGGTGGCCCTATTGGGCTTGAAATATTAGTTCGCCTATGTGCATTATACAGCATTTGACAAACACTCTCGGGATATTTTCAATGTTTAAAAGGTGATGAATTAAGAGAACATGAAAAGAGATAAGAATAGAAATTCATCCCGTTATTTTATAGTAGTGTGAAACAAAGTTAAGTAAAGAAAAAAAGAGTTATATATATCATACGAATGAAAGAAATTGATCAAGATGAGACCTAAGAAGTAAGTCTTCTAAAATTAATTATTCAGTAAGAAAAATTTAAATCACACCAGATGAAAGATATTTAATACCTCTTAGCTTGCTATTCAAGATCGTTGGAATGTCTTCGTGTAGCTTATTATTCAAGATGTTAAAAGTTAAAACTAATTTGATTTTAATACGAATAATATAATGGTTCCGAAGCTAAGACTTTGGGTGTTAATTACGCATTGACTTATAGTTGTTTCCATCACCCTAGACCCAAGACGAAATATTTATGTTTCATTATTTAAATTTAATATATAAAATATATTTTACATATAAATATATTCGATATGGTTCTCTTTTTCAATTTATTTATATAAAATTAAAAATCTACCTAATTATTTGGTACGACTATATATTCATATAAATATATGAGGATTTACTTTTAAAAAAAACAGAATAATTGATTTAATACTTTAATTCAATTAGTGAATCAATTTTTATAAAAAATCATTGATACCCTTACCTTTAGGTGTACACTGGGTATAATCATTTTTATGCAGTAACTCACAAATTACAAAGGAGATGTAAATCACATTAAACAAGCTTGATGCGATAAACTCGATTCAAAAGGTATTGGCAAGAGAAAGTCAATCACCGACTTCTTTAGAGAATACTATCTAATGCACCAATTCAGCCCCCTTACGAATTACACATTATTTTTCATTTCTAATTTCATTATATTCACATAGTCATTGCCATCACATTCAACAAGCGCAATCCAAATCATAAAATTTGAGTTATTTTGTATTTGAGATTGATACTTATAATTAAAGAAAATGATATATTTTATGTGATTAACTTAATTACTTAATAGAATGATTTAAAATATAGTCAAAAGTTTTTTTAAAATTTGAAGAAAAATATCTAATAGAAACACTTTATTAGGAGTTGAGATTTTTAGTTGTAATATAATTTAATTTGAATATTCAAATAAAATATACAAGTTTAAGAAGATGGCTGTTTAAAGAATTAAACCTCACTTATTTGGGTCTCGAAGACATGTATTTCTTCAATTACAAAAACTTTATATCATTACTTTGATGCAATCAGGAATGGAGTACAAAATCACACTATTTCATCCAGCGCAGCAGTAGCTACAAGTTCAAAATTTTGAAAAACCAGCTAAACCCGCGCGGTCATCTTCCACCTCCTCTCCGCCGGCGACCTAAATTCCTCCATTTTATCCCAATTTGCGCCCTAATTCTGCCAACTCCTTCCTATCCTCGCCGTCAATTTAATAGTTTGTATGTAAAAATTTTTTACTACTTCACAGATCCATCTGATGGGTATTAAAGAAAACTGCAGAAACGAGCTCCGAGCCGCCGTCCGTCAGCTTAGCGACCGCTGTCTCTACTCCGCCTCCAAATGGTATATCTTCTTTCTCCAAAATAAACCCTAAAAAATCCCTTTTTTATATATTTTTTTTGATAACCCTGGTGTCCGGCCAGCTTTCTCGCACCTCGACTAATTCCACGGGTCACACGGGTCACACAGCAACAGATACCAGCTTGGGATACCTTTTTTTTTTTTTGAAATCTTGTGGATACCTTTAATTGGGATTTTTGCATTTGGCACAGGGCGGCAGAGCAATTAGTGGGAATTGAGCAAGACCCAGCAAAGTACACCCCATCTCACACAAGATTCCAGCGTGGAAGCTCCAGTATTCGTCGCCGGTTCCGCACAGCTACGGAAGCAGCTTTCACTTCCACCCCTGCTGCGGGAGTATCCCACGTGGCTACACCGCCTGTACTGGAGGATGACAATGAAGCTATTGACAGCGATTTTTACCTGCTCGCTAAGTCCTACTTCGATTGTCGGGAGTACCGGCGGGCAACCCATGTGCTCCGTGATCAGACTGGCAAGAAAGCTGTGTTTTTGCGCTGTTATGCCCTTTTCTTGGTTTGTCCTTATCATCCTTTTTATCAATGTTTCTTTTTGAAGTTGATTCTCGTTCCCTCCTCTTTCATGCTTATCGTTTTTGAGTGAAAGCATTAACCTGGTGTTTGATTTGCTAAATGCGCTAGTGAAGCTCATCAATTAATGCTGTTGGGGGTGTATCAATGTTATTAGACCAAAAGCAGTGACCTTTATCATTTTGTGAATCTGAATTAGTATAAAATCTGGAGCATTAGCCGATCTGGTACATCAATACATATACCTAGTCCAGGACTGGGACCAAATATGACTTGTAGATGAATTATTAGCAACGGCAAACTTCTAGCTGGTTTTAAGTCAAGCATTGGCATCGATGAAACTAATAACACTATGCCATTCAGTGTTTTGGACGGCGAAAGGCGACAGGGGTCTGCCTTGCCTTTTTGAAATGAGGCGCCAATTAATACCAAAAATTTAAAATATTTAATTGCATATATAAATAACCAAAATCTCAATAGTAATAACATATTAACAAGTATTTCAATTCAAAAACTAAAAGTTGATAGTAGATACTTAAAGTCTAGAACTTGAATGACTCAATATTTCATAAGACAAGCAATAAGCCGAATACAAGAGGAATTTTTGTGCAAATAAAACCCTAATATTGCCTTTTAACTTTTAAACTGATGTCAGTTTTTTATAAAAAGAACAAAAGGCGACGCCATTGTTGCCTTTCTCGCTGCGTCGCCTCTCGCCATTTCTCGCCTTTGCGAGATCGCCTCGCCTCGTCAGTAATAGGTGGCAAGGCCTCGCCTCGCCTCTCGCCAAAGGTGCTATGGCGAGCACCTTTCACAACACTGATGCCATTGGTAGCTGATTTTATCAAAATTTGCTTAAGTAGTCACCTTTTAGTTAATATATCTTATGTAATTCATACCACGGGAATGAGGAGATGGTGTGATATTGTGATCCATCCATGGTATCCTAATTGTGTCTTTCAACACTTAATGATTCAATTACATTATCAGAGGTTCTAAAAGCTCAATTACGTTCCATATGTATTAAATGACTTAGCAAACAAGAGATCATATTTTTCATCAATAGGAGAAATCTTATGCCGTTTTATGCCTTATCTGAGTTCTCTAGGTATTCTGTTCTTGAAGACGCGGCTAAGTCTCCTACGTTTTGTTATTTAAGATGGTAGGTAAAGAAAAGCTTAAGGTAAATTGTGCCTGTCATCATTATATTTCTTTACTAGTTTCAGTTTATTTTTCTTTATCATGTCCTTAAATAGCCAGGAACTGGTCACAGCTTTCAGTGAGCAACTTTAAGGGTTATAATGATGTTATGCAGAGATAGCAAGAAACTAATATATTTCCCTTTAGTATTCTGACAATGCTTGTGCCTTTGGTCTTGTTGTCTTCTTCAAGGTAGCTTTATTCTTTATGTAATTGTATAAACTGGTCTTCCTCTATTCTGAATTGACCTTCCTTGCGTATCAGCAGAAGGGTTAAAGATGTCAATATGCATGTACGTCAAGACGTGTCGGATCTGCCAGTTAACTGTTTGTTTTATGAAACAAGAAAGGGAAATAATCTTCTTAGAACTGTAAACATATAAGAACTTCCGTGTAATAGTTATTGTGGTTGAGCTTTCTCTCATGGGAAGTTAGCACTTGAGATGAGACTTTTCTGCATACTAATCTTTTTCACTTAATGCTAACTAACAACCTCTGTCCCATAGCTCACTCAAGCGCTCTATGCATTGAGGTGATTTCTGTTGTTAATATAAAACAAATAAAAGAGATTTATCTCTTAAAAGATATAGTAAGAGCATGCTAATGCAAGTTATAAATCCTCTAATCAATCACTATTGCTGTTATCTATGCTGTCTCTAAAAGACCAGATTCTTTTTACATCTTTAATCTAAGGTGCATTAACTTTGATTGGAGTTATATGCCTTTTTCTTTGCCTAATTGAACAAGTGTATAAGTCAGTTGCTAGAGTCTTTTTAATGACGTGGTGTTCGGGTAAGCTTGTGCGTACCTAGACTATTCCACTACGTACCTTTTATCTTCCACAAACACAGGTATCGGGTAACTCTACCCAGTACCCACCAAGACTTAAATCGTTGGGAAGAAATTACCTAGGTTTTTCTTATCCTTTGGGATTTGAACCTGAGACCTCATAGTTCTCCTCCCACTTTATTGACCACTAGGCCACACGCTTGGGAAGTAGGTTGCTAGATAGCTAATGAAGTGTTTAAGCTTCCCTTAAGCAAATGGCAATGAAGATCCAAATATCAAAGAAAAAAGTGCAGATTTCCATCCACATGTTCTTAAGATCCTTCCTATAAAGATGTTTGGTCTTTTGGGATCTCTCGGATCATGGTATTCATAGCTTTCCAAAATTTAGTTTTTGTTTCTTCATCTTGTTTATGAAGTATAAACACTATTGTCATTGATTCTCTCCTTTCTGTGTACTAGTCTTAGCAAGATAAATCCGATCACCATTTCTCTTTACTTCTACAACCTTATTCTTGCATCATGGTTCTACTTAATCTTCTCCACAATCCTAATCTTTATATAACCCACATTACCTTAATTTGTAACTTCTTTTTACTAATCTCTACAGCCTTTTTCCAACCCACTTAGTCTCTTGTATACACTGCAATATTAACTCTTTCTCTTTAAGGTGCTTATTAATTATAGAATTTCTCGTCAACACCTTTGTACTACAACTACCTACTCGAATCTCTCAGGGTAGCTTCTTTATCCATTTATCAAATAAGATATGGGAACTCTTTTATATCTAGCATCACTTCCATGTGTTGATGTGGTGGACTAATTTAAGCACATGCACTCATGGTGTGGGAACTCTTGCTTATAGGCTGTCACACTTTGGTCACGATGTCCCTGGATTATTCAACACTAAACTCAGGTGCTGATGTAGCATGGTTCCAGGTTGGAATGTCCCAATGAATTCAGCATTTAGAGGATTATTAATAATTAGATTGTTCTTACACTGGATGTCAAACTATTGGTAACCCTCACTCTTTTCAGTTCTGTCTCTTCAAGAAGTGACTGTTAAGCTTTCGGGTGTTATATTGTTGTATGTTTACCTGGAGTTTACATATGACTTTTCCTTTGTCTCCTTCTGTTATTCCTCTGGCTTATGTTTGATGATGAAATTGAGGTGCTGGAGCTTTCCTTTTCTTCTTCCTCCCACCTTTTTTTTTGGGTGGTGGTGGTGTTCCTTAGCTTTATTTCAGTCAGTCCTATATTTGGAACTGTTGATATTTTCCCTATCACTTAGTTAGACTTATAATTCACTTTAAACTATTTTGGCATGGACCACTCTCCTTTGAGATTCTCAGGTTGCTAAAATAGTGGGGTTTTCAATGTACATGGAAGTGTAGAAATTAATCATCAACCAAAAGAAGAGAATACATATCAGAATAGTGTAGGTACATTAAATTTATTTTTTCGGTTACGTTAGTATGTCACTCCTTCCATGACATTTTATTATCTACATTTTGTTCGTTTCCTGAATGATTGACCTTTCCCCCCCTTTTTGATAAGGAAATGGCTGACCTTCTCATAAAGTGTACCATTCAGGAATGAAATTAGTGTAAAGTATTCTTTCAACCAACTAACATCTGAATGAGTTTCCAACCGATCAAACTGTATCATAGGACTCGAAGCAAAGGGGAGTAATTTTATGACACACTTTGACTGATTCAGATCATAAATTAACTTAGCCTTCAGATCATAAACTCCATCTCTAACCAAACTTGGTCGCATGCAGCAGGCAAAGGGAGAGCCACAATTGGTTCTTGTTGTCTGCATTAGCGGAGAGACAAGGATATACAGGCATCAGATCTTTTCTCTTCTTGGTTCTCAGTTTGTAGCTTTGCTGATTAGCACCTTCCTAATTTTGTTATGCTCTCTAAAATGTCATTGGAGGAGAATATATGAGAAATTTTAGCTCCTTATTGTTCTCTAACAAACAAACTTAAATATACTTCCATAAAAGCAAATATTAAGTCAACTAGCTTTATTTCATATGTTAATGTTAAATTGTGCCTAATAAGCTTGGTGACAGATACTTACATCTGCTTCTTTATTGCTTCTTAAGGCCGGTGAAAAGCGAAAAGAGGAAGAGATGATAGAACTCGAGGGTCCATTAGGCAAGAGTGATGTTGTGAACCACGAACTGGTTTCTATTGAGAGGGAGTTGTCTGCACTTCGAAAAAATGGAAGCATTGATTCCTTTGGCCTTTACTTGTATGGTCTTGTTCTTAAGCAGAAAGGCAGTGACAATCTCGCTAGGACAGTTCTTGTTGAGTCAGTAAATAGCTACCCGTGGAACTGGAGTGCTTGGTCTGAGCTGCAGTTGTTATGCACCACAGCTGAGACATTGAACAGTTTAAACCTTAATAACCACTGGATGAAAGACTTCTTTCTAGCCAATGCTTACCAAGAGCTTCGTATGCACACAGAGTCATTGGTGAAATATGAAAATTTGCAAGGGACTTTCAGTTTTAGCAATTATATCCAGGCCCAGATTGCTAAAGCTCAGTACAGTCTTAGAGAATTTGAACAAGTAGAAGTTATATTTGAAGAACTTCTAAGAAATGATCCTTACAGGATTGAAGACATGGATATGTATTCCAATGTGCTATATGCTAAGGAATGTTTTTCAGCCTTAAGTTATCTTGCACATAGGGTATTTTTGACAGATAAATACAGGCCAGAGTCTTGTTGCATTATTGGGAACTATTACAGTTTGAAGGGGCAGCATGAGAAATCTGTAATGTATTTTCGAAGGGCTCTTAAATTGAATAAAAATTATTTATCAGCTTGGACACTTATGGGTCATGAGTACGTAGAGATGAAAAACACTCCAGCAGCAGTTGATGCCTATAGACGGGCTGTGGACATAAATCCATGTGATTATCGAGCCTGGTATGGATTAGGACAAGCATATGAGATGATGGGGATGCCATTTTATGCTCTTCATTATTTTAAAAAGTCAGTGTTCTTGCAGCCAAGTGATTCTCGATTATGGATTGCAATGGCTCAGTGTTTTGAAACAGAACAGCTTCATATGCTTGAGGAGGCAATCAAATGTTACAGAAGGGCTGCAAATTGTAATGACAGAGAAGCAATTGCACTTCACCAGCTAGCAAAACTGCATGCTGAACTTGGTCGTTCTGAAGAGGCAGCGTTTTACTACAAGAAAGATTTGGAGATTATGGAAGCTGAAGAACGGGAAGGTCCTAACCTAGTTGAAGCTTTAATGTTTCTTGCAAGATATTATAAAGCTCAAAAGAGATTTGAAGATGCAGAGGTTTATTGCACCCGCCTTCTAGATTATTCTGGCCCGGTAAGTTTTACCTCTTATTAAATACTTAAAAGAGTCAATATCTCAATGATAAGTTCAAATATGTTCTCTCCTAATCATTCTCAAAAACAACTCTTTGAGCAGCTTCCCTCACATTGTTTGGTCATTAATACAGGAAAAGGAGACAGCAAAGAGTCTACTTAGAGGAATAAGATATGAAATGGATGTTGAGCATCTTCCGCCCTGATCAGTTTCTTTTTCCTTCACAAACCTGTGTATGAATTCTGAGGCACCAACTGAACAAACAACTGAGAAGCTTGGACAGTTCAGTGGAACAGCGAAAAAGTTGAGAATCTAAGCAGCGGACAGTTGGCATCCTCGTTAAATGTAATCTAGTTATCTTGTTGATTTCATGATCAAAGAAATGTCTCTGTGGTTAGAGATATTTTCCTTGTTGGGAATGCCGGGGAAGGGCTTAGGGGCAAAAGAATGCAGATATAGTAATGTATTTTAGTTACTCCTATTACATATGCTGCCATGTGACCAGGAGGTCACGAGTTCGAGCCGTGGAAATAGCCTCTTGCAGAAATGCAGGGTAAGACTGCGCATAATAAACCTTTGTGGTCCAGTCTTTCCCTGGATCCCGCTCATAGCGGGAGCTTAGTGCACCGGGCTGCCCTTTATTTTTACTCCTATTACGTATGGTTCTGTTTTCCAGATTATTTCAAGGACGGCCGCTTTGGCTGCATTTTATAAATTGTTAGTATCTTCTCCTTTTATGTGATGGTTGCACGACAAACTGCTTGTTAATGTTTGTGTAGAGTAGCACCTCGAGTCTCATTGAGAAAAACCATTTGAACATATGACCATATAAGTCTCAATACAAACTGCCACAGAGAAGTCACAAACATATTTTACAGACGCATTGATACTGCAATACATCCAGCACAACAGATTAGAGTCACGATCACGTTACATCACAAATCACCATGATAAGGGTGAAGTTTGATAACTTTATTCTAACCCTGTTACAGGTGATTAATTCTTTTGAGGGTCACTGAAGAACCTATTAAGGTTAGGGAAAATTTCTGGTGGCCTACTGCGAGCAAACTTTCTGACAGCATGTTCAGCATATTTTTCTCCCTCTTCAAAGTTTTCCAGGATGCCAGCAGCTCTTTTCTCCTTGTTTACCCTGTCCCATGTTCATTGAACAAGAAAAAAGAGAGTAAGTTCTTGTCCGGTGTCAAAAATAGGAAATATATGAATGTTACTTAAAACAATTTTGTAGTATTCTGAAATGACATAAATGTAGATGAAGGGGAGGGAGTACAATCGCTTTCTTGCCTTTATTTGCTTGTTCTTTTGATCATAATGGGGGAAGGGGAACTTGTTCCTTCATAGCCTGTGTAATTTGACATATCGTCTATCTTAAGAGTAACAAACTTCATAGCAAAAACTGGATGCTGAGATGATTATGAGTAACAAATATTATTCGAGTAAATCACAATATTCTAGTCCTACTAGCAGGCAGGGGATAGATGGGAATCCAAGGTAACCAAAGGGTAACAAGGAGGGGGAGAGAAAAAAAAAAAGGGGAACTATAAATCCATTTTGATTAGTAATATATATGAATAGAAAGATAGATTCATCCACCTATCTTATCCGATTTAGATTTTGATATCTAAAAAAGTATCAACCTTCGATTCAAAGATCTACTGGTAGACATAAAAGGGGGCCAGAAGTGCGTACTACTATACAATAATCTCATATTTCCAGCTAGAAATTAACTGGCGTAACATGTATTGGATCATACTAGTAAGAAATAGTAATAGTAGCATAAATTAAGCTTCATGTATTGAAGGAATAGATCGAACCTGACTTCAGGGTTGATACGCATATTACGAACCAACTGAAGTCCACAGATACCAATTGCAACTCCAACAGCAGCAAACAGTGGATATACCTACTCGGATCATTAATTTTGCATCAAATCAAGCTTAGAAATTGGCAAAAAAGTTGGAAAATAAGTAGAGATAACAGTGTAAGGATAGAAGATACCTCGGGTCTGAGCCAGCGATTAGTAGCCATGGAAGAAGAAGTTTGATTACAGAATCACACAAGAGACCAAGGATAGAGATGAGATGAGGATTGAGGAGCGTAGAGCAATAAATTAGTTTATCTTGTTTTAGGAATTAGACAAGTTGATGGTGATTGGATGATGGGTCTGACATTATCATTGCCTTACTACCAATCCTTGATAGCCACGTTTCAACAGCTGACAAGGACAATTTTGGAACCCACCAACTAGATAAAAGGGTAAAAAGAATTAGAACTCAACATCAATAATATGCCTTTCTTTACCCTTTTGCGATTTTAATTTTCAGTAATAAACTAATAAGTAATACTCTTAGCTGAAACACCCAAGACTTTAATACAGTGTACTGGAATTTGAAACTTCTAACATAGTATGTTTAAAACGTCCAACTTCAGCACATTATTTTTGGGTTTTTTCTGTATTTTCGCTGGGTATTTTTCTATAGAATTTGTTTTTGCCCGTAAAGTGACTTTATAGATTACATTTCAAGCAACACCTAAACATAGCATGTTTAGTAGTAGCTTATTAGTTGTTTTGTATAGAATTAAGCACATCAAATACAAAATTTGGTTATCATTTTACAGTTTCATATAAATAAAACAAGTATGAGTCAATTTATGTATTTTATGCTAAATAAAAGATGAAATAACTAATATAAGGATTAGTAGTATCGTGGATAACTAAATCCAGCATAACCTTAACCGGCCACAAAACGACCCCTAAATACAAGTCCAAAAAGTGGCTAGCCCACCCAATTTTTACTCATTAACATTGCATCAATTGCAGTAAATCTAAGCAGGGACTCATGCTAACCCAAGGGCCAAGACAAGGAGTTTGGGTTATACAAGTCCAAGTTCCAGTGGACAGGTTATGTTATAGCCCACGAATAGGTACTGATGCCTTGGGTAATTCGTAATTGCATACCGAAGCCATTGTTATTACTAAAAATTTTATCACCGCATGCACGTATTTGTATTAGCTATACAAATTAAGAAAATGTAAAAATAATTATGGCTAAATACATCGATAACTCATTAAACTTGTCAGTAAATTGTATTGAACATGTTCCTATTAAACACTCTCAACTAATGCATATAATTACAGCCTATTAAGACTAATGCAATATGTGGACAAATTCGCTAGCGATTTTATGCATTTCCCCTATATCCATTTTCACCTTCAAACCACCACTTCAAAAATCACCGTAACCACTGCCACAAATCAGCGCAAGCATCACACCGTTTATAAAGGGTCGTTTTTTAATAATCCCCGGGCTCACCTATGTCCTATTTCTCTTCTAGCTGGCGGATTCATGTCTCAACATAGGAATCGTGGAAGGCAAGTAAACTGGCTCGCTCCACTAATAGGTTAACTAAATAATAGAGGAAGAGGAATATATAAACTCAGCCAATAAATTGTGTGATGGACAGATGGCTTTAATCTAGGTGCCTACTGAACGTACGTTACTGGAGGGGATCCTGCCGCTACTGGATAAGTTATTAACAGAGTAGTGGAGGGAATTTGCTAGGTGCTCTTTCAAAATTCAAATTCCAGTACTAGTGCCTATTAATACTCATTTCAGAGTTTTTGATTCCACAACATCCATTGGACAGCCATGACTACCACTGTTTATGACGTTTACTTCTCCGGTGACAGAATCAAAACAACAGTCACCAACAGCCCAGACTCTGTTGTTGATTGGATCTGTGATATCGAGTCCGACTATTCTCGCCACCTCCATCACCTCATCGTTGGCCTTGATATCGAGTGGAGACCAACCTTTAGCGTTCATCAAAACCCAGTTGCAACTCTTCAGCTTTGCGTTGGCCGTCGTTGCCTCACACTTCAACTCCTTCACTGTTCTCACATACCTCTCGTCTTCAGTGATAATTTTCTCTGCAATCCTAATTACACCTTTGTTGGAGTTGGAATCAACGGCGACGTTGAGAAATTGGAGAGGGATTACGGGATAACTGTGGGAAATGCGGTTGATTTAAGGGACTTGGCAGTTGATGCGTATGGCATGAGGGAGCTTAAGAGTGCTGGGTTGAAGAAGCTGTGCGACGTCGTTTTGGGGAAAGAGATTGAAAAGCCCAGACACATTACTATGGGGAGGTGGGATAAGGAGTGGCTCGATGAAGATGCATTTGTTTCTTTTGAGATTGAGGACTCAGGAGTTTCACCAAGGTGGGTTCAATATATAAAAAGTAAATATGCAAAGAAACAAATAAAACAACGTTTGATTAACTAAAATATATTATTACAATTCTATTCTATGAGTTTTCATTTTATGAAACTTATTCATAATATTCTCATCAGAAATAGTAAATATTTTTTTTCTACATAAGGCACCATACAACTGCTCATGAAATCATCATCCATTCGATTTCGCAATTAACTCTTGATCAACTTTATTGGCGAAAAGGCTCTTTCAATTATAACAGTGGCGACTAACAGGAGCAACGCAAATTTTACAAGACGAAACACAAGAGGATAATTTAAGTGTTTCTTTTGTCTAACTAGCTTCTCAGGAAGGTCACCAAGTCCTTTTAGATTGGAGAACCTTTCATCAATATCAGGACAAAAATAATAAAAGTCTCAAACTAATTCTTGAGAGTAACTATTATATTTTCACCAAAATAATTAGGATATAATTTAGTCATTTTCAATATTTTCTTAATGCGAGATTCGAAATCCGAGAGTCTTCTTGCTTGAAGGCCGGAGCTTGAAACTTTTTTTTGTTTGTTTGTTTCATGCCTTTCGTTGTGAGTAGAGAGAGTTGATGCAACGAGGATTGGAGAAATCAACTTTTTATATTAAGTCCCTTTTTTATTTGAATTGAAGTAATATAATAATTTAAAAATTGAGCAAAGGTTTTTTATTTGAAGTAATATAATAACTATAATAATAATAATAAAAAACAAAGTGAGTTAGAGGACGTGAGAATAGGTAGTTGTTCACAAAAGAAAAGGAGTGTCGAAGGCAGAGGTTCGAACTGGGGCCTCGGTATTCAGCAATTTGAACGCACTTTGCCACTGGGCTGCACGTTGTGCTTGTAATTGTGGGTTCAAATTTAATATATTTTGTATAGTTTCAAAAACTGATTATATCTACATATAGTGTAATTTTTCGATAAAGTGGGTTCATATGAACCCACTTGAACCTAGGTAGGTCCGCCCCTGATTGAATGCAGCTTATAGCTAGGCATTCATAATTCTTTAATTTCTCAAGTATGGGTTGATTTAAACTGCTGACTTCGTTTTCTGTTTTGGATTGAGAATTTTATTTTGAATTGTTACTGATTTCTGCCTTCTTTGACTACTCCAATTAGTATTTAGTAGTAATGCTTAAGCTTTATGCATCTTGTTGAGGCTTTTCCCATACGGTACGTATGCTTGTATTGAATTATCATGGAGAATTCCTTGATGAAATATATTTTCGTTTCCTCAGTGTTCAATGACTATTTGACTAAGCTTTTGAGACTCAAGTTTTCTAGAGATTTTTTTTTTTCCAGAGGTGTTTAGTTCAAAAGAGTGAGTCTTTTGGAGAAGTTGGATGTAGAAGTTTTTTTTTTTTTCAGAAGAGTTTTCTTGATGTAGAAGTTGTTTTTAATAAACTAAAACAATTTTTTTAGAAATACTATCTCCGTCCCAAAAATGAAGTGTCACCTTACAAAAAAAAAAATTGTCCCAAAACAAATGTCGCCATACAAATTCAACACAAAGGTAGTATGTTTTTTCATCTTTACCATTAATAGTGTTCAATTTTCAAAAGATTTACTAGGAGTATTAAATAAGTGTAGTTTAACAAATTATACATTGTCTTTATTGATTTCTTAACGGACGTAATTTTTGCTCAGGTGACACTTATTGAGGGACGAAGGGTGTATACACTTAGAAACACTTTTAAAAGTTTTGGTCAAATATTAATTGTTACTCAAAAGTGTTTTATAAATTTATTGATCAAATACAAATTTCTCATCAAAATACTCTTTTGAAAAAAACACTTTCGTAAATAAGTTAATTTTAGATATTTGACCAAACAAATTACTAAATCCACAAGAAAACAAGCAGCTTAAATACATTACATAGTATTACTAATTATAGAGTGATTGTACATTAATCACATTTCATAGTAGCTAAAATTTGTGAAAAATAAAGATTAGAATTTATTTTTATTATAGGGGCTGTTGGATTAATGTTGGGTAGTGTAAAAACTACATTAAAAAGAAACTAAATTTGTTGGCTTTAAAATTAATAATATCATCTAAATACGTCAATGCGTTGACTTTCCTTTTATTGTCTAAAGTTTAAACAATTTTTCACGCCTGAAAATGAAATAAACTTCCAATGAAGAATATTTTCTTCATGCGACAAAATGACAACTTATATAAATTTTCTTGTGCAAAGTTATAGGAAAAAAATGAGTTAGATTGATTTGACTAAAACCGGTTAATTAACACCAAATACAATTATCACAGGGATCATTTGATTCGCGGACTAAGTTATTTCAGGACTATAATTTTAAACTAATTTAACTAATATAATTTTTATAAAAAGTGAAGTATAAATTTTAATATAAACTTAATTATGAGATATTTCACCTTATCTCATGACTAAACGACCCTCGAATGAACAAGATAAAAAGAGTTGAGTCATCTGTTTCTTTCCCCAGCAAACCGATGAAATTCTTATTTATTCATTAACTAAGCAAAAGAGTGATGAGTTTCATATGCAAGTCATGTGGGAAATTGTTCATTCTAAGAAATTTCATAGATTAAAGTCTTCGAGAAATTAACTATATTATTTTTTTAATAAAAGAAAAATGAATTATATCTAGATATTTTTGAGAAGTTTTGAGTTTATGAATTTTAGATACTAGAAAAAGAAAATTATTAGATTTTGAATAAATTATTTATACATATTAAATAATATTTTTTTAAGACAAATATGACGTCTACCTAAATTTATTAAGTTCTGGTGAATACAGGTAAGCGAAATACTAGCTTCGCTCTTGGATACTTATATACATTTTACATAGTCCGGGGTGCTAACTTCCGTCTTTGTACTATCATTGCCAACCTCTTTAAATCGAATATGATATAATTTTCTTCCTCCTTTACGATACGTAATATGCATTATGCAATGCCATTATAATTACTATATCAACACTAATTGACTTCTTGACTAGTACTAATTGAATTTGAGTGCCAAAGACGTGAAGCACCACCCCAATACTTTCTTATATATCATTTTTAGGAATAATAATATAGTCAAATTTTTTAAACTCATCTTAATCAAAGCAATGCTTATGAGTTATGACACAATATCACATTCATTATTAAAACCAAGTATTTCTTGCTCTAGCTTCAAATAAATCACATAAGATGCACAAATAAGTTCAAAAGGTCCATTGAATTCGAAAATTGCTTGACATTCAAAAATATAGATCATACCACCCATTAACAAAATTATTAACCTTATATATCATACCACAAAAGCATGATTCATTTTCCAGACAATTAAAGTCTAAAGATCTAGGACAGTGAAAGAATATATATATTCAACTATTTCTTCCCCAACCCACAAATAGTATCACGTAGACTTTTTGGCAGTACATTTTTAACTGGGTTTAGAGAAGGATTGATTACTCGATTCAATGTTTTTGTTTTTGCGCATCAAAAAAGATTTTGCTAGTTGATTACCTAATCGCACCTCATAAGCCCTATAATTTGTGAAGTATCAAAAAAATCTATCTTTCTCACCCCGCAAAAAAAAAAAATAGAAAGTAATTTTTAGCTAGCGTTTGGTTATTGATTTGGATCAAATTTTGAAAATTTATCATAAAATATTTGTTTGGCCAAATCTAATTTCTAAATATTTTCAAGTTTCCAAAAATTTGTCCACACTCACAATATTTTAATTTTTTTATAAATAAAATTGATGTTCAAACACAGTTTCAAGTTTCAAAAACTCTAATTTTCAAATTTTAACGAGTTTATATCACCTTTACAAATTCTTTTCAAATTTGAGCTCTCGCTATCAATATATGTGGAAGAGTAACAGCAACAAAAGTGGTAGTAGCAGTAACATAAATGTTGATTGGTTTTTAAACTTGCTATGTCAATCAGTCCATCCTGTTGACAACAGAAGCTACCTAGCAAAATCGCAGGAGTAGGAAATACTGTTCCTTCTTAATTAGCTCTAGAAATTACCCCTCCGTTTTATTTTACTCGATCTCTATATGAAATATCGATGTTTCATTTTACTTGTCATTTCCCACAGTATTCATAGTAATAAATAATTAAAAGTAGTACATCACTAATAAGACTATTATTTTTTGAGGAATATCAATCAATAAGGGTAAAGTAATATTTTTTCCGTTTCATATTAGTTGCTCACTTTTTTTTTACATGCATATTAAGAAATTATAAATAAAAAAATAGTTTTATTAATTCATCCCTTAAGAATAGGGGTATCGATCGGTTCGATTCGATTTGGTATATTATCAGTTTGATTTATCAGTTTTTGATTTGTCAACATGCAAAATCGATAACTAAACTAATAAGATATTCGTTATCAGTTTTTGGTTAATCGGTTTTGATCCTTAAATGTCTATACAAATTATAAGCATAAGCAAATTTAAATATGTTATTACTAAAACAAACTTGTTTTTTTTTTGTTAACTAGCAAACTTGAATGCAGTAGCAACACTAGCAATCTCTCTCAAAAAAAATAACACTGATAGATAGAACTCCACCAAACAAACGTCTTTAGAAAGAAAAACAACAACACTAAGACAACAATTATAAAATGTAAAAAAAATAATAGGGTATATATTTAAAACCTAAAACCACTATTATAATTATGTAT
This sequence comes from Jaltomata sinuosa, assembly GCA_003996215.1. Classification (NCBI taxonomy): domain Eukaryota; kingdom Viridiplantae; phylum Streptophyta; class Magnoliopsida; order Solanales; family Solanaceae; genus Jaltomata; species Jaltomata sinuosa. The sequence continues at coordinate 515,809 of QJPP01000376.1, read as the reverse complement.
AAAAATATAGTTTTAATATAATTTTATTGGGTTATCAGTTTAACCATTAACAAAAATTTTAAAATCGAAACCGAACCGATAGCCCGATAATTTTTTTTATGAAACCGTTAAAACCCCATTAATCCAACTAATATAGGACGAAGGGAGTATAAAAGGGTGAGTAATTTAGTGGTGAAGACAAGGAAAATGGGTTTACTTTGGGAGTACGGAAGGTGCAAAGTGATATTACTTGGGATTCCGCGATTTTCAGGGGAATCTCAACCAAATAGAATCCAAAGTTTACTTAATTGGAAAAAGGTCCCCTTTTCTTTTCTGTTTAAGAGATTTCATAGAAAATCAAAAAGATTTTGTTTGCCTGTCAACTCCTATCGTATCTTTCCCTCCTGCTTGGAGTTCCTTTTCTTTTCTTTTTTTATTCCTATCTTTCTCTTTTTAAACTCTTTTTAACTACTAGTAATAGAATATTATTTTTGACAACATTGCATAAGATGGATGTTCGAACATATTAAAAGAGATGAAATTATACGGGACAAGATGAATGTGATTTTTGTGATGAGCTAAATTATTAAAAAGAAACTAGTCTGAAATATTTCAGACATGTAAAGAATAGGTGCATGAATGCACAAGTAAGATGTGACTTGTGAGAGGATGATTATACTAATTGTTAGGAGAGATAGAGGTATAGGTTGAAAAAGAACAAAAATACAGTGATAATTTGGTAGCAGGTTAGAATTATGTGAGTATTAGTAATACATGAATTAGGTTAGAAGGAAATTTATGTATTATTTTACAGAGGGATTAATTATGAAAAGTTTTTACTTATTCATGTATTGTTTATTTCATCTTCTATTCTGCCTAAAATTATACATAGATTTTTTCATAACTTATATGGATATTAGTTATGCTGGTTTATAAATGACAAGTCAAACACCGTATTAATTTTATACATTAACAACTTATCTACTAATCTAGCTATCAAATATAATAGTATTACTTATACATGCTTTAATAACTACATAATTCATCTCTAAACTAGCTATCAAACGACTACTGCTACATAATTAATATATAAAACGATTAGGATCCTCTCTTAATTGAAATTTGATCTCTTTCTTGGAACGTATAGGATAGTAGTTGTAATATTTAAGTAGAAATGAGATTTCTTGGGTGAAGGGGAGATTGAGGTGACTGTTAAATCAAATCAATTTTGAAGATTTTTGGCTGCAAATAGAGACTTGGTCATATACTGGAGGCGCCTTTACTCCTTTTGACGCCGCCTCTTTCTCAATATTAAAGACTTTTAGTCAACCATTTGTGAATAGAAACTTTTTTATTTTTCTATTTTTTTTTTCACTTGTTGTTATTGATAATTAAAGACAATAATATTTGGTACGTAAATCACGCTGCACTCGAAAAAGAACAAGGGAGTAATTAGGGATCATGTGATAGAGTGAACAAGAATAGTGCAGAATATAATATATCAATAATATTAATATTAATTATATTTGTATTAGTTAATTTGAGAATTTTTTATGTTATATTTGATTTGATGTATTAAAAATAATATGCATTGTATAATTTTTTTAAAAAAAGAATATTTATTTACAAAATACCCTCTACAAATATGATTGAGAAAATTTGAAAAGGGTTTTCGAGGGACAGTGACTTTAGCCATGCTAATGCATGCATTGTAACTAATTGCATTACTAATACAATATATTTCCATATATTAGCTATACACACGGTAAGGATATCAAATAAAGTGTATAACTAATGAAAATATTAATTATACATAGCTTTAAAAAGTGTACCAAATAAAATACAAGTAATACACAAAGCTAATGTATACATTATTTTTTTTAATGCTCTCTAGCTATCAAAAGACCTCTTAGTGTAAGGTGAATTCTTGTAGTTCGGTTTAGACTTGGGTTTTATATTCGTGAATTATAAGTTGGAAAACTATCACTTAATTACGTTCTTTAATATGATATAAATATCGAATGTCAATAAATATTTACGTTTATAAGACCAACATTTATTTCATGAATACTTTTGTTTTTCTCGACTAAGGAGAACAAAAACTAGCATGTGATCACGGACTCATAATCACCCTTTCTAGTAAAATAATTCAATTTTAAGTGAGTAGAGTAACTAAGTAAATATAGTTTCACGAAGATAATGACATAAAATGTTTTCCTATTTTTACTACATTTCAAATTAAATCAAAAGAAAACTATTTAGGATTTTAGCTTCCTGTCCAAAAAAAGAATCGTGATTCGATTCTCTTTGTCATCTTTCCTTTGGCCCAAAATGCCTAATTTTTTTAAATGATTCATTAGATCACAACGAACACCAAGAGGTAGGTTCAAACTTTGAATTGTTAATAATTCCCCAAAGCACAATTAATACAATTAAATAGTAGCCTTGTATAGATAGGAGCTTTGACAAAATCTGAGTATCTTCCCACTGATTTGGTGGGCTTGTGTTTGTTAAATAGTCATTAAATTCGTTGTTAAATTCTAACACTGTATGCCATATCAATTTGTCAATACAATATTGAAGCTGCTAGAATAGCAAATGGACTACAATCCAATAGGAAAACACCTAAACACAACATATATACAAGTGGGAGACAATATAGTCGGCCAATATTTTGATATGCACCTAATATTTATTAGTACTATTTTTTTTTGTAAATACACAATATGTGTCTTTTATATGCATATTGTTTCTTTCATTAAATATGCTTAAGTAATACTCCTAGTATATATTTATATAATCTCAATCACTCGTAAGAGAGACTGAGTTAGTACAACAAATGATATTCATAAAGAAGGTAAGGATCGATTTCCTCTGTCAACTCCTAATCTGGAATATATCCTCCCACCTTGGTCTAAGAACTATTTAGCGTGCCAGCTAAAATATCGATCGGAGTCATATCCTCTAGAAACCTGAGTGTACGGACAAGAGTGTCCTGAAGTACCAGCGCAACAACAAATACAAGTGGTGGTGCCTGATCGGGGCCCAAGTACCCAACCCCCTGCATCACGAATCTGATTATCCTCCAAAACATAATCAATCTTAAGTGATTTGGTCTTGATAGGACTCCCATGAACAAGTTTACTCAATGCGCATCCAACAATAAAGTTATGGATTAATTTTTTTGTTGTTCCAAAAAGCGCCGGATAAATCCCTATCTTTCCGAAAGCTTCTGAAGGAATAGAATCGATCGTCTCATCAGCCTACATAGATGGTCAGAGTCGCACAACAACTACTAAATCGGGGGCAAGGAGTCTATCTACCTGCCTCGCTTCTGGTTGGGAACGACGGAACTTACTAATTCACTATTTTCACTTCTTTAGGGGTGAAGAGAATCACCTGTTGATGCGGACGGTCTTAGCAGCTATCTTACTTCATTTGAAAGTTAGCGTTTGGGCATAAAAAATTCAAATATAACTTCAAGTTGTATTTGAAAGTTGGAAAATACCCAAAAATTTGTTTTCACTTTCACATTTTTTTCCTTCAAATTTACTCTAATTTATTTTGATAAAATAACTTCATTTAAATTATATTTCATCTTTTTTTTAAAAAATACATTCAAATTCTAAATATTTATTGCAAAAAAAATATGATGAGACACAACTCCAACTCTAGTTTTAATTTTTTTAAATAAAGTGATTTTTTTTTGAAATTTTTTAGCCAATAGCCCACAAAAAATATAATCTCAATCGACTTATATAAACTAATGAATGTACTTTAATGCAAACGTTAGGTACTTTAATTACACACTTTGACCTTTCCAATTTCCAAAATTAATCAAGTAATCACATTTGCTCTCTAATCTTGCTATTAACAGGGAAATAGATATTTCTATCTTCTTCTTTGGTCAATGTTAATTTAATACAATCGTTAATTAACTGAGCCATTAAAATTCTCCAAACGAATACTTAACCCCAAATGTTTTTTTTTTCTTTTTTCAAGATGATCTTTATTTTTAGTGAGAAGATGAAAAAAAGAATAGGGTCAAAGGAAGTGACAGCACAGGGGTCAAAGTTAGTGACCACAAACAGTGTTGATGGCACCTGACCCCACTAACAAGCACGACACTGCCAAACATTGGGTACCAGGAATTTGTATAATGACATACGTTACACAGTAGAGAAAAAAGAGAAAGAGTAAACAGTATGTTTTGTCTGTTACCTTGGACTAAAAGCAAAGGGTAACCCTCAACTCAATCGAATTTAATAATAATAGCATAGGGGGACAAGTGGGATAATGCGATGTAGATTTGCTAAGATCTTTCAGTATCTCTTCTTCAGTCTTTTTCTAGATTTCTTCCTTTACTATCTCCACATGACCCCAAACCCCAACCCCACCAAATAGAACCCCTAGTTTATTCCTTACCATTTCCTTATATATTCGCTTTAGTTGTAGTCTATTTTCTTGGTGGTGCCTAAGTACATTTCTTGAAACAGAGACCCATTTTGGTATTTGTGTAATAGAAGTGATGGAAATGGCACAAGAGTTACATGTTCTTGCTGTTGATGATAGCCATGTGGATAGGAAGGTTATTGAGCAATTATTGAAGATTTCTTGCTGTAAAGGTTGGTTCTTTTTTCTTCTGTTTTTGATTTTCAGAGACCAAGATTTTATTTTTTAGATGTTTAAGAGCTGTTTGTTGAAATGTGTATTGTAATGGGGTGTTTTTGCATTTGCAGTTACAGCAGTGGAGAGTGGAAGAAGGGCTTTGCAATATTTGGGATTAGATGGAGAGAAAAGTTCTATGGGGATCGATGTAAGTATAAACACGTTTGTGTTAATAGTCTCTTTCTGTTTATTTTGTTAAAAATGAGACCTTTTTGAAGAGCTAGCTGTTTACATTTTCTAAATAATTCAAGTTCATTCTCACTTAAGGTTAAAAAGATTGTGATTTTATTTATTGCCTGAGATGAAAATGTGCTTATTCAGAATCTTGAAAACTACTAGTTGCCTATTCAAAGTTACTATTGATTAGCCAGAAATCCCTTTTCCTTCTGTGGTGATTCATTTTGAGGGGAACTCTAGGGGTGTCATTTTGTAGTTTAATTGGGTGTTTCACTTTAGTGATACTATGTTGTCCAGTAATTTAATTGGATTGTTTTGGTTTCAGGGTTTGAAGGTAAATCTTATACTGACAGACTATTCTATGCCTGGGATGACTGGATATGAACTTCTCAAAAAGATCAAGGTTTGTTGAGTATGAGATTGTTTTTTTTTTCATATCATGTTGGAGTAGTACTATTTTTGTAATGGTGAATGACACCTTTCTTCTTGCTGAGCAGGAATCATCGGCATTGAGCAAGATCCCTGTTGTCATTATGTCATCCGAAAAGATTTTACCTCGCATTGATAGGTATATCCTCTTTTGACCATCAATGGTGTGATAATTTTGGTCAATCTGTTCATTATGTGTTGCTACTTAGCTTTATCAGTCTTTCTGTATCAAACTACAAGTAATATGATAAGTAAAAACTCAGTACCTGGTAAAATCTCTCTTGTGGATGAATTTGGAATTGTAGTGGTGGTTTATTACAACCTTCTAAAATTGTTGAGCTAGGACAATCAATGAAGTAATATTTGAAAAAATCTCTCTAACTGGTCAAATTTCAGAAGGCACTATATGCTGCTTCTTAGATATTACTAGTATCATATGGTTAGTGCTCTGTATATGGCTGTTGAGCATGTATAATCTACTATGAAAAGTTAAAAATAGAAAAATCTAGTGTTCTTTTAACCAAAGGAAACTTTGTTGCATTCTGTATTTTCTCTTGGTTGGTGAACTTCAAGGTATCGACCTTTCCTTTTTGTAGTACTTCTGGTTCCATAATTGTCAATTAGAGGACCATCTAATTGAGTTTTGCTATTTTCTTACTAGATGCTTGGAGGAAGGGGCTGAAGAATTTCTCCTGAAGCCTGTTAAGCTGTCCGATGTTAAACGTCTCAGAGACTTCATACTGAGAGGCGAGGGTGATGATGACAAAGAAACAGAGAAGAAGATAAAAGAAACATGTTCAAGAAAGCGAAAATTTCAAGATGATTCAATAACACAATCGATGTCATCAGCCCATGACATTGAATCATCACCAGAATCTTCAGTGTCATCAGAATCTCAACAGCCTCTTTCAAAGCAATCCAAGATTGGATAGAGATGGTGACGATACATATTTTTTGATGTATAATTCAGCTAGTTGTTGAATTTTCTTTTGTGTGCATACCCCTTACAGTTGTACATGTTTAGTTCTCCATTTTGGACCCTTCATGAAAAGAGAAATGAGCTCTGTAGAAATAGGTTGGGGAAATCTAAATGATTTCTTTTCTTTTGTAACGAACCCGTGGATTTTGACATTTTAACGCTATGACATTGCCTTCTTAGCAACCAAATCTTGTACGTTTGAGCTGGTCTATTAATTTCATTTTTCACCTTTCCTTCCAGTTTGCCATTTGTGTTCACTGGCTTTCTTTTAATAATATAGGTAAAAGGTCAAGAATAGAAGCTTCTTGGTAGGTGGAGGTTTTAAATAGAAAAACTTACACAAAAATATGCAACACTGGAAGAACTGATTTCAGCTTACTGGTATTTGTTTGCCTGGTTAAAAATTAAAATTGTATGAAAGAGCATATTTTTATTTATTTAATTGTTATTTTTGCCAATCGAGCTAGTTAAAGATAAAAAAAACTTTAATACGAATAAAACATAAAAAATTGAAAAGGGTTATATGCTGTTGGAATCTTAACATACAGTGGTTGTTCCAAATGAACTAATTATGCTACCTTAAAAGTTCTTTTTTCGTATAAATAATAGGATTACTTCAAGTACATTTGCGTTGATTAAGAATAATCAAAGGCTAATTATGTTCGGTCAAGTTTTAACACTATGGATAAATATTATCAAGAGAGAATTTAGTTGAATTAAGCATGGTTAGGGGTTTTGAGTTTGCTGATATGTACATCGTTATTAAGTAACTGTACTCCCTTCCTCCCATAATACTTGTCATATTCTCATATTTTATTTTTCGAAAGTCTTAAATCAATTTGGACTAATATTTTAAGATATTTTTTTTTGACATATTAATATGAGAAGATTTGTAAGTTATAATACTTTTGTTTGATTTTTAAATATTTTAATTATAATTTTAAAATATTGAGTTAATCTAATCCATTTTAACTTCAAAAATTAATTATATTGATTCTCGAAAAGCAAAACATGACAACTAGTATGAGATGGAGAAAGTAGTGAAGTTTATTTGCGGTTTAAAAATCTCTTGTTCTTGGACAAATCATTTACTTATTATACTCTTGGCCTTTCTTTCTTGCTTTATTCCAAAAGAATTTGACGTAGTTTCTGAAATTTAAAAAGTTAAACTCATATATTCATGTAATTAATATTACTTTTTACATGTTTATAGTTTAGCATGCTATATTACTTCAAGTTCGATAGTAATTTGCAAATATTTTACAATCCATTATAATAAGTGTGAAAAGTCAAAAACTCACTTAAAGTATTCAATTTTTTGAGTTTCATACCTAAACTATCAATTGTTTGAGTTTCCTACCTGAAATATCACAAAATGTGTTCAGGTGTGTTTCTCTAGACATTTTGTGATATTTCAGGTAGGAAACTCAAACAATTGATAGTTCAAGTATGAAACTCAAAAAATTGAATAACTTTGACCTTTTTTTAGCCTTTTTAACTCTTATAATAATTTGCAATGGGCAAAAAAAGAATAAAAACTACATCCCTTGAGGTAACATTTAATGAACTAGGACAATTAAAGAAGAAAAAAAAATTAATAACCAGAATATAGGGATTTAGCGGTGTTCCACTGAACAACGAGCTGCACAGTGCACACCTACTGGTCTAACTGGCATTAATAAAATTTCAAAAAAAAAAAAAAGGTGTGGTCCTATGGATTTTAAATCTTACGTTGCTCGATAATACAACACAATTATTACCAATTAAATAAGAAGTATTTCTCTTTTTTTTTTTTCCTTACTTAGTACTCTTAAATTTTTGAGGTCTTTTCTTTCTCTGAGCCTTGAAGAATTAAATTTTAAAAGGTGAAAAATGTCTTTAATGTATAAGAAATATGATATAAATTTGTTTTTTTATGGTACCCTTAACGTTAATTTTAGGATTAAAAATACCCTTTCTTTTTCCATATATTAAATCTCAATTGTCCTTAATGTTAATTTTTGGATTAAAATTCCTCTCCTTTTAACGAAATTATGGAAATTTAATTAAATATGTGGTATTAATTTATTAGTCTACGTGACGTCAACCATAATCTCCTCTGAATTAACCCATTAGAACTAGAAACCATTTGTTTGTACCCAATTCCTTCGATGTGTCATGTTCTACAACTGAAGAAACAATGCCTTTTTTCTTTGAACTACATATTTTGGTTCAAAATCAATGCAAACAAGCTCCAATTGGCAAATCGATTCAAAATCAAGGTTCAACTTAACTTATTTACTTTTAACAATGGTTGGTTCTTAGAAATCCAGCCCTAATGAATATCGAATAACTAAATTTGTATGGGTGGGATTATTTATAGGTTGGTCTAATATCCACGTGAACCGATAAGTAAATACATCTATTTAATTAAAGTTTCACATATGTCATTTCATAATTTCATTAAAGGAAGCAACATTTTTAATCGTAAAAAGCAATTGGCTAACAATAAATGAAAGAAGAGGCAATTTTAACCTGAAAATTAATGTTAAAAGCAATTTGGATCTAACAGGTCAGTGAACGAAGGGTAAATAAACGCAAGTTATTTTCAAAATGTTAAGGACATTTTTAAAACTTTTTTATCAAAAGATTGGAACTACGCTCACTAAGTTGTAACTGTAATCGAAAACCTTAGCCTGTTTACTATGGATTCTTGAAACTGATTTGAAATATCTTGAAAAGTATACTAAATTTCATTACAATAATAAATTGAATATTTAACGAACTGTAACGTATCTTTCCTCTTTCATCTGCAATGTTGGAGGAATATTTAGGTCATTTATCAATAAAGGTTGTGATGGAAAGGTAAGTACCCCTCCTTCATTCATAATCAGAGGTCTTGGGTTCGAATTCCTCTGAGTACGGAGTCGCCTTTGTTAGGGAGCGTTTTTTACCTCTAATATGAGACTTCCCGGCGCGAATCCAGATTTAGTCCGGCTCCAATTCAGGTTCCGGACACTAAGTGATAAATCAAAAAAAATAAAAAATATTTAGGTCATTTTGGGAGTGGTCCAAATTTTTGAAATTGACTAGTGTCTACAAATATGGCCTGGTCATGCCAACTTTTATACAATCTTTCTACCATGTCCTATCTTCATCAAATTAATGAAACGCCTACAATTAGTTATAAATCATTGTTTGTTTACAAGAAATGGAAAAAACTTAATCTGCCCAACAAATAACTAAAGAAATACTTCACAATTTACATATATAAAAACGTCAAAAACTTTGTTGTCACTTGTCACTGCCTGCTGGCAATTAATTACTTCTAAATTGGATGAAATCTCTAGAAATAGTTTCTCAATTTGAAATCCAATTGATGTCAAAATTATACAATGATGACAACTAATTAGATAAAACAAAGAAGAAAACGACATTTTCCTATAAAAATAACATCATCATCTACTATTTGTTTTAACAAATTGTAGCTCTAGAAAATACCACATTGACACAGATGTCCTCCTTTAATTTACAATAATAAAACAGTATAGGACTGAGTAAAACTTTTCTTATACCAACCGTCTGACTACAAACACAAAATACCAAATTTTCAAACTTGCCAAAACGTATAGAGTTCCCCCAGGCTTTCTTGTTTTTTAAGACTACGTCCAGATAGAGATGGGAAAAAATATGATCCGTTCAATCCGCCTAAATTTGGACGGGTTAATGACTCGTTCATTTATCAACTCAATTCATTTTGACCAACTCAATTTAGTTCATATAGATCAATGAAAAACCTTGTCAAATTACTTTTTTAATACACTTTTTTGTTTAATACGTTATATAAAAACCATAATAAAGGAACTTAGGCAATTAAATAAATTATACGAAAACAAATAAAAAAAATTAAAACTTGGAAAAAGCTTATAACTCATTGTTTAGCTAATTTTAACCCGACTCGTTTCAGCCAGTAACCTTCGAACGGGTCAATTACTCGCCCATTTTGACCCATCTCATTTCAGCTCGAGTAACCTTTGGGCGAGTCAATTACTCGTCTATTTACTAGCTCAGCCCATTTCGGTCCAGCCATTTGACACACCTAGACAGCAACAATAAAGTCATTTCTACCTAAGGACTTGCAAGATTTTAAGACAGCCAACTAACAGCAGCAACCTACTTTGAAACTGTCAAGCAGCCAAAGATCACAACAAAATGAATATGTCATTGTAAAATACAAACAAAGAGGAAGTCTTTCCTTCACTTTGATCAGACAATGGTCCAACCAAGAATTCAATTCAACAGTTCTTTTCTGCCTTTTCCCTCTGTCTTAACTCTGCAACAGTAGCTTGATTGATCTTATGTAGTTGTTTCACTGATTATAGTTTTATCTACTCACTTTTTGGATGAAATGAGTACACCACCAGGGCCACCTCCAACACATTCATCTCAGAATCAGGTAGTTCTGAAGGCTGTTATAGCTGCAGTGCTATCTACTTTGGTAGTTGCTGGCATACTCTTTTACTTCTTCTACAGATACTATGTAATTCGTCGATGGAAGAAACACAATTTCAATTCAAGTTTTCGTAGAGAAGTGCCTCATCAAGAATTCCAGCAAAGTGGGGCTTTAAAAGGGCTGATAGTAGATGAAAACGGGCTCGATGTTATATACTGGAGAAGATTTGAAGGTAGACAACTAGGAAGTTGTTTTTCAAAGATTTGGGTGAATCATATGGATGATGAGGAGGAAGAGAAGAGGATTGATAGCGGACGAGAGCTACCAGTTTCAAGTGATCATATTCAAGAAATTCCTTTACTGCAAAATTGTAGCAATGTAGGTAGCTATGAGAAGAAAGAGGCAATTACTGCATCACAACAAACAATTAACTCACTCTCTGCAGCAAGCAGATCTTCAAAACAGCCATCAACCTCGTTACAGTTTCAACAGAAGGAAATCACTCCTCCACCAGAAACACAGTCTCAAGTAGCAGTTGTCTCGAGTCAAAATCTGCCTCAGCCACCGATACCTCCACCAGCTCCACCACCTCCTCCGCCTCCCCTTCCAATGAAGAGGATAATTAGCAAAGCACCAACACCACCTAATGCAGGAAAGATAAAACCTTCTCCACCACCCCCACCAAAGGGGGGAAGTTTGAGTTCATCGATAAAACCACCTATTGCACCAAGAGGGAAAGGGATCAGGCAAGAGAAAGCAGAAGCTCAAAATGAAGAGACGTCGAATGAAAATGGTGAAATTCAAGTCAAATTGAGGCCACTTCACTGGGATAAAGTCGTTGCTAATGCTGATCATTCTATGGTCTGGGATGAAATCAACAATGGATCTTTCCGGTAAGTGCACCTTGGCATGTAAATCGCGTCCCTTTAGTGCAGTTAGTGACTATTTTGAGTCCAACTAATAAATTGCATGTGTATGCACGTATCAGGTTTGAAGATGACCTTATGGAAGTTCTCTTTGGATACAATATCACTTCCAAGAGAACCCCTGAAGGAAATAATAGCGCGACAACAAGCTCAGGCACTTCTAAGTTGGCTCGACCAACTCAGATGTTTATTCTCGATCCTAGGAAGTCACAGAACACAGCAATTGTGCTAAAGTCTCTTTCAGTCTCTCGCAAAGAAATCCTTGATTCCCTGCTGGAGGGCCAAGGACTCAGTGTTGATACTCTTGAAAAACTAACCAAGATTCGCCCAACTGAAGAAGAAACGTTAAAAATCCTTCAATTTGATGGTAACACAAGAAAACTTGCTGATGCGGAGTCTTTCCTCTACCAAATGCTGAAAGCTGTCCCTTCTGCATTTAAACGTTTCAACGCGATGCTTTTCAGATCAAGCTATGATCCAGAAATTCTTAACCTCAAGGAGAATCTGCAAACAATTGAGCTGGGTTGTAAGGAATTGAGAACAAGTAGAATTTTCTTAAGACTTCTGGAAGCGATTCTTAAGGCTGGAAATCGGATGAATGCAGGAACGTCTAGAGGAAATGCTCAGGGATTCAACCTTAGTGCTTTACAAAAACTATCATATGTGAAAAGCAACGATGGAAAGACTACTCTGCTTCATTTTGTAGTCGAACAAGTCATCCGTTCTGAAGGTAAACGTTGCGTTATCAATAAAAGTCGCAAGGATGATGGTGAAGATTCTGATAGAAGGACGGAAAAAGCAGAGAAAGATACAGAGCACCTAACGCTAGGTTTACCAGTATTGCAAGGATTAAGTTCTGAATTCTCTAATGTAAAGAAAGCAGCTACCATAGACTACGATAGTTTCATCAATACATGTTCCACTCTTACAATGCGGGTAAATGATGTTCAGCAGCTCATAACGTGTTGTGGAAATGCGGAAAGGGATCAATTTGTAAAAGAGATTAAAGGGTTTCTGGAGGAATGTGAAGAGGAGCTCAAGGTGATCAGAGAAGAACAAACAAGAGTCATGGAACTGGTGAAGAGAACGACAGAGTATTACCAAGCAGGATCTTCGAAGGACAAAGGCACACAGTCACTTCAGTTGTTTGCATTTGTGAAAGACTTTCTCGACATGGTTGACAAGGTCTGCGTTGATATCACAAAGAAAGTACAGAAGAAGAATGCATCAAGCATAGAGTCCTCACCACCCCGACCATCACCACCAAGAACTCCTGTGAGGTTCCGTAACTTGAGTACATACTTTACACCAGAAATAGTAAGTAGTGAATCTGAGAATGAGTTCTGATGGAACTTCATTACTCTTATAACTTCACTTAAAGTAGTGAAAAATGGAGCATATATGAAGTGAAGAAATGATTTGCAAAATACATTTTGGACAACAGAACCTGAAAAAGGTTTGAACTTTCCCAAAGCACAAAACTTTAGCTGAAGGCATACTGCAGATTCTTCAATTACTGTAATCTCATTAGTCACTTACAGTAGCTTTTTAGCTCCTTCTATGCCTTCTACTTGTTAACTAACCAACGCACAATGGGTTCTCCAGCAAAATCTGGAAAAACAAACAAAACATACAAGTAGGAATACGAGACACAAAGATCAAAGTTATGCATAGTCTACATATCGTCCAGCACCCTCGAAGGTAGTGGCGCGGAGAATGGACTTGTTTGAGCTCCCCCCCATTTTGAATAAAAAGTGTTAAAAATATTTTTCTTAAAAATTGCATTTTTCTGATTTTCTTCAACCAAACACCATTAGAGATTATTTTTTTTTTCAATTTTTAGGTTGGAAAAAATACTTTTTCTAAAATTACAAAAATGGAATTTGGCCTATTTTTCAAAATAAATGCCACTTTATAGAAGGAAAATATACTTCTCTCCATCCATTTTCAATTTACAACACTTTTTGTTTATCATAGATCAATATTTTGTTGGAATTCTGCAGTTGCCTCTGATGAGACCTCTATATATTCCGAAATGATTATACATGGTTAAAATATCATGAGAACGAAGCCCAGAAATGATCATGAATTGTTACTAGCCGTCAGAGAAAGAGGTGTCGAATACGGCCACTCATCTGCTGAGCTAGCCGAAAGAAGCAAGCAAAGAGTCTTACTCTAAAGAAAAAGCCTATTCCTATTCTAGAAATCCTGCAAACTATTAAGCGAATGTACTTAGTACTCACGAGACTAACATCTTGATGGTAAAGATGTCCGTAACTGGTTTTGCAAGGTAATGTTTCTTTTCAAGGTATAATTTCCTAACCTTTCACAAATACAACTACAAGTTCACCTGAAAATGAAGAATTATAATACAAATTAAGGCACTTGACAATACTGTGTATGTATAGACTTGAGATTAAGTAACAGGAAAACAAAATGATGAAATCAACAACAAAAACCAGAAGAGCAACGAAGGTGTAGATGTCAACGATTGAAGACCGCATAAAAAACACAGAGAATACTATCAAAAGGAACGCTTGGAGCATAAAAGGTTTCTGCATATGTAACCCATTGCATCAGGAAATATATCAGATTAATGAGTATATTATACAGAACCGTCCTCTCAAGCTTACATATCTGGGGCTCTGCCAGAGGATCTGCATATTCCGAAACAAACCAAAAGGCAGTCAAAAATCATGCAAAGCATGCCCCCCCTTCAAATAGCAACAGCAAGAGGAGAGACAAATATCAAACTGTTGCAATAATAATCTCCCAGTCCATGGAACTAAAACAACTCAAATACTCCTGCAGCTGCTCTAACTAGCGTAGGAACCCAGTAAAATAGTAAATGAAAATCATGTCAATCTTTGGTAGAGTCGTCTCTCAACCAGTAACCCTGTTCACTAACTAGATAACAGTAATTGCTGACTAGGGGGATGAGGTCATAAGGAAGCAAGGTTCAGACATGTTCTACATGCTTGGAGATCATATTGCCGCTAGGATTAATACATGTTTATGGATAACTCAAATATTATTTGATATGAAAACACAATATGGAATAAAAATACACGTAGTAGTAATGCCATGATAAGTTAATTCTTGATTTTGGTACTGCAATCTCTTCATAGCATTCCTTGTATTTATTCATCGAATAACATTCCTGTATTACAAAATTTGAACGAAACAACCCCTGGAAGTATATTGTTTCAAGAATGAAGTCAGTAAATATGATGAACATTACAACCTCATACTCACAGTGAAATCAGGAATACAGTTGACAATATGACAACAGAATCAACCTCACTCTCGGAGTAAAATCAGGAATACAAAGTGATCAAATTCATCAAACCTTGACCGGAACTAATGACTGCTGCTTCCAGCTTCTGAGCTCAACGAGAAACACCAAATTGACAAGTCGTCTCTTAATTTGCGCCGGTTGATTAAAGCTAAAACAAGAGGGAGGGAAGGCGGGAGGGAGCTAAAGAGATAAGAGTTCTCAGTGCTGCACAAGAACGAATTTAAGAAAAATTTGTTGACTCCCATAATGAATCTTCAAATAGTTCCAGTCGTTGAACATTTCACAACTCCGTAGAAGACCTTTCTCTATTCTGTTGGACGAAAGCAATTTTTTCTTCTCTGAAGTGGAGAGAAATATATAAGTGAAAAATCATCAGAGCATGTGATGAGAAGAGGCAACTAAAATAAACTCACCTGCCAGTTATCGAGAAATTACAGTCCATTAAGTTAACCAGTCTAACTAACAAACTTTTGGGGGCTGGGGATATAAATAGTCCAGCCGACTTTTGGGTCTCTTGAAATGGCAGAAAGAACGCTTTTAGTCCATCCACTACAAATAGATCGTTATTGCTTTCTTCCCCTTTTTCCGTGTATACTTTTTTCTTGTACTAACCATCACTTTCACTTCTCTATTTAATTTTTTTCAAAGAAAATGGATCTTATTTCTTATTTCTACTGTTAGACCTTGAATACTATGTATTGCACTCACTTAAATCTCTGATCCAGCTGAAAAATGTAGGTATGGAAGACATTTATTCTGGGCAGAAGGATAGAAGCAGCAATCGTAAATTCGTAATCCGTTAAATACTTATCATTATTTAAAAGTATAGCTTCACAAGTCTGCAATGGTAGAGTTACATAGCAATTAAATATACAGTTCTCAAGGAATATCCACATGGTGAGGCAGTTAACAGACTTATAACGCAATCAGAGATGTGATAACGGACATAGAGGAAAAGAGTACCGATTCAAAAAAGAAACAGAATTTCCTTCAGGGCAGATCCAAGGATGACCTTTTTAATCACAATAACTTCTACGATGTTCAGAATGATTCTCCACACTACTACCAAACCAAAAATGACACAGAAAATGATTTATAGAGTGTATTTTTCTTTTTCAAAAGAAAGAATATAAAAGCCTCTGATAGCATGTCCAAAAAAGTAAACAAGAATGACTTATCTCTGCTAGAAAGTTATTCATATGAACAACCACTATGCCTCAATTCCAAGCTAGTTGGGTCCGGTTATATGAATCCTCACTAACCATGTTGTTCCATTTAAGGTTATCCCAAACCAATATCTCACACACAAATAGAGAAGATAAAAGTTTTATTTCATAGACAGAGAGAAAATGGTTTGTGGAGGATGAAAAACACAAGAAGCTTGTAATAGCAAGTCTAAAGGCCAATATTAAGAAATCAACTGGCAATTTCTTGTCTTCATCACCGCCTCACCAAAAGTTAGCTAACATTTTTTCAACCGGTCAAGAACTCCCTTTGAAACTGGAATCCTGCAAGGTGTATAGGCATCGAGAAAAGAACATGTTTGCAAAATAAGCCGCCTCCACTAGATAACAATTCTTATCTCCTACCACTTCATTTTATACTCTAACCAGAAGATGAGATTTTATTTTTTTTAGATTTAAATAGAGGTACTCCTAGATCAAAATATTAGGAATCAAAGCAAGGAAAGTAGCCCCCGAGGTAGTGGTAAAGCCTGCGTACACTCTTACCCTCTCCAGACCTCACTTGTGGGATTTCACTGGGTATGTTGTTGTTGTTGTAAAGCAAGGAAAGTAGCATTGATGGAACAGGGGATCGCACCTTCAGCGAAGAAATAAGGTGACCAACTGGAAATTTTTGAAAATCCAACAATATTTTCTATATAAAAAGAATCCAAATTACTTGGATCTGTTATAACTTAAAGAATCTTTAAAACTCTGAGATATAACATTCAGACATCTAGCAACAATCTTGCATAAAATGGAACGATAAATAAAGAAGTAACACATTGAATAGAAATAGCATGGCTAAAATGGAAGATTATTAAAAAGGTGTTCAGCAATAAGAAGATACAATACGAACTGAATGATAAGCTGAGAAATTGTGAGACCAACTATGGGAGTAAACAATATATCCAACAAACGACTATAGGTAAAAATGTGAATGTTAAGATGAATGATCACGTCTGACAAATGGCAGAGGGTAAAATGAGAAAGATAGTCTAACATGGTTTGACTGAGCCCTTGTAAACCTCCACATGCATCAGAAATAGAACGAAACAAGGTAGAACAAAAATTACTCAAAGGGAAGTCTCAAGGTATCTCCGATCTCTTATAAGTTATAACTATGCAAACTTAACTAACAGCAGAAAACAAAGAAAGTAAATGCCACATCTAAGCAAAATCAACTAGTTGAAATAAGACTTTTTGTGCTGTTGTACCACTTACATTGAATCTGGTGCTTGTGGAAACTTGTCATAAGCTGTATGTCCAAGGATAAGTGCAAGATTTTAGAGAAACCTCTAGATTTAAGACCTCTAGTTCGTCTTTAGAGACAAATCTTTTTAGTATGAAATGAAATAAGCCCGACAGAGGAATGGATATAAATAATTCAGATAACCGACCCAATTATTTTGATATTAAGACGCGGTTGATTGATTGATGAGATTCATTACTGATAAGCTTCCTGTCGTTCTCCTTGCAGGAAAAAACCACTATTCTAAGCAAAATAGGTAGTAGTTGCTACATCTCCATTTTCCTCTCATGAATGAGGAAAAATTACTTGAAAAAGTAGTCCTAAATGAGGATAAGATCAAACATATATTCTTTGATAATTTTTCATCTAAGACATGGATAAATGAAAAGTGGTTAGACTACCTTCTAGGAGTAGAATACACCGTTAATACCAGAAAGAAGATCCTCCTGTTTACAAGACAGAATATTTGATGCAACTTTAGATATAACTCATACTTCCGACTACCTTTGAGAATGTTCCCCCAGCTTAAGGACATGCTCTGCCAATGGACACAATAACTTCACACTCAAAATATTCTCACAAGCTACCAATGAGCATGTTATGTGCCAACTGTACGCTAATGGGTTTATAAGCTAAATGGGACAGAAGATCTGGTGGAATCTTATTCCACATTGCATATGGTGGACAGTGTGGAAGGAGAGGAATAGTAGGAATTTTGAAGATATATCCAATTCCATTCACAAGGTTAAATGGAATTGCATTGTATCCTCTAATTTTTTGGTGTAAAGAGATAGGATTATAGAGTTCAGACCAACTTTTGGAATTCTTAGGATCCTTGTAAGTATTACCCTTTTTTTGTTCTATTTTGGTTAAGGTTTCCAGCATGTCCTTGAGCTGAAGAATACAATGTTACCAATTATCAAAAAAAAAAGAAGCTAAATGAGCTCTCCCACCTACCAGACTAGTCTTTGGGTTGGGCTCTCCTTTTTGGTCTATAACAGAGCACGGCATCAGATAAATTAGATCAAGGCTCAGAAAATATAAATCGGTGCAGATCACGCAAGTTCAAGGAAATCCAGCCGCATTAAACATTTCGAAATCCTTGGAAAGATGTTTAAAGTAGCGTTAATCTTTTCATCCTATGTCTATCCAAGGAAACAAAATAAAGTTTAGATATAGTCTGACTTGTTAAATTAATCTTTTTCTTTTTCAGACGAAGATGTTAAACGGATCTTTTTTGATATAAACAAAGTTGACTTGAAAAGATTGACTTTATTACTTTGTATCTTCTTTCCAACAGTCTCACATAACTAGAAAGTCACATTTGACCAAAAATACATCATCAGAAGGTGTCAGTTAGCAAAAGCAAACCCAATCCTTACATGATCTTATGGCGAGAACAGCACCCGTTGAAATAATCACTAGAATCCTTCTACTTGACTTGTGATGGCTAAGTTTAGAAGCACACGAGAAAGAGACATAATGCACAGGAAGCCCACTACCCTTGAAAAAAATTGAATGTGCAATATTATTATAGAACTGTCAGACAGCCAAATGCACACCAAATGAGGAAGACGAAGAGGTTAGCAACATTAGCACTGAACAAATAAAATGATGAATGAATAAGTAAGACCACTCCACTTAATGAACCTCAACTTACAAAATTTCTCCCGAAAGCACAAAAGAAGTCTAGGATTTCCCAAGAGAACCAAAACTAACACGACTCAGGCAAAAAATTATCAACCCATAGTTACCAAACTAAAAGCCCCAAAATATGCGAAGGATAAATTTGGATGACACTTTAAATTAAGTGAAGAGAAGAGTGAAGGCAATAGGTCTGCTCAAGAGCCTCATTAGCAAATTCCAGTTTGTTTCTCATCAATTATTCATATTCACCGGATAGGAGGGCGAAAAGAATTTCTAATACGACACATCTCCAAAATATACACAACATTCCTCTAATTTGTACTAGGAATTTTCTGCTACTTCAATCGTTCTCCTGTTCCTTTATAGAAGTGCAAAAGGTGGTTTTAGTTTTTTGGCGCATCTATAGATGCCAAGCATTTCAAACATCTCATCAGCTGATGTTGAACACCATTCCGATGATTATTAATAGCTTCATACTAGCATCATAGGAACTTTCTGGCCCGATGATTTAACTGATACACCTTTATTTCAGATAGACAAGGCAATTTTTGGAAACTATATAATAAGAGAGATAAGACATGCTGCTTTTTATGTGGTTAATCACATTAAAGGGCTTTTAGACTTGATTCAAAGTTCATAGACAAATAAATATAAGCAGCAATCTATAGATACAGACAGTCTAAGTCAGCAGTATACTGTATATGAACCAAGGATGTACTAGTGCACACTGGGGAGAGAAAGGTCTACACCCCTGATCAACACAAATTCTCCAAAGCTTTTACACATTTGAAAGCCTAATTATCCTTCTTTGACTCCAGAAAGTTTCACATCCATCCAGGACTGCACCATCGACTAAAAAAGTTAACTATGTTGCTCAGATACATCTAAGGAGAAGGATATGCTCTGTCAAGCCCAACAACATTCTCGTTACACCCGTACAATGCATCACCGACACTCTTAAGATATCAAAAAAAAATCAAATTAAGAATTCCATTTCCTCTCCACTGAAATGTCGTACAGTAGTGGGATATAATTACAAATTTTAACAATATTTCAGGAAGTACTAAAATTATTTGATAAGGGAATAAAAGAAGAGAGGTATACAGTTAAAAGACTGAAACTAATGGCTTCAACTGCTTTGGATAAGCAAGTTTCGAAATAAAAAGAGCAAAAACGAAAGAAAAAGAAGGAAAAAACTGAAGATACCTCTGTCCCAACAATCCTTAGTCCAACATAGGCTTCTTAGTGGACAATTTCCATGACAAATAACCATACAAAGAATCCTATAACCTCTCTCAATATTTCTTCTAATTTATTTATTATGCTTTTCTTGATTAATTATAAATGCGACACATAGGATTTTTGCCAAGAATGGCTGATATCCGTTTTGTAATGATAAATTGATACATCCACGTTTGTTATTTAATTGATGGTAAAACAATTATATATTTGTAATTCTCAAAAGTTCAAGCATTTCTACTCTAGAGCACAGGGAAGGTTTGGAATACTAGTGGCAGAATGCTTTCTCATTCTTTATTTGCCAAAAGTTTAAGCATTTCTCGAGAACCTTGGTAATTTCAAATTGCTTGTTCATTATTTATACATATTAATAATAACCAGATAGGAGGGTGATAAAATTACAAGCTCGAGGTATTTAACTTCAATACCACCTTATTTATTCACATATAATGAGCGTTCTACATCAGCACACGCACCACATCTATAATGCAAAAAATCATAAGGAAACCAGAACATTCCCCTGTTCTTCCAAAATCACGCTCTATATCAACATCTATAGCTATGGATAATCTTGACTCACAGCCTGCTAAGAACTAGAAGTCTAGAACACTCACATGTCATGCAGAGACAGAAAAGGACCCAACATACACATTTACGGAAACAGAATCTTCCTAGGACCTTGATATCATGCTACAGGAACGAGCCAATCGAATCGTCAGACTGCCTCCATCAATGGTTGCCTCTCGCTCAACTGCGTCCCGGTTATACTGCTTCCTGCACCCTGGGCAACGCCCATCATCCTCAAGAATCCTCTTGTGACAAAAGAGGCAAAGTCTGAATCCGCACGGACAAGGGAGAAAACTTGTGTCTGTATAATCCAAATCTTCACAGCATATAGGACATGACGTGGGCGTGGATAAACTCTTACATCCCCATACAGATCCCCCCCTACAATGCCGCTCAGAATTCATTGGGAAACTATACTGCTTCGACAAATTTGGCAGACCAGACGGACGGAATGTATCATCGGGCCTCCATGCCCGGCAACTGAGAGGAGGTCTAGGTGTCAATCCTCTGTCATTACACTCCTGCTTTGATCTATCAGTCCCTGAACCCTGCCTGTCAGAAACCTCTTGCCTAGAACTCATATGTGCCAAATTCTCATCCTTCTCAAAATGTGAATCCAAGCTGGGATTTTGCTGCTCCTGTTTTTTATCAGTGGCAGCCATAGCATCAGCAACAGCCTCCCAATCATCCAAGCAGTCATTGTCTGCTTCTTCATCTTCCTCACTCACATTTCCTGAACAACATCCACCACTGCTACTGCTGCTACTACTACTGCTACCGCTCCCTGTGAAATTCGTCCCAGAATCATTTCCTCCCAAAACACTACTGGCGTGGCTTGTAGGTGAATCAAAATCACTGTAGTGGTTTAAGGATCCTTCAATGTCCTCTTCACCTCTCGGCTTTATCTGCAACTTCTCAACCAATCGTTCCCTCTCATCCGCAACATTCTTCGCTAGACCATGAGTCCCTCCAGTGTTTGGTTCCTCCTTCACGCCTTTGTTCTTCACTATACAAAACCCCAATCTCCAAGATTTAAGAAACATAGACACAAAACATCTAAATAAATAATCACATATACCCAGAAACGTAACATTCTTGAAATTAAAGAAAGTATAAAAATTAAAAAGCAAATCTTTTTCACCAAAAGTCCAGATTACAGATACATGCAAAATCAGTAAGTGGAAAAGAAGAAGGAGATGTTATCCAACCTTGTGAAAGCCACTGCTCCCGTCGAGCATCAAGCTTGCACTGCTTCAACTTCGCCGACCGGTTAGCCTGAATTCATAGAACAAATCACAGAAATTTTTAAAAAAGTATTGAAAATACAAATTAACACATAGAAGGTTAAAACGGAAAAAAAAAGATTACCCTTTTCTTCTTGGCAAAATCTTTGGGGTTAGAGGAAGCAATAGGGATCGAAACATTGGGGATTGAATCGGAAACCATTGTTGCTGAGTGGTGGATCAAAAACCCTAAAAATTGATGAGATGAATATCTCAAGAATTTTAGAGAGAGAAAGAGGAGATAGATATGGAGAGAGAAAATCAAACCAATGGTGAATGGATAACGGAAACTTCTGTCTCTGCTTCGCTCTTGATCTTTTTTTCTCAACTGAGAAACCAAACCTTAAGCACTGAATCCCTATATATCTAAAACTTAGTTCCATAATTGCCCCTGAATTCAACCCGAATTTCCGCGTGCACCATGAGTATGAAGCCGAAAAATTAATAGGAAATTAGGGGTCGATAAATAAGATAAGGGTAATTCTTACCTACGGCACGGAAATAGCCACGACGTCGTTTTGGCGAAGTTCTGGAATTGGTAATTCCATAATTTGTGGTGTGAGATTATTTTGGGATGGTTAGATTAGGGTAAAATAACTTGGGTCTCAAGCATCAAAACTTAAAGTTTACATCTTTGGTAAATGGTAAGTAGTTATTTTGATAGGTTCTATTTAAATGAATACTGAAAAGTGAAAACAGTAAATATGATAGATATGGTAAATTATACTTGTCAATGATTAATGATAGCGCTAGCGTAAGGTTTTAACTTTTGAATATAGTATTTTTCAATTGTAAATCAATAAAACAAGTAATTTAATTTTTGTGATCGTGAGGCTCGTAGCCGCGATCACGATAGGTAACTCGGACAGACACGACAAACAGGACACGAGGGACACAAATATAATTATGAAAGAAAAATAACAATAAGTGACAAATAAATTCTACAACTAAAGAGTGAAATCCATTGCTAATCTTTAATTTTTAGCAACAAAGAATTAATATTTTTTTTAGCAATTTAGTAACAGATTAATGACAAAGTTCATTGTCTTTTTGTGTATTTTTTTTAATGGTTAATGTGATTGTGCTTATCTTCTCTGTATAGCAAAATCAGATAATGAATTAATGAGAAAGAAATAACTACATGGTACGTTAATTAATTTGTTACAGATATAGTGTAAGCTTAAATGCTAAGAGAGACAAGTTAGACCACATGATCGATCAATCTAGGATAAGATTAAATTATGTTAGAAAAAAATTCTCCATGTTTTTGTTTCGCATAAGGCAAAGGAACACATTTAAACTACGGTGAAATTTTCAATTTTACATCTAAATTATGCTTACTTTTTCATATTATTTATTCTTTCACTAATTATTTGGTAAAAAATAATCCTTATTAAGACAGTATGTTATATAATATTGCTAAAACAAGAAACTTCATATTTTACTCTTCCCATTTACCAAACGGAACATGGTTTAAATAAAACTCAATTTTCTGACTAAATAGATTACTCTATAATTTTATTTTTGCTTTCTCTGGTTTTGCTCTATCTTGCATGAGTGGACTTTTCTATTATTACCAATTTTGTAGAGAAACTTTTAGGTAATACCTAAGATATTCTCTACAATCACATGTATTTGTATAAACATTGACATTAATAATAAAGGGAAACGTGCAAAATGAAATAAGTACATATTCTCCCAACTACCTGTTGAACGTAAACAAATAGTGTTAGCTTTGTTTGCCCCACAACATTTTCGTACTTGATCAATATCTGAGGTTGAAAAGAAGATGATCTGAATCAGTGACGGACCTAGAATTTAAGAGTCGTGGGTGCTTCAGGGAGGTTTGATCACATATTGACGTCCAAAGCTTTAAGGTTTTACTTGAAAACCAAAGCACCCAGTTATCTTCTTGGTTTTCAAGGTGCTTTTTTTGGACTCCTATACCAATTTTTGTATATTTTTTTATATAATTATACCTAATCCGCTTCGGGTTTAATGGGTGCCGGAGTACCAAGAAAGTGCACATAGGTCCGCCCCTAATCTATATTATGAATTATTGATCGACAAAGACCTACGATAATTGTAAGAGAATAAGAACATTCCTTTGTTTTTAGTCCTTCCATATTAGTAACTCATTGACTTGATTAATTTGGATTCACGCTGGGCAAGCTCATTAAGGAAATGAAGCATACCTATTAGAATTTTTTTCAATATTAAGGGATTATTTGGTGCGTGAAATAAGGTGAAATACTTAAAATTAAATTTGGATAAAATTTAAACTCCATTTGGTAGACATTATAAATTTATTTTATAACTCAAAATTGTTACTGTTTGATTGGAAAGATATATAGTAAAAGATAGATTGTCTAGAAAAGCAAGAAACCAAATATAAATTTGGATCTCTCCAACTAGAAAGATAAGTTATTGGATAACTGCTTGCCCACACAAGGTCCGATCATTTCTTGGGTCACGCAATAAAATATTGTGAAAACTGAAAATCCTATTTTTGTGGTTATTTCACGCTTCAAAAGCTAAGTACAACAATTTTATGTTTAATTAAAATTTGCTTAGGCTTTGTATGTGTTTCTAGTTTTTACCAACAGTGGTGGAGCTACAATCCCTAATATGGGTTTGGCCTAATTTAGTACTAATTTTTATTCAAACAACATATTTATATTGAAAAAGATTATTAAATTAATATATACAAATATTAATTGTAGAACTCTCATTCAGAAAATCAGAATTATAGTTGAAATCATAACTCACCCCAAAGACGAAGAAAAATTTATAGTTTATGGGCTCTGAATTCTATTTTTTATAAGTCATTGGGTTCTAAATAACAATGTATACATGTTTAATGACTTTTTTAGGACAAGTACAAGTTTGCACAAAGCTATAGGTTCGGCTGAATCCGCATGTAGCTCCGCCCATGGCTCACTGTCCATCAACAGTTATGAGTCGTGTGCTTAAGATTGATATGGTCATACCAACATCATTACTTTCATCACCCGAAACTTGTTTTATTTTAATTTGTTTCTTAAAGGTGGATGAAGGGTATTTTTAAACCTTTTTCATAGTTTAGGGGTATTTTTGGTCTTTTTTCGTTTTTAATATATGATCTGTTAACTTGAAGGACATTTTAGAGCTAAAAGATGGATGTCAGGGGTATAATAGAGCCAATAGGTGGATGAAGGGTGTTTTTGTACCATTTCCAATAGGTGAAGGGTAATTTAGACCATTTTTCGAATATTAAATATTAATTCGCGGTCCAAAAGTTGGTTATTTGCCCATTTCTCCTGGTGAGAAATAGGTAGGCTGGTCCCAAGTTAGACACATCTCTTGGCAAATTATGTATGGATTGGGCTGCTTTGAACTACACTCAGTTTAATTAGATATCTCACTGATGTTGTCCAGCCCATTTGTAGTTGCTTGTCGTGTTGTCAGTCATGTAAGAACCAATGAGGAAACATGTGATCTAAATAGAATGATTTCATACTTCATCTGTTCTATTTTATGTGATAGTGTTTTACTTCTTCTTCTTTTGTTTTGTTTTTTGTGATAGTGTTTTACAGATACAAAGTTTAAAGTATTAAGGATTTATGTAATATATATCAGTATAATGTTGAACTAGTTATCATTCAAAGTTGAAGGGTAAATAATTTAATGAATTTGAACTCTTGAAAATACGAAAATAAAATGGTATCAAACATTTTGGAATGTCTCGAAATGATGAAATAGTCATATAAATTGGAATAGGAGAAGTATAAAACAAAACATAAAAAAAGAAAAGAAACAAGGTCCATACAGATTTTAGGCTAATAGTACATAACTAGATTAACAAAAGAATCACACATGAAAAGATTTCTCCAATTTCACTCTAATAAGCTAATCTATTGCTATGTTTCTCGAACTCTTCAAAAATGATGCTGCATCCGTGTTGAATCCTTCAAAAGTACACTGCTTTCTAAGGATCCGGCATGCACCCGGTGATATTTTTGAACAGTTCGAGCAACATAGATCTATTGCGCGTGTAAACATGAGATATTCGGTCTTCAATCTTCAGCAATGTTATAATCTTTCAAATTGTCGTCTTTGACGCTTTTCTTGCAAGAATAATCCAACAAATCACCCTATAAAACACAAAGAAAGCAAGCATAATTCCAACATTCATCCACCTAGTATCCTTGTCTAGTCCCCTGTTCTTCAAGACATCATTTCCTGTAAGCAAGCATTCTGAGTGATTTTCATTCCAAGAGAAACATTTGTTCCTCAAGCTCCAATATTCATTTGTCAGCAGAGCATCTAAAGGGTACCTATATAATGAAACATAGTACATGAAAAGCCAATATTTTGGTATGCATTCCTTTGGGATGAAGTAGCCAGAGAATAGAAAGAAAGCCCCTAGAACAGTGCATATCAGAGAATTTCCTGAAATGAAATCAGGGGAAATTGCACTCAGAAACAGAACCAAAGAGCTGGCCATCAACACGATCACCCAAACCACGAAAGTGAAGAACAAGAAAGCTGTAATCGCAGGATTCAGCCCTACGATCCAGTACACTGGGACAGCGAAAAGAATGGCCACTGCAAATAGAAATGGGAGAAAGATTATGGTGTTCGCGATCATGTAAGAAGAGATTTTATAGGCTCCTCTAGAGGCTTCCTTCATGATCACGCGCCTTTCTTGTAGATAAATTGGAAGTGCTTCAACAGTGGAAGAAAGAAGAAAACTAAGGCTAAATGCAAAAAGGCCTAATCTTTCTGCAACTGCGCCTTCATCATGCCTCATTTTTATATACACACTCCCTAGTCCAAATCCTCCTACAAGAGCTTGCATCGTTCTCGCCAAGAACAGCTGCTTTGTCCTGTAAATAATCTTCCAGAATCTTGAGCATAACACTGCTATTTCGAATAAACTTGAGCTGTGTGCATTCAAAACAGCACCAGCTTTTGCCTGATCGATTACTTCTTTATTCGAGTTATCTTGAATTATGGCTTCTTCCCACCTCAAATAGGAACATGACTGATACTTAGAATGTGGTTCCTGGTTTTCCAACACGGATATAATTTCCATGGCAAATTCAAGAGGGTTGAGCTGAATAGGTATTTCATATCCCATCCTGGTTATATTTTCCTCGAGCGATTCAAGAGAGCCATAGTGAACAGCTGATCCATGAGAAAGGATCAAAAGATTAGAAATGTACTGAAGAATTCTATAACTAGGCTGATGGATGGATAGAATTATGGTTCTCTGTTTTGTTTTCGCCATGGAGGAGAGCAATTCAATTACTTGAAGTGCTGAACTGCTGTCTAGTCCTGAAGTTGGCTCATCTAAGAGTAATATAGGAGGATCATGGATCATGTCAACTCCAATTGACACCCTTTTTCTTTCACCACCTGAAATTCCTCTATTCTCTTCATCTCCAACAAAGTTGTCAGCTACATGATCAAGGCCAAGTTCTTGCATCAAGCTTTCGACTCTTTCTTCTCTCTCATTTGAATTCATCCCTCTTAGCCTAAACTTAGCACTAAACATTAAAGTCTCCTTCACAGTTAACAGAGGAAGTAAATTGTCCTCTTGAGCTACAAATCCACATATGTTCCTCAATTGTGAAGGACTAGTAATTGCATGGTCATTGAGATAAATACTCTTTGGATCAAACTCTTTGTCACTTACCCTGCCTGATATCACACGTAACAACGTTGACTTGCCCGTTCCACTTGGTCCAACAATCGCTAGAATCTCCGAACATCCAGCCACAAAAGAGACTGATTTGAGTATGCTGGTTTTTGGCTTAGTACTCTTCTTCATTAAGGAAGAAAACTTCGAGCCATTCGGGGAGATAGTATATGAAAGATTTCGAATTCTTAGTTCATAAGTTTTATTATTTGAAGACAATTGTGGTGGTGGTCGTGGTGATGAAGAATTGAAGGAAGAAGAATTAGAGTGAGTTATAGTGGATTCTTTGGCTGGTGAACATGAAGTTGAAGTTGAGAAAAGTACCATTGAGTCATCTTCAGGGCTGCCAGGACTTGAATGGTAAGTTGTACATGGGGAAGT
The DNA here is from genome assembly GCA_003996215.1 of Jaltomata sinuosa. Classification (NCBI taxonomy): domain Eukaryota; kingdom Viridiplantae; phylum Streptophyta; class Magnoliopsida; order Solanales; family Solanaceae; genus Jaltomata; species Jaltomata sinuosa. The sequence goes on along the minus strand of QJPP01000376.1, from coordinate 487,646 downwards.
CATTTTTCTTTTTGGGAGTTAAGAGAATTGATGAAGCAGAAAATTAAACAAGGAAGTGGAGATGAGATTAAGGATTTCAAGTGTTGAAATGTTTAGTTTGGATTTTGGGAAAAGGAAGTTGAACAAATTAGGTTGATTGTTATTTATGGTTTTCCTAATACTGGTGAAACTACGTATTGTAATATTGGCAGTGTTTGGCCATCTACACATTTTGACTAACATTTGCTATGGTAATATCTTATAGTTATCCCACCAAATTTTTGAAAGAAAATAAAAGACTAATCAGAAAAGACTACATACACACACAATACTCAAAATTATCAATTGCGATGATGACATGATATATACACCAACTTGTTAGTCATCCATCAATATAGGGCGCCGGAAAATGTCGTTAATTAAGATGAGGACGAAAATGAAAGATCGACTTATTTGAAGGGCAAAACGTATAATTAAATGGATGTGCAGTTGCGTTCGGGGATAAACAAAATTATTTTAGTACTATAAATTATAGACTAAGCTGTCATTGATTTGGTTTCTACCTCACTCAAATACATCAAATCAATTTACGAGTATGGGCTAACACACGAAATCTTACATTTCCTTTTAAGTATTTCTTAGTTGTCATAATTTAACAAAAAAACTCATTAATTTTTAGGATTTTTCACGCAAATCAATATCGTTATTTTTAAACGATTTGAAGAAGATTGGTGTTGTTTTACTGTTAATTTGCTTTAAAGTAATAGGTAAGGAAAAATTATTGAAAAAAGTTGATAAAAGTGTGTAATGATTCCGATTTTGATTATTGCCCTCAATTTCATCACATGCAAGATCTTGTAAACTTTTAATATGCATATATAATGTTTATATTGTAAAATCAAGAACAAAAGAACAATAATATAAATAAGAAAGTAGACAAGATATGAGAGATCAAGAGAGAAGAGTTTTCTTATTCTTCCAAGTGTTCAAGTGTTTTCAATATGAATCATTGTGCCTCTATTTATAGTGTTCATAGAGGCATCCTAAAGGTTGTCATAAACATGACATTAACTATGGAGGTTATGGGAAAAAGGTTATGGGGAGAGGGAGTTACACTCATAAGAGTGTGTGGAGTAGTGGAGGATTAACTATACACTAATGGAGTTATAGTGTGGACATCCACAATACAAGATGACAACATTGTGTTACCACACAATTGTTTACAACACTCCCCCTTGGATGTCCATTGATAGATAATGTGCCTCGTTAAAACCTTACTAGGAAAAAACCTGCGGGAAAAAATCTTAGTGAAGGAAAAAGAGTACACATATCTTATAATACGCATTGTTTGCTGCCTCGTTAAAAACTTTGCCAAGAAAACCCATTGGGACAAAACCTAGGCCAAGGAAAAAAGAGTGCAGCGCGTATTTACTCCCCCTGACAAAGACATCACTTAATTTTGTAGATAATACATTCCAATCCAGCTTCTCAAAGTGTTGGGATCAATAATGCCTCCATCAAATATTTCACCAAAATTGAGCAAAATAGTCCTATGCTGAAATATACTTTACTTTGTCTTCTTTGATATATTTTTCTTTCAATTGAGCTATGCAAGAAGCATCACCTCCATATAATATTGCAACCTCAATCTCAAAAAAAATCACACATCTTCTTATGTGTAGAGTCACTTGCTTTATAAGTTGCTAGTAGCTTTACTTGACTTGAATAAATGTCAATCATTGACTGTCTTGTAGAATATAATAATATAACAATGGTCTCACATGCAAATACAGAACTTCATATGATCAAACGCTTTGTAGATCAAACAATCTCCTGCATTTGCATATCCAACAAACCTTTGACAATATTGGCCGATTAGAAATAATCATTTATACCAGTATTTAATTTCACTCAAATATTTTCACATAAAAGTGAAATTATGTCTTTGCTGCACATTAACAAGAATATTTTTCATGTATAGAAATAGCAGGATATATAAGTGCACCAATTGCACTAAGACATGGTACTTTCTGATCATTTTCATGAGATCGAAATTGTCTTTCTTTATGTTAAGCGATCTTACAATCATTGGGGTACTATTCAATGGAATCGCTTTAGCCTTTTTAAATCCTTCATGGATTTCATATAACCTTTGTCGTCTAGCTAGACATAACAACCATTCTTTATACGTATTCAAGTTTTTCATCTATTGCTAGATTGAAAGAAATCTCATTGCATCCACCATAGGAGAATACATCTCCAAACAATAATGCCAGGACTTTTGCGAAAAATCTTTATTATGCCTTAAAGCACAAGACGTACTTTATATTTTATGATTTTATATTTCGCACAATAATTCATTTGTACTCCACTGGCATTATACCTTAGTCTATAGACTAAGTCCAGACCATCACTTTTCAAGTGAAATAAAATATACTTGAAATTGCGTATTTTATCTGGCCAATAATTTATCTGTCCATACTGTTTGTGTTTGACAGATTTAAATCCAAGATCCTTGTTACCATTTATAATGGTGAGTGCTACATTATATCAAAGATACCGTCGACGGTCATTTGATATCGATTCCATTACTACATAACATATCGAGATCGATCTCTTCTTTTTCATCATTTTCAGGTACCTGAACCTTTGCCAAGGTTTTATGAAGAGTTATGTCATGGGGCTCTTTTAAAGCACTTGCCTCATTACTATGACCATTTTTATCATTTGCTCCTCTCCTTCTTCAAGGAGTTTTACCTTTGAAATCGATTAGTCTATCACGTTTCAGGCATGCCATAGACCCTGTCCTTCAAGGACTTCTCATTGGAGCATTTACAACTGAATTATAGCATAGGATCAGCAAATACATCTGGCAATGAATTTGCAATATTTTGCAATTGAATTATCTCTTGAACTTCAAGTTCACATCTTATTTTATGAGTGTTGACACCCAATTTTGGCTCTCCGTGCTTAAAATTAACGTCTTCAGGTCTCCTGATCGTTAAAGAGCACAAAATACATTTTTCACACATTTTTCATGAAATATAATGATTTATTGATAATCATCCTTATTTTAGGAGTTTTATCAATTTATTGATATATTTTTATTTCTCACAGTTTATTGATAATTATCCTTTATTTTGTAAATATTAGGATTTTATCAATTTATTGTCATTATAAAATTTTGACAATCGCAATATTTTTTACAATCATTCGCACACGTACACAATACAATTACTACAATTTCAATCATTTAAAACACATTACATTTTATTTTATGTCATTTTATTTCTTTTTTTTCACATACCAATGCACACGTTTTTGTACATTATTTATATTCTCTAATACATTCCGCAAGCACAAGAGGTCGGAGCAATTAATTCTAATACGCAGAGCAACGAACCAGTCAAGTCAGGGTCTTGTCATCTTTAATAAAGGTGACATTTGACATGACTGAATACGGCTATCGTCCTCTAGTTAATAACCTTGTGCATTGGTTAATAAATTGGGTCAAGTCAAGGTCTTGTCACCTTTAATAAAGGTGACATTTGACATGACTGATTAAGGCTATCGTCCATCGATTAATAAGCTTTATACATTGGTTAATAGAGTAAATAATCTATCGGATAATAACCAAAAAATAAAAAGAATTACTCTTTTATTTTTTGGACCAAGGAGAGTTTCATTTTATATTATAAAAAGGGGGAGGGGCTGATTTTTTTTCAAAAAAATATACACACACACGCGTTTACACATTACACACACCTATTCTACATACACACTACACACACACACGTTTTCTATACTACACACCCCACACTTTTATTATCTTGCTCCCCTCATCTCTCTCTCTCTGGTTTTTCTCTCTCCCCCTCTCCCCTTCCGTCACTGCCTCGCCGGAGTTGGTGACCGGCGAGCAGCCACCACCAGCACTCCACCACACGGCCAGCACCTCTCCTTTTCTCTCCCTTTCCCCTCCGTCTTGCCGCTGCCACGTCGGAGAATATGGCGTTGAGGTCTCTAAATCTGGCCGGATCTTTTGTGTGTTTGTTTGTTTTCCCCTTTCCTCCTCCCTCTGTCTCGTCATTTTTAATGCCGAAAATATGGTATACATCATGGAAGTCCCAGATCTGGCCGGAGTTGTTCATTCTCCAGCAAAACTTCATTTTTTCCGGTGATCGTTTACATGTTTCGGGCATTGCTTTTAATTTGTTTTCGCTACTTGTGTTGATATTTGTTTGCTGCTGGTTTTGTTGCTATTGTTGGACTGTTTTGCTGATTTTTTATGTCATTTTTCACCCGGAAAATTTACTCCGGAGTTGGGTTTTTGCTCGGTACTGTTTAGCCGATTTTGGGGCTGTTTGGACGATTTTGTCCTTGCTCTTTACTATTTTCGATATTACACTGATATCGAACAAATACTACACTGCATTGGCCAATGAAAAAACTCCCGTCGATTTTTGAGGCCTCCACAATATAAAAGACGGATACATATATACATGCGTAGCGAGAAAAAAAATAAATTTTGGGCGATGACGAAATCTTGTTATTACAAGACGAAATAAAAAGTTTTATGATCCGCATCTTGGCGAGGTGATCTCGGGTGGCCAACCGATGCTTCGCAGCCATGGCGTATCTAAAACTTAATACAACTACATATCTGATCCCATACTACAATAAAATTCTATTTTCTTATATTTACATACATATATGTATTTCTTGACTTATTTTGGTAAATATTTATTTGTTATTAATATTTTTACTAAGTGTTTATACAGGTACGTGAGGATGCTCTCCGAAGACGATAATTAAAAGGAGTTTGAAGATCTCCCTAAAATTCATTGCTTTATTTATATCTTTGTAACTCTTGTAATTGTACAAAAACTAAAATATAGTGAAAACTTTACTTTTGGGGTGTCGGGTGAGAGTGTCCCTTTATTTACTTATCTATTTTACGCGCTTAGACAAAACTTTAAGTCGTAAATACTTTTATAAACAAATCAATTTAACTTAGATACTTAAGTTAATTAATTCATATTTTTTACGTTACGCAAACATTAGGACGTCTTTTCTTTTCTTTTCCTTCTAATTAGTTTACCTAAGCTTTACAAATAATCCTTTTACACATTCTTTTGTTAAAAACATTTTTAAATTAATATTCCTTTCTCATTCTTAAACTCATTTTTTCTTGCAAAAGTGAAACAATATTTACATAAAAACGCAAGTCACTCGATGTAATTATTGTACAATCTTTTCAATGAATTTCTTTTACATTCTTTGCTCAATGTATTTAACATACATTACTTACACATTTTCTTTATATATATTTCGTAATAGTATCTACTTACATCTACATATTTACATACTTTTCATATTAACAATATACATTCTGTTACTCTTTTGTATACTTTCTTACATATAAATTTTCATACATATAAGTTTTTTCATACATATAAAAGTACATTTTTTACACTCTTAGGCATATATTTTAAACTTGTATACATATATTTTCTACTGTTCATATTTATATTTTTTTACAAAAAATGATGTTTTACCTCCTCTCTCTTTAAAAATTAAGTTTAGTCGGGTACCACATTTGTGGATTTCGAAGGATGCCTAACACCTTCCCTTCGGAATAACTTGAACCCTTACCTAGAATCTCAAATGGTTTTTCGCAGATTAAAATGCGAGTCATACATGTCAATAATAAAAAATAGGTTTCCTTATTTTCCTTAAAAATTGGGTGGCGACTCTGTACATAATAAAAATTCTTTTAAAGTCCATAAGTTGTGCTTTATCTAACCTTGGTAAAAATAGGGCATGACAATGAGGATCTAGATAATTTATTCCATCCATTTCAGCTGTTAATCATATCTCCCCCTAATGTTAGGAAATCTAACATTCACCCCAATCTTATTTGAGAATCCATCTTTGTGCGTGGTGGAGCAATTAAATCAAATATCGCACATTCAAATTTTTAGATGGAATATTTGGCTCTTGACCCTGAACCAACAATATAGGGGAACCTTATTGGCTTGATGCATACAAGTGATGTTGCATTAAAATAACATCTCATACCAAATTTCTTTTGAGAGATTTATTCTCATAACCAACAGGTTTAGCTATAATTGGAGGCATACAATTTCTGCTAAATCAACCAGCATTATCAACTTTTATAATTTAAAACTATGTTCTTAATTTAACAATTTGAGCAAACAACCTTGCCAAAATCAAATTACAATTTGATAGCAAAACGCATGTGACCAACCATAGATGCATCTCATTTCATAGTAAACGGTCCACATAGCAGGTGAACGGGCCCATATTAACCTTTTTATATGTTTCAAAAAGAATCATGGGATACAATATCAACCTTAGTTGGTAGGTGATCAATTTATTACGAGAACAAGCAACACAAGAGAATTCATGATGAACTTTCATTTCTTCAACATGCCAATATGAATTCTCAATTATTTTGCACATCTTATAAGAACCGGGATGGTCAACCAGTCATGCCAACTTATATATTTTCTGTAAACTTTTAGTTTAATATCACTTTCATGTGATTCCATCACTATGTCCGTGTACAACAAACAAGAGAAAAAGTGGTAATATTTCATACAAATATTTATGACCCGCTTCGATTGTAGTAATATGAAGATATTAAATCTTCCCATAATTTATAGTCTCAATATAATATTATTTTTTTCAATTTCTTTGAAACTTTAAAAGTTTCTTTTGAGACTTGCTACAACCCAATATTATGAATAATTTCATTTCTTGTCTCTCAAACCTCCCGTAGAGGCGAGATGTAGCATTTATCCAACCATACATGAGCATATTCTTATCCGTAATGTTTATCACATCTTGACACATTCACTTTTAAGAATGGTCGAGCATTCACGATGCCTATCACAAGTCTCATTCTCTTCAAGGAATGAACTATAATCATATGTTGGTTCATAAATTTTTATTATAAGCTCATCGTCATACCTTGACATTTATCATATAAATATGATTCACCTCAACATCACTTTGAATGGTCAAGTGTACCACCAATTTATATTTCTTTATTTTGATGGAGGATTTATAAACTTATCAAATTAGGACACACCTCAACATCACTTTGAAAGGTCAAGTATCCTTCACTTTATTTTCTTTTGATAGAGGATTTATAAAATTTATCGCACTACAAACGAGTGCCCAATACCTCACATACCAAATTGATGGTAGAAAATTACCTTTACATTTTGAAGGACTATTTTGAAAATCCATAATGTTCTTCCCTTTTATTATTACCACAATGATGATCAACGTTTTGTCCTTTGTCACGTTCACATTCATTTATACAATAATAATAGTGATTTGGTCATCTTTCAGACTTATCATATATTGCTACCACATTCAATTCATGGAATGGAGCATATTCAATGGGACGAATTTCACAATTTTTATCAAGAGCATATCAATTTGCTCAGTCATCATTATATCGTAAATATATTGCGTTGGACTTGAACCGAAAGCCTTATCCATATGTTTGGCCATATTTTGTGGGATTTGAACCCAACTACCACAATGATGACTACTTTTTTATTTTTTCGTTCACACCCATATTCATACATTCAACCACTTGTCTTTTTTCAGACATATTATGCGTTGCTACGACATTCACATAAGAGAATGGAGCAAATCTATTGGGCGAATTTCATGACTTTTCATCAAAAGTATAGTATTTTGCCTTAGTCATCATTGTATCATCACTATGGTGCATTAGGACTTAACACAATGTCTTATCCATATAAAAAAATCTTAGGCCATAAATAGATGGGACTCGAACCCAACTTCTTATCATCATGGTGCATCGGGACTCAAACCGATGTCTTACTCTTTTAGTGCGATAGAACTTGAATCCATCGTCTTATTCTGTAAAGGGAGCCAATTACTCAGAGGAATAAAACATAAATATTCAAAGTAATTAAAAGTCCACATACATGATAAACAATTAAATTTCGAATAGAATTAACAGACATATATGTATCAATACATACCCACAGATCATTAAGAACCTCCTCAACGCATAGACCACACTGCCTGATAGACTAAATCTTACAAACTTTTGTTATGATCACATAAATAACTCCGATATAACACATACATATAAAGAAACCTTATAAGCAAAAGTAGAAAGTGTGGTCTAAATGAATTCATGAAACATGCATGATTAAGAAAATTAAAAGAATAGAATTAGATATTTATCGGGATGATGGACCAGTACAATAATTTTTAAATGCACAGTTTATTACCTTGCATAAATGGATAGTGAGTCCACTTTATCCAATAATTGAAAAGCATTTAGAAAAATTACATCATTTGGCTGGTTTATATTAGAAATAAACCTACAGTGTTTGTACCCTTAGAATTTGGTAGAGCACTTCGTGCTGATAACGTGTTGTAAAATCAAGAACAAAAGAACAATAATATAAACAAGAAAGTAGACAAGATATGAGAGATCAAGAGAGAAGAGTTTTCTTATTCTTCCAAGTGTTCAAGTGTTTTCAATATGAATCATTGTGCCTCTATTTATAGTGTTCATAGAGGCATCCTAAAGGTTGTCATAAACATGACATTAACTATGGAGGTTATGGAACAAAGGTTATGGGGAGAGAGAGTTACACTCATAATAGTGTGTGGAGTAGTGGAGAATTAACTATACACTAATGGAGTTATAGTGTGGACATCCACAATACAAAATGACAACATTGTGTTACCACACGATTGTTTACAACAATTTACAGTTTATTCATTGTTAATTTTAATGAGAATAACGATATAAAAAATAAATTAAATTGAAATATAGATTCTTAATGTATGCAAAACCATTTACCGAATATATGCTTACATCTGAAAACAAGAACAAAATCTATACAAATAATTTTTGTATACATTTTGGCGCAAGTGTATACATATTCTGTTGTTTATAGTATATTTAATGAGTGGAATATAGACGCATTAGTTAATATGTGCATATTTACTAAATGTATGCTTTCACAAATACATGACACCTAATATTAATTTAGCTCATTAAAAATGAATGCACACACCAAAAATATAAAACATACATCAAAACACAAGTAGTGTAGTCATCTTCTCCAGAGAAATTGACCCTAAACAATTAGCATTTCGATGAGAATTTCTAATTTTACTAAAAATAATTTTATCACGGTTTAAATATTATGAAATTGTGTGAATGCAGTTTATTGAGTTGTATTGTAGGTATGGGTATTCACGATTTGGGTAAAAATTGATCCAAATAAAAAAATCGAATCAAACCAATGAAATAAATTGATTTTTATTTGGTGGTTTGGTTTTACATTTTTAAAAACCAATAATATTTGATTTGGTTTTCATTTTATTAAAAAAAACTGAAAAAATAATCGAACTGAACTGATAAATTATATACATATTTTTTATAATTACATATATATATTTTATTATTATTTATAAATAATTTTAATTATCTTATATGTGTTTTCATCAAAATTTGTTTATAATTTAAATATCTTGTTTAGAATACGTTATTTTATTATTTTATGTGATAATCTCATGATGCATTTTTTTCTTTTTGAAAGATTTATTGTCTTTTTTTTCCATTTGAATGAAACGTTTTTTTTTATTTTCATGTATGGTCTAATAATCGAACAACTGAACCAAATCAAATCGAAATCGACAATAACAAAACCTATAAATGTATATTATATTTAATTTTAATAATTTAATAACTGATTATCTTGGTTTGATTTTGATTTTGATGGTAACTGACTAAGTTGACCTATGAACACTCCTAATTGTAGGGATATAGAAAACCAACTGAACCGTTTTTCCGTGAAAGATGAACGTGACTACTAATTAGAATTAAATTTAGAAATTAAAAAAATAAATGACCATTAAAAAAAGAGCGCAACTTGTGTTGGCTAATTAATGCTATTTAATTGAGGCCTTCTGTTTTCTAATATTTATTTGGCTATCAAGTTGCCAATTTTATGTAAAGATTGTATCTTTATGTCAATTGATTGGGAAGTTACACATTTGGCCACTCGTTCCAATAATTGTAACCGATAGCTAAATATACAATACACACACACTACTAATCTATAAAATATGTATATGATATGTATATATACATAATATACAAAAAAGATATATTTGTCAGCTATTATTTTGGTGGCGGCTATACAACGTAAAAGTTCTTTCCAATACAGTGATAGGTCCATCTATCTATAAAATCTATTTTTGTTTCACTGGGCTTCACTGATTATCAACTTATTGTCACTGTCAGGTTGATTGGATTGGGCTCATTTTTTAGTTTGCTATCCAAAATCTTTAGTCTAAAATGAATTTGGAAGCTCCTGCCCTTTTGAATTTGTGATAGTAATATATCATAAATAAACACATTTTTAAAATTTAGCAACACATCGCACCATGAAAACAAGACTAAATTTAAATAAATAATGTTCCCACTTGTGACTTGTGAAGAGGAAAAAAAGATTCCTAGAAGCCATTATTCTCCTTTTTTGAACAATGGGTAAAAAGGATCCTAAGAAATTAACAATATATTACGTTTTTCTTTTTTCCAACCTAAGTTTAGCTCGAAAATATACTTGACAAATATTTTTCAGCTTATAAGCTATAACGTTGAGAAATTAAAAGAAGAAAAATGCAAAGTTTAATCTCTATAGTGTCCATTTTAATGTTACCAAATGCCTCATTTACATGATTAATAGTAAGTTGAATGCGTATTTCATGCATCACTAAGACAAGTTTTCTTGTTCCTTTCACCGTTCTCGTTTTCTTCCCACATATATTTTTCATGATATCTATCATCGTAATTAAGGTGTCAATAGAGTCGGAGTTAGGATTGAAGGCGATTGTGTCTCGTGTCCAGGGCCGGCCAGAGGGCCAAGCCAGTAAAGCAGGGGCTTAAGGCCCCCGAATACTGTGGGGCCCAAATTCCTTTCATGAGGTGTTTAATATATGTATTAAATTATTTGATTAATTTGCTTTTGAGACACACAAGGCCGATTAAAGAAGAAAACACTCTCTAACAAGATCTTTTTTTTATTCTGAGGCTCAAACTCAAGACCTCTAGTTAAGGGAGGATGAAGCCTCATTTTTACATATTTTAGATTTATAAGTTAATTTTTCCTTTAAATAATATTGAGCAAAAAAAAAGTCTCCCGTTAAAATTGGCTTTAGGTCATAGATCCTATCGAGTCGCCCCTGCGTGTCACGTCACACTAGCCATAAATCATGTAAGGAGTATACATTCAGTTCGATTCGGTTCAACTCAGTATGAAACTTGGGTTCAACAAGCTGGTTTATAAAATGACCCAATAGTATTAATCCAACAAACATTGGGCTTGTTGATTCATGATTCGTTTGATAAATTTAGGGATAAGGACGAAAATAGCCATCCGGTCAAAAATAAAGACAACCGGATGGCCTAAGAAAGTAATATACCAATTAATAGCCTTTGAGTTTGTTTCTTTGGTTGTTTCGTTGTTTTTTTTTCCTTTGGGCATCCTTTCTCTCCTTTTTTTGGTTGTTCTTTTTTACTTAAAAAAAAAAATTATTCTTTTTTTTCTTAAAGATCAAATTGAATTTTATATCATTTTTTATTTTTCCCTCAATAATTCATTTAGAATAGAAAATATGTGTGTAATAAATATATAATTAATATATAGTAAAATGTGTAATATATATACACTAATTATATTTATAAATACACACACACACATATATATATATATATAAATGATAATGTGCTATTTCAGTTGAAATATGTAAGAAACATACATATTTTATCCAATAATGATACATTTTTATACATATACAATCGTGATAAATATATTTTTATATAACAATGATACAGTTTCTATACATATCATATATAGATACATATTTTATACAATAATGATACAATTTTTATACACATCATATACAGATACATATACTATACAATAATTATACAGTTTCTATACACATCCTATACATCTTTTAACTGCAATGATTATTCAGATACATATTCTATACAATAGTTATATAGTTTCTATACACATCCTATACAGTTTCTATACATATCTTATACAGATACATATTCTATACAATAATTATACAATTTCTATACACATTCTATACAACCTTATTTTTTCAATTACTAAGGAAGAAATTGAAAAGGGGAAGCAAAATCAGCCCTTCATTTTTAACTATCTAAAAAAAACCATTTAAAAAATGGTATTTAATTGTTAAAAAAAGAGAAAACGTTTAGTCGGCTCTTGATTGATTGCAGGATATGCTTTAATCTTTTGTTTTGGTCCAACTTTCAAATGATTTGTAGTTTTCAATTTTTTTCTTCCATCAGTATAACAACAAGGTCTTTGAGCAGCTTGTAAAGATGGAAAGTGACTTTTGAATCATCAATTAGAGCACTGTGAGTGCATCAGGTGCAGCAAAAAAAAAGAGGAAAAAAGTAATCCAAAAAAAGAAGCGAGAGAGAGGGAGAGAGAGTGAGAGAGAAGAGAGTGGGCGGGGGGAGAGAGGCGAGAGAGAGAAAGAGATTGGCTATAAATTATCATTATTTTTTCCTAAAATACATTTAATGGTACATGACTCAAACTTGGACCATTATTTTTCCTAATAGCCACCCCATGTCCTTTTTCCATAAATTTAACAAGTAAAACTTGACTAGACTCACCTGTTTCATAACATATTAGCCTATGAAAGTGTAATTCCTCCCAAACTTCAATTGGGCTGGATTGTAACCCATAGCTCAACCCATGTTAACCAATAAACATCAGATAGATTGAGTCATAGTTTGTTTACAGAAAATTACAGTCTAATGTCTTTGGGCTATCTAGTTTACAAAATATGTATACAGTGTATAAATAGTGTATATTTTATACTGAATATACATATCTATATATAACATATACAGTCGAAGTGTATAATAATGTATACTTCGGCCATATTGGTAAACTAGATGACCAAATGGTACATTTACGTAGTTTAGTTTTCCGTTTGTTTATCTTTTCAATTTCAAAAGTGAATATGAAGTATCAGTATCACCATGATTTAAATCAGATACTTGTGAAAACCATGTTTGAACTCAAAGTAAGTTAGCTCAAGATACACAAGCATACTCCTAATAGTGGCCTAAAATGTCAACACATCATAATTAGGCTCTAATATTCCACTTTATATTAATAGTATACTCATCTTCCGTAAATTTCTTGTCTCACTTTTTCTTTATAATAAAACAAAAGATATTAATGTGACCAAATTGAAATCTTGCATTTTGAACACAACAAATTGGGAACAAACGCTACTCCTATTAAATAAATCTAATGTTAATAATCCATATTTTCCTTAAACGTGATCTTTAGTAATACAAATTATGCGACATGTTTAAAATCATAAGTTTCAAAAATCGTTCTTTCGTTTTTAAACTCCATCTCCACTTGTACAAGATCTCATAAAATGAAACCACTCAAGGGCGTGACAAAGTGATCAATGAAGTTGGGTAGAAAATAATGTCTCAGATTTAAATTTTAGCTGAAGAAAAAACATAATTGCCCCCCATTTGTTTAAGCCTTGGTGAATAAAGTTACCCAATATCTATGTTAATGGGAGGTAGCAAGTACATTATAAAATTAATCAAAGTGAGTCCAAGTTGTCCCAAACACCACACAAGGTATGGAGTCCAAAGCCAGATATTTAAGTTATAGTGGACAGAGTTACCCGATATCTATGTTAGTGAAAGATAACTAGTATCTTATAAAACTAATCGAAGTGAACACAAAATGTTCCAAACACCACACGAGGTATGTAGTCCAAAACCAAATACATGAATCCACAAACAGAATTTAGTGAAGGGGAAAATGTTCAAACCAATTATGGTAGGGTGCTGTTTTCGACCTCGACAGCAAGTCTATTTAGTAAGCCCCATATACACCTTTTACCCATTAATTAATTTTCTTGATTTTTTCATGTTTTGTCCATTTGTTTTGATATTGATAATGAAGTTTCAAGCAAACCATATGTCCCTTTTAGTCCCAGCAAATTTTGGTACCAGTCAATGTGGTTACTTTTCATCACTATCACAAATAATACAGGAAACAAAGTCCTTCCAAAATTCATAAATGTTTACTTTCTTTGCTTAGTTAGCACATTATCAATTTAGCTGACGCCTTACTTTCACATTTTGTTACGAGCTAGAGACAATTATTTGACCAAATATGCTAAATTTTCTTATCTTTCATTACTCAACATTAATCTTTTTGAGGGAGTGAAAGAGAGAATATGTTATGTCCATGAAGGAGTGGGGGACGACAAGGGATAAAGAGAAGGACTGACAGACTTTTAGGCTGACAAACTTCTGAAGAAGGGGGTAATTAGACGAATTTCACATCGGAATGAGAGGGAAAATGAGAAGTTTATAAGACATAACACAAAATTCATATGGTACAAACGCTTTTGGGCTCGATGATGGCGTAGCCCAAGAAACAAATCTGTGAAGCCCTGTTTGCCAAAACGAACAAAATATGTTACTGAGATTATGTGTGTCTAGAGTAAACTAACTATAGCTATTTAGTTGCTACACTAATCAGATCACCCAACCATATTTGATTCCTTTTTATTTTTCTTTTGGAGGCAGGGTTTTTTATTACTACATGCTTAACATATGAATATATAATTATTGGAGTTGTAGATGATTTTTTTTTTTGATAAAATAACAAAATGTGCACTTAAAATACGTTTATAAATCATAATAGCTCAATGGACGTACCAAAATATTTGTATGAGAGAGGTTTCTTTTTCCTTAATATTTTCCTAACTTGTGAAGTTTTTGTTCAACTGTGCATTGACAGAGAGATATTACCGACATTGGCTTTTATTATTTTGTATAGTCACTTCAATTCTTAATTCATTTAGTGATCGTTTGAGATTAATTTATATTGTCAATCAAATACAGTAATTTAATTTCAAACTCAATCATGTTGTATCCTATTTTATCCAATCAAACTTAAGATTATTTTATCCCAGCTCTAAGTGGAATAATTGGTCCAAGAATTACAATCCTGAGATTATTATAGTTAATGTACCGGAGTAAAGCGTTGAGGTCGATATGTCACAAAATTGTGACACACTAAAATTTCCTCTAGTAGCAACGCACGTAGAGATCGAAATATGTATGGTTAGATTATTACTCACTCTGTTTTAATTTGTTTCGTCTATTTTGATTTGACATGGGGTTTAAGAAAATGAAGAAAACTTTTGAATCTTGTGATTTTAAATTAAAGATATGTCAAATGTACCAAAATACCTTTTAATCTTGAGATCTTAAACATGACATGTGGAAAATTGAAATTAAAGAGTTGTTAAAAAAAAGGAAAGAATCATTCTTTTTTTAAACGGACTAAAAATAAAAGTAGGTCTAATATTTAGTTTGACTTGTTTAATTTTTTTGCAACTCTTTATCTTTTCTTTTTCTGCCTCAATACACTACGTATACCTAGTAACCTAGGAGTTTGAAGAAATGAAACTCCAACCAAGACAGTTTTTGTTCTTTTAATCGAAATTGTGATAAAAAAAATTGGAGAATTAAAACGAAAAAGGGATGAAGCCAAAAAGAAAACAGTAAATGATTGTCACTTGCTTAGCTTGCATGTGCAATTATGTTGAAAGTTTATGATAAATTATATATAGTGTCACAACTAATATAATTATGAGTAACATGACTTGTGGCAATGATCAGGAAAAAAGGAAAA
Organism: Jaltomata sinuosa; assembly: GCA_003996215.1. Lineage (NCBI taxonomy): Eukaryota > Viridiplantae > Streptophyta > Magnoliopsida > Solanales > Solanaceae > Jaltomata > Jaltomata sinuosa. The sequence continues at coordinate 471,843 of QJPP01000376.1, read as the reverse complement.
AGAAGAAAAGAATATATGGATGAGAAGAGAAAGAGACAATAAGCTTGTTCTCAATTCTATGAGCACCACGAGCCTTGTCTCAAAATTCTGGTCCACCCTACTTGTTCCTACTTCCTAGTAATAAAGAGGTTCCATGATTTCCCACTCTTTTTTTCTCTTTTATTCTAAGTTACCCTATCCAAAAATAATGGTCTTAGAGGAAGAAAAAAAAACTTTGTAATTACAGGAAATTAAGTCTTGTTGATGCTTATGGATATTATAAAGAATTGTTTTTAAGTATAGTCATGTTCATGTTGGTAAAAGAGAGCTTCCTGAGAAAAAAAGCTAGTCTTTACTTCATTGAGAGTCAAGTAAAAGTGGAAAAACATCAATATAAAAACTGTGGGTCAACTGGGCTCTTAGTAAGTTGTATAAACATCTTTCTTCTATTTGTCTGCATTTTCAAGCTTCAAAAACCTAATTATTCTAGTCCCCCCCCCCCCCCCTCAGCGACCATACTTTACTCATTCATTCTTAATCGGAGATTCTCTCGTTCAAGTCTTGGGTATATATTATATGAGACCAATTTTGTTACACTTTATCCCCTAATTACTTGAGACTTCTCGACGCGAATTCATATTTAGTCAGATCTCAATGTAAATATCGAATACGGGTGGATTTTTTTTATTTTTTGAAAAGCATATTTCTTGTCTTTAAATATATTTGCTTCTTGAGATTAGAAAGATCGAGATTTAAAATGACGTTCGTAATCATGGAAAATAAAAATGGTGCTATTATTCCTTCATTAAGAGAATTTCGATTTTCCGAAAAATAACCCACTTACCTTAATTATATTAATATTTTCTAAGAAAATAAGAATTATTTTTACTAATTTACCCTTCTACCTTGAAAAAGAGGTAACTCTTTAGTAGTTTCTTTGGAGTATATAGTAAAACTCTTTTTATTTAAAGAGTAGGTAAAATTAAAAGAGCATTATTAATTAATGTCTTCTTGATTATCTAAAACACTACTTATTTAAAAACTAAAAAAAATACTTTTTATTGATATCAATATTAATGATTACGGTTGGAATTATGATTCTTATTTATAGCGATAATAGCTATATAGCAGGAATAAGTTGCCTAGGCACATGTTATAAGTAATTATTTTTGACAAATAAAAACGTAACAAATATAATGGACCAGAGAGAGAGAGAGTATTTGGTTAAAGGATAAGGAGAACAAATAAGAGACTAACAGATACACATTGACTATATGTTAATTTTTGCCAAATAAATCGAATAATTTGAACATCAAAAATTCCCATTTTGTGTAGTAGTAGTGTTTTGATATTTGTTGAGCAATAATGCATATTCACATGAGAGAGAGCAATTAGTGGAAATTGGTTGAAAGAATGTCGGTCTCTGTGGGGAATGTGGATATGCAAATGGTCTTGTCTTCATATGGACCATTATCCTATATGTATTTGCTCAGATTTTTCCCCTCTCCCATGTTATGTGTCTACTCAATTGGCGTCTTGGTACATGCATACAAATTAAATTTGCAGTATGGGCATCTGAAGCATCTCACGTTTTTTCACTTCTAGCTACTGCAGGCCATATTGATTGTTTTGCTAAAAAGATAAAATTGAAACTACTAGTACCATCCGGTGTTTAAAAAGACAGTTTTGGGACTCGCGTAGTTTTGAGACTTGCTCCGGGTGAGGCACTGACAAAACACGTTGGGGCTCACATGTGAGGCTTCCGATTGTACTGATAAGTAAGCAATCTTTCAGAATAGTGATAAGTGTTTCTTTACACTCTTATTGTAATCTAACTTGTTATAGTAAATTATTTATTAATTATCAAGATTATATATAATTGAAGAAGATTATAAACAATATTGAATGTAAAATTACAACTATTTATGTTTTCTCTTTTCAGCTAGCTCACGCACAATTGCATATAGGTGATTTTTATATAGCTCTACGACTATCAATTAGACTATAGTATTAAGAACACTTAGAGACGAATTAAAAGTGTCAAGCTGATCAGTTAAAGGGCAGCACATGATAAACCAATTAGTAATTATTAGTGAGATGGATGTATTAGCCATGTGCCATCACCAACCCTACATTTGATGACCATATAATATAATGATCGAGCTGAGCCAATAAAAAATATAGAAGTGTATTTCCCTGACAGTACTGGGAAAAAAAAAATATTCCCGGACAGTCAATCCATCGGAATAATTTTTAGTCCATGCATAAAGTGGAATAACCATTTCACCTAGCTAGTAGATATAATGAGTATTATATCTGATTTACTAAGAAATAACTAAGCTAGATTTAACTTAAATACACTGAACAATGTAATTTAACCCTATTGTTGCTTGTTACTCGTCTACTTTTTAAGTAACTAATTTTACTTATTAAGAATATTATTTGTTGTTATTTTTAATATAATAGTGGCAAAATATTCGGTTTAATCAATTTAAAGATACTCTTAACATGATATACTTAAAATTGTATGATTTAACCCAAAATGTCTCAGGCTCTCGCCATTAAGAGTATCACGCACTTTATATGTAGTTTCTTATTCTTATCAACATTCAATGCAAAATTTTGTTCGCATGCTTAACGGTATGAGATAATTTATGGAGAATCATTGTTTGTTATCCACATCATTTGAATATTTATAACTACCAAAACCATCTGAGTTCTTTAATTGGTGGATGCGTCTCAACTTACGAGTAAATATAGTAATAATCTAGCCGGTAGATGGGCAAAGACATTATAAATCAAGTCCCAAAATATCACTCCACCATTTCCATATATACTCTTCTTGCAGACGGTTAATTCTGATATCAGTTATTGGGCTAAGGTAACTCAAAGATATTTTTAATATGGTATGTTATATATTGTTTCCTTTTTGTGCAATTTTGTTCGTACACCCTATACAAAATATATTTACGCTACTAAATGTATAGAAGCTAACTCAGTTTATTTTTCTTATTAAAACTCCCTCACCAAGTACCAATATTTTTTTTATAAAAAAATGTCTTGGGTTTGGTCGAAAGTAGTTGACCTTTCGGAAATTGTGAGGTAAAATGTCGAAAAGAAACCTTAGCTTGAAAAAGTGATCGGTAACTGTAAGCGCAATTGTAGCCTTATTGGAGGCTGTCTCTTCATAGCCAAATTTCATGCTTTTCTCTGCTTATTATGATTCATTTAGGCACCACAGTACCATACATTAAAAGTTCACAAGACAATCATACTTTTGAGTATTTACGCACCTTCATTTTGAATCGGCCATATCGTTCTTCTCGAAATAAATTGATCGCGGGAACACTTGATTATATGTTCTTTGAGAAAATCAATTTTTATCCCTTCATTACTCCGTTCTTTTCTAGAATAGATATAGACAGTGACGAAGTCAGAATATTCACTAAGGGGGTTCGAAATCTAAAGGAATGAACACATAACTAACCGAAGGAGGTTCGATATCTACTATATACATAAAAAATAATGTTAACCATGTATAAATAGTATAATTTTTCCGTTTAAGGGGGTTCGGATGAACCCCTAACCCTAAGCTAGCTCCGCCCCTGAATATAGATGAAGTTATGTTATTTTACTTAAAGCCAGAGAGAGGACCAACATTTAGTTAGCGTATTAATCTCACTCTCAATCAAAGTGGAGTAACAAAAAGTTGTATCTAAAATAACTTGTCCAACGAACCGATAAAAAAGAAATATAATCTCTTTTTAGAAATACTATTATTATTAAACCAAAATAATATAGGTCACGTGGGCCAAAAGGCCCAAAACTAACAGCTACTATAACATAGAAGGTAGATCTTTGTGATATTTAAAAAAAAAATTACTCTATATAAGTTTGTCATATTTTCAAAACTTTCAAAGGGGCTAATATATGAAATGATGAGTAAAGTAACATTGTGGGGTTATTTGGAAACTTTGAATTTTCCAATTTCTTTGGATTACAGATAAAGGAATATAAGGGAATTATAATATTATATAGATAAAAAAAATTACACCGTACAAGAATTCCTTTCTTTTCTAAGGCTTCTTTTGTCGACTTAGAACTCTTAGCTTGCTTTGTTCTTTATGTGCCGACAAATACTAATTATATTTTCCAAATGGTACTCTACTGAAAGAAATTTTTAATTAGAGTCCTTTTTAATTGGTTTAATTACTCTTTTTCTTTTATTTGTTTCCTACTTAATCATTGCTAATTCCTTAAATTTCTGAGCTCTCTTTTCCTTGAAAAGGTGGTCTTATCTTCTTTTCTTTCAGAGATAAAGAAATTCTAACTTGAAATTGATGACTCATAAATCTCATGTGCTAATTAAGAGAGTTTTGGTAGGTGAACTCAATATTATTGAGTTTGGTTCACCAAAAACACCACAACTATCACACCATATTTTACTTACAAAAAGGTTTTTTTGCTATAATACTATACCCTCACGTTTATTTGTTACATTTCGCTTTTCGAGAGTCTATTTGAAGCTAATTTTTGTAGTTATATAAGTTGAATTAGATTAATTTATTATATAAAAACTAAAATTAAAATATTAAAAAACTATACTAAAAATACTATAAATTGTAATTTTTCTCATATTAATATGATAAAAAATATATCTTAAAATATTGATCAAAGTGTATGTAATTTAATTCTCGAAAAGCAAAATATGACAAGGAAAAGTGAATGAAAGGAGTACTATTTAAAAGATACTTTTTGAGTTTCTATTTCTTGTCCTTGGCCTTATGGAATATATTAATTTTTGGCCCTAGCAATCACTAGATTCCTAAACCCTAATTAACTATATAAAATATTATAATTATTAGCAGCTAGCTTTGAGGATTTTGTTCTCCTACTCTTGCCAATATCTACTACAAAATTTATAGTTATATATATATATTGTAGTGAAAAGTAAAACAAATAATATTTTAGCTTTAAAGAGGATATATATATATATCGACCTAGTAAATATTCATGCTAAAATTGTGTTGACAATTCTTCTTTGAGATTACCTAAAATGATCATGCCTCGATTATTGAATTAGAAATATTATTAAGCCCCACTATTTATAAAATTTTCCCTAATTTGTTTTGACTAATTAGTTACTCAAAATGGTAAATTTGATTGACATGGATATTCTTTCTTTTTCAAGGTTAGAATGAGAATTGAGAGTGAAAGTATAAATATATATAGTACAATTGGGGCCCTGGTTTGTTTAACCTTTCCTATTTGAGTAGGTGGTTTGGTTTCCATACTTTTCATGTTTTTTTGATTAAAAACTAGATTAGAAAAAGACTGGGGTTCTTAATGACGTTTAAACAGAAATTAACAGTGAGATTTAATCAAATCAAGAAAGCACTACACTGAAAAATTGAAGAGAAGATATTGGAAAGTTTGTCCACTAATTAGCTAACAAGACTTAATCATGAAGAGGTAATGATGGAAAGGCACTGTTGCTTGTATGATACTACTCTTTTTTACATGCTCACATCATTACTTTACTTCTAATTAATTAACTAAATAAATTAACTAATTCTCTTCCTAGTTCATATAAACATTACAACAATAATAATTTACATAGTGTAATCCCATAAGTAAAGTATGGGAGAATAAAATATATACAGATCTTACTCCTATCTTCGTGGAGTAGAAAATTTGTTTCTAATAGACCTTGACTTACTAGTTCTTATATAAGTTACATTGATTATATAAAAATATTTTTTACATTATTAATGCACCCTAACAGGTTTTAGCAAGTTATTTAGTTTAGTTTTTACGTTCTTAAGTTAGATTTATAGTATCTTTAATTGGCCAAGCGCTTCTTAGAAGCTAAGAGTTTTTATTTTTTTTTCTAATAAAATGTTTATTTTAAAGAGCCAAAGTGTTTGACCGAGTTTTTAGGAAAAAAGCTAGTAACTGTTTTTGATTTGTAACAGAAGATGAAATAAGTTTATATTTTCGGAAGCATTTTTAGATCCGCATAAATTGTTGCTTTAATATTGGTAAACATATTTTTTAAATTGATTAATCAATCACAAATTAGTAATTACAGCTTTTCGAAAGTAATTTTTCGAAAATTACTTTTGACCAAAAACACATTTTCAAATAAGTAAATTTTAAAAGTTTGATCAAGAGTTCGAGACTACCTATTATTGTTGGTCATGACCTTAATTTTGATGGTGTAGATTTTAAAAAAATATATAATGCACATAAAGTTTTTTTTTTTTTTAAAACTATATCACTGATTTTCTTTTTTAACCTTGGACCATCTCATTTTATGCTTATTTAGAACTTTTACCTTTCCAAGAGCAATGCTGACTGTATAGGTAGTGTATGTGCTCCTATCACTTAAAATTGCACCTAGTTATTAACGACCCATAATGAGAATAGGTTGGGTAGATTAATACTATAACTAGGGCATTTAATTTGCTATTATTATTGCATTACACATATAGGGTGTGTTCGGTAATGTAGGAAAATATTTTATGATTTTTTCGTGTTTGGTTGGTTAAAATTTTTGGACAAATTTTTTTAAGTAAACATTTTTAAAAAAAAATAAGAAAAACGACTTCTCTAGTGAGAGTAGGAAAACAAGTTCCACAAGTGTCGTCATTCGACATTAATTGTACTGTCCTTTCCACCCTTCAATATACTTCATTTTCGCCCCACCCAAGTACTCTATAGTGTACGAAACACAAAAAAATTAAACAAGTAAAAAATTCACTTATTTTTCATGAAAAACATTTCATTGTATCGAACATACCCATAGGTACTGAGATCACCTCAGTGAGATGCAACTTCATGAAGAAGACCTAGGTTGTGTTTGGCAGAAAATATTTTCCACTAAAATACAAGTGAGTTTCTTATTATTATTTTTGTGTTTCATACATAAGTAAATACTTATTATTCTAAATATATTTGAATATAATCTAGACAAATACTATGCAAGGTAAGGGTAGAGGTGTAGGGGTGGGCGGGGATCGGGATGGGGGCTATGGATGAAAATAAGGTATATGTTGGAGGGTGAAAAAGACATAATCAATGTGCATAAAATGTTACTTGCGAAACTTGTTTTATTAGAAACATTATGCTAAATGTGTGATTAATTAACATTTAAAAACTTAAACAGTCTGTCTGTCATGAACTAGATCATAATTCAAGCTTAGATTCTTTCTTTGAAGAAAATGAAGTGACAGAGGAAAATGAGTTGTAATTTTATTCTATTCTATGATTAGCCAAGAAAAATAAAATTCAACTAAAACACTAGACGAAACTCCCTATTGATCATTTCGTGACCTTTTAATTTATTACTTAATCTTTTTAATTCCTGTGTAATTTAAGATTGCCTTTCTGTAATTAGCAAAATAAATAAATAATGAACTATAGTTTAATCGTGACAATAACTGCAGATAAATAATTATTAGTACCTAATTCAATGTATACCAGACCAATAATAACATAACATGTATCTTCTGCATACTTTTTTATTACCTATAACCTGACTATAGTTAAATAATGTGGATTTTCGCCTTATTTATTACCTAATTATAATAAAATATATTAATTTGATGTATACTCTAGATACAATATTTGGCCATAACTAAAGAGTAAATTTTTAGTTTTTAATGGTAGGTAAGCAAAACTTGTGCTAAAGGATTTTCACGCAACTCAAAATGCACATGCTTGAGCACTCAGAGTGTGATTCAGTGATCGTTGAAGTGAATTAAAAATTATGAGATCTTAATGTTCATTAATAGGTGATTCCATTCAAGCTATCCTAGCCAGCTTAATGAGAACGGGTTCACTGACGAGAGATAGCTGAACACCATAATTATTTTTAAAAAAAATCACATGGTTGAACTTGATTTCATCGAAACTAGCCTTTTTGCCGGTTTTTGTGCATATTGATTTTTTTTTGTCACTTTTGGAAACAGAACCTCCACTAAGAATGTCCAACCCATACCTATTAAACAAACAAATTACTTTACTACATTTGTTTTGCCATTTCGATTAATGAAGTAATAAAAATAAAAATAAAAATAAAATAAAATACACAAAATACGACAATAATTATCAAACAAATAAAAGGAGGGAAATCGAAAAGGCGCGACGATTAACGACAGCATACGATATTAACAACACGATGTCGTTTAATTAGGCTAATAAACAGTCAAACTCAATTAACGGCTTCTCTTAAGTGTAACTTCCTCGCAACAGTTCCACTACTTTCTCTTATAAAAAGCGGAAAGAGAGAGAAACCAAATCCATAACCCCATTGCAACAAAAAAGATACCCACCACCGCCGGCACCGCTGCGATGCTGCCGGAGATACCTCCAGCGCCACCACCGACGCCTTTACAGTAGCTCCGTTTGATTTTTTTCTCACACTAATATCTACTTCCATCACCGTCCTAGAAATCGGTTAAATTGTCGGTGAAAAATGTCGGTCCACAATAAGCAGAACCAGAACCAAACACGTGACTTGAAGCACCGGGTACTCACGTGCCTTCACAAGCTTTCCGACCGGGATACACATTCCGCGGCGGCTACTGAACTCGAGTCCATTGCTAAAACTCTTTCGCCGGAAACAATTCCGCCTTTTGTTTCCTCCATTTCCGCCACTGATTCCTCGGATAAATCGCCAGTTCGTAAACAATGTCTCCGACTGATCTCCCTTATTTCCGAGCATCATGGAGATTCTCTCTCTCCTCACCTTTCCAAGCTTCTCACCGCCGTCGTCCGCCGCCTCCGTGACCCGGATTCCGCCGTACGCACTGCTTGCGTCTCTGCTTGCGCGTCCATTTCGTCGCACCTGACTAAACCTCCTTTCTCCTCAATTATCAAGCCGTTCCTGGAAGCGCTTTTCACGGAACAGGAGATGAACTCGCAGATCGGTGCTGCCTTGTGTTTGGCGGCAGCTATAGAGGCGTCGCCAGATCCGGATATTGCCTGCTTGAGGAAGTCGTTGCCGAGATTTGAGAAGTTGCTTAAGAGTGAGAGCTTTAAAGCGAAGGCAGCATTGCTTACACTGATTGGTAGTGTGATCGCTGTTGGAGGAGCATCTAGTCATCAAATTGTGAGGAATTTGGTGCCGTATTTAGTGGAATTCGTGAGTAGTGATGATTGGGCGGCTCGGAAAGCCAGCGCAGAGGCTTTGCTGAGGCTCGCGGCAGTAGAGGGAGACGCTTTATCCGAGTTTAAAGCATCGTGCTTGAAGACTTTCGAGGCTAAACGATTCGATAAGGTTTGTCAATTACATTCAATTTATCCGGATTCAGTTTGATTTACTTGTTTGGAGTTAAAACTGAATTCTACCATTGATTGTTTGCTATTTGGTACCATAGATGTGCAATTTTGCGTGATAATTGAAGATGATTGATTAAATTGTACAGGTAAAGGCAGTGAGGGAAACAATGAATCAAATGTTGGAGGCATGGAAGGGAATCCCTGATTTGTCTGATGATGGTTCCCCTCTTCCCGTGTCGAATTCCTCTTCCAAAGGTATTTTTACCAGCTTTTCACCATATCTTTACTCTATTGTAGTTAGGTTTAGGGTATTATTTCACGGTAATATTACTTTTGGTTTATCTTGTTAAGTTTAGGATAATTAAGCCTTTTTTGCCAGATTAAACAGTAGTTATGTACTGTTTCTGCCTCCTAGTTCTTTATTTTGTGTCCTTCTGATCAACTTGTTGGATTTTTTTATCATCCGTCTCAAGAATATTACTACATTTTAATATTTTCTCAAATTATTATATACGTTTTGAATAAACCTTTTCCCTAGTTATTTTTGTTCTGGGAGGATATTTTGACCTCTGAGTATTCTGATTTGGTCTCTTGTGCTAAATTATGGATTATCTATGCAAGCGATTGGCTGTTAGTACTTTGATTCCGTATTTCGTCGAACCTCTTTGTTCATTCATCATAAGATCTTTTGCTACTGTTTTCTATTTTATAGTATGATGATGTTGTTTTATCTTAGTTTAGAATTTAGATTAGTTGCTTCTTTTTTAGTGTTTGTTTCCATGAGGTAGTTTAATTGCTTCTTAATACCAAACTTTTAATCTTTTCTATACTCATTGCTTGTGAAATTGAATCAATTAGTATGTTTCCCATGTTGTGTCCTTGAAATAGAAATTGCAAGTGATGGACGTTACCCGCCTGGTTTGAAGACTTCCAGGGCTGTGAGCTCCAGTACTCCTAGTGTAAAAAGGCCGGGTAACAAGTCATCTGTAGCAGATAATTCCACTGCTCCTGCTGCCCAAAAAGGTCGTCCTCTGGACAGTATTGAAAAAAAATCAAGTCCCGCAATCTTTCGCAAACTTGATCGCAAGAAGCCATGGAAAGTTGAAGGTTCTGCTCCTCATGGTTCTTCTCGGACCATTGCTTCTGAGGATTATCACCAAAACAAAGACAAGGAGTTGGAAACACATACAGGACCTGGAGTCAAACGTACTCTCTTCAGTAAGATCACTAATGAAACCAGGAATGCTGTGGCGAAGGCTGGATCTCGTGTCGTTCCCTATCAAGATGAGATATCAGATTCTACTGTAGTTGTGAGTAATGAACCTGGAGATCTCTGTAGGAACCCAAAAGATTGTGAAGATCTATCTCTGATCCGGAAACAACTTGTTCATATTGAAACTCAGCAGTCCAATTTGTTAGATCTTCTCCAGGTAATTTTCTAATATTTGACAATAGTCTGCTTCTATGATTACGATTCATAAAGGTAGTTGTGTCTAAATGAAATTTATCAGTCGGAAAATAAAGAAATAAAACGGAATATCACTAATATACATCAACTTGCCTCCCAAGATATACGGAAAACATGAAATATATAAGGAAATGTGTCCTTGTATAGTACCTATTTCTTATGCAGCAAAATATGCTTTTACTTCAATGATTTGAATCCTCCAAAGTGCCAATTTTTAACTTCGGTCTTATAGAGAACATATATTAGTTCCTTTGGATCAAAATGCTGCTATGTGCAGCTCTCATGTTTTTTCTTTGCAACACCTAATTATCAATTTCAGTTCAGTATGCATAAGGATTTTTTAACGAATATATTTAGCTTATAGAAATGCTCTTGATCATTATCTCATAAAATCGTAGCTCTCCTAATTAGACCATAGATGCTTCGTTGTGTATTTTTCTCAAACTTTTTCTTCTCTTTGTTTATTTAGAAATTTATGGGGAGCTCACAAAGTGGAATGCATTCTCTGGAGACACGTGTTCATGGTCTGGAGCTGGCATTAGATGAGATCTCATTTGACTTGGCTATGTCAAACGGAAGGATGTCAAATACCAACTCTGCATCCATGTGTTGCAAGCTACCAGGTGCAGAATTCTTGACTTCAAAACTTTGGAAGAGAACAGAAGGACGTGGTGCAACTTCACATTTCTCTGCTTCTGGTGGAACCTCATCAACCGGTGTAATAAGCAACGTAGCTAGTGAGCATGGCAATGGTGAAAGATTTAAGTTGGAGCGTAGGAGATATCGGCTCCATAGTAGTTGTGGGTTTATTGTGAACCCATTAGCTGATATTCATGGTGATGCCCAGGGAATTTCTGAACCTTCAGTTGGTGGAGTTTCAAAAAATTTGCGAAATGGTGTATGATAGGTTACGTCAGGTACTTTATAAATTTCTCAATTTTTTCCATTAATTCCCTGCATGTGTAATAGAGAACATGGATTTTGTGCTTCAGATACAACGGTCACACACACATAAAAGTTTGTATTTGGGATTTGGGTGCACAGTCAGTTTCTGTTGTCTATATTGGGGATACTCTTCCCTGAGCATGACGTGCTTTCAGGGAAGTGAATGGCCACAGAGAACACTTCTCTTCGTCATTACTTTTGTAACAACCAACTGTAGTGTCCTCCTTTAATCCACTTCCCATGATTTTTCATGTGAGGGGTTGTTGGGAGGGTTGCAATAAGTGTTCTTTGTAATTAATGCACACAAAATGTGCAGCTGTTAAAACTTTATTAGCTTACACGTTTACATTAGAAAGTTTATTACTTGGCACCTCGGCCCTGGATCTTGTGTGCTTACTACTAGTGGACCTCCCAAAAATGTACAAAAGACGTGGCTGTTCAAATGTTTACACAATTCTTCGTCAAGTATTTTCTTGACAAACGTACACTGAAACTGTTTTCCATGGTTGCTTCTGTTTCCAGGCTTTGGAGGCTGTGTTTAATACTCAATTCAGCATTGTAGTCGGATGTAAAAGAATGAAGCAGGAAGCAGTTTCTTACTAGAACTGCTACTATATTGTGCATCTCTGTCTTCGGTCATTCACTCAGTGAGTTTTGCCAAGTGCACTATAACCTATCCCACATCATTCAAGCAAACTTTCGTCAGAATTAGTTTTTACCTTTTGAGGTCTACGTTTTGATATTTCGAAGAACAGATATTGAGGAAAAGGAAAGCCAAACCACTATATGGCGGGTTTGGTATGAACGTTGGGTCTTGTATAGAAGGATATTTCGTTTATTTCATTTTTTTGCTAAGATTAATTAGTTTCTTTTCTTTTTGACGCATTGTGATTATACGGTTTGAAATGATATCAGAATATGTAAATGATTGTTGCCAGTGTGTCTATATTGATGATGCCCCGTGGTGGAACCATGAAGTAACAAGGGAATTCAAAAATTTGTACGTAAGGTAAGACGTGAAATAATTTTTTTAAGTATTCAATACTTTGGTGAGGGCCTGAGGGATGACCTTTCCACTAAATTAACCACAACTGAAATCCAACTAACCAGACAGTTCCATAAGTACCAATTATAATTAGTCTTAATTGGCCAGAGCAGTCATAATTCAAATTAAATGCAGATACATTTCTGTCTTTTGATTTGGGTAGAAAACAAGAAAAGAAAGGAATAACATTTGGCGTTTCTTTCAAGAATTTTAAAATTGTAGGTCCAAGAGGAAAAATGATTCCCTCCTTTATTTTCTTCCCACATGTCTACTCAAACTAATCAATACAAGGGAAAATTTAGAAGTTTCCTTCTTTTCTCTTGCTTTCTTTAGTTTCCAGGAAAAAGTAAACTCCATTTTTAACGGTCATCAGCTGCTATAATTATAAATAGGTATCTCGAATTACAACTCCACAATTATGTGGCCAGCAACAGAAAGGACAGAATGTAAATCATACTCTATACTCGTGTTGAAGTTATTGCATCACTTTAAAAAGATTCAGAACTTATAGCATGACCTCAGCTAGCAAGTAGCAACGTGATGTGAAAGTGTATTACTTTTCAAACCATCATTCTTGCTGCTGAATGACGTTAGCTCCTTCCTTCTCAATCCTCTGTGTGAAGAAAATATGCTCACATATCAGATAGCTGACTAGTAGAGCTAAAAGTTCAATAAACGAATTGTACCGATGGAAATAAATGTTTAATAGTCAGATGTCAAAATTAGCACATAGTTATCTAGGAAAGACTTTTACAGCAATACAGAATACCAAAGACAACTAAAAAAGAGTTCACAAGCAGAAGCAAAGAACACAGGGACTTATAAGCCATAAAGTGGAGGGATTATAGCTCAACTTTCATGAGATTCGCCATTGACAACATGGTAGTTATAAAACCACCCATGACGGATGCTCCAGTTTACTTGAGCAGTAACACAGATTCACCTTTGACTGACCATACTTATCACCATAAAATTAAGGAAATGACATCAGACATCAACAATTCTTCCAGAACTTTTATTCATCGTTCAGTTTTTACACATAATTTTGGTCACCTATCATAAATTAGTAATTGTAGTAGATAGGAAAAGAACAGAACAAGCAACTATCCAACTATACAACAACATAACAATTATGGGATAGAACTAAGGCATTTATTTAGGCTAAACGGAGTGTAGGTAAGTAGTTCATGCTTGAAAGCACACACTAAAGTGGCACCCAAAGCCTACATACTATTGAAGGCAGGAAGTGCCACCCCAATGCAACATGAGCTACTCGTGCTCCAATAATTGGTTAACTGGCATCAGAAACTGTCCTTAATTACATTCCACAGAAAGACTTAGATGTGAACAACTATAACCTAGAAACTTATATGAGCTTCAGCATATATTGATCATGAGTTTACCCATTTATCGCATCCTTTTGCCAGTTCTTTAGGAAAGCTAATGGTTTGTAGAAACATAGGAAACTCTTCCAGTTTACACCCAATATAGTTCAATGACAATAAAGGAAAGCATTTCTTGGATTTACATGTTGATGTTATATACTAACACTAGATATACCCTATGAATCATAAGACAAATAAAAGACCGATACATACATATTCGGGGTCATATAATCACACATGAGGAAGCTAGAATACCAATCATATCTGAGTACAAGAACACAATTGGTTTCAAAGAAATTTAAAAAAAAAGGAATTATCTTTTGGCTTAAATGGAACGAGGAGTTAGAGCCCGTTTGGATTGGCTTATTTTAAGTGTTTTTTAAGTAAGTTGTTTTATAGTGTTTGGGTAAGGTAAAAAAGTGTTCCTGGTCACTTAGTTCTAGGTCAAAATACCCCAAAAAAGCTAAAAGCTGTAATGTCCAACTTAAAAAAAGCAGTTTAAAATAAGTCAATCCAAACAGGCTCTTAGGGTTTATGAAACAAAGAAATCAGAGTAAAAGTGATTACCGAATGGCGGTTATGCCAAGAGAGACGACGGTAGACGTTAGCGGAGAAAGTAGCAGCAAAGAATATGGTGGCAACACCCAGCCCAGCCGAGAAGGCCTTAAATGCCCAATCTCCTGCTTTTCCAACCACCCCCATAGCGACCTGGACTTGCTGCAAACTGCACAACCGCTGCTACAAGAACCCAACTGGAACAATTGCTTTTCTTCACAAAATTCAAGAAAATAAAATTTAAAATGTTATCATCTTAAATTAATTTTAAGAAATGTGTATATGTAAAGAAATTAAAATTGAAGGATATTTTATTGAACCGGTCAGCCCACACGGTTCAACAAGTGTCGTCGTTTTGGTTTAAGTAGCATAACTTATCCAAAATGTCAATTTAAAATCAAAACCCAAATTAGGATGTTCATTTAATCATATCTAAGCGCCATAGATTATTCCTATTTGGGCACGAGAGTTGGTTCATTTTTTTCGAAATAATTTTAAAAACAGTGTTTGGTATAAAATTTTAAATTCAACTTACAATTGAATTCCAAATATGAAAAGGTGCTCCACACATGTTTTTCAACTCCATTTTCACAAGTTCTAAATAAAGTGTTCTATTGTCTTATTTGCAATAAGTATAACCGAACATAATTCCATTTTCAATTTCAACTTCATAAAATCTAAATCCAAATAAGTGAAAAATATTTGAAATCTATTGCCAAACGCCAACTTAAAGTGGGTTGCTACTATGCTTTATCGGTCCTCCAAGCATATTTTCTTATACTTTTTGACTAGTATAAGTTGTCTTCAGTCTAATAAGGTTTTCAAAAGGTGATTCATGTTCGATCCATATATTAGTCATATGTAAAATATAAGGCTGCATTGTCCATTTGTTTGAGGAGTTGTAATGTGTAGTTTAAGTGTGGCTTTTGACAAATTTTAGGCTTCTTATCCCAAAGGAAAAAGAGAGCAGCCTCTATGACCTCACAATGTAGAAGAGATAAGGTTGTGTATACATGAATCACGACCCTCCGCAGACCCTACTTATAGGATTACACTGAGTATGTTTATGTTGTTGTTGTTGTATCCCCCAAGAAAAAAGAGAATCTTGTTTTGCATCATTCTCTTAATTGCCAGAAATCAGCAACAATTCAAATGAGCAATGGTGAGGCCAAAAACCCGACAGAATCGTCATATAAGAAGATACTAGATGCAGGAATCGACAGATGTTTAAATCAGACAATTGAGATTCTTATTGAAAATAATTAAACATTAAACTGTAAACAATGCCAAGTTCATATATATATAATCATAGTACGACAGCATTGAAACAAAAAAGCATCGTCAACCTATTAAATATCATGCCTTCATTTATCAATTCAATCAACCCTCAGTCCTTATCCATCACGTCCTTCTTGAAATGATCTTCAGAGGTGGAAAGAACATCATGAATTTCTGCTGCCTCTACTCGTGTTGGCGTGAACTCTTATTCACTTCCACCACTTCTTCTCAGACAAAGAAATTAGCTGCCAAAAACAAATAGAGAAGATGAGCGAAACCAAGTGATCAGGGGGTTCAAACCTCACCATTCGTTAGGAAGGAGTTTTCAGAAATGAAATCTTCTAAAACTCGAGAGCAAGAAGCTACACATCAATGATGCCGTGAGTTCTTTA
The DNA here is from genome assembly GCA_003996215.1 of Jaltomata sinuosa. Taxonomy (NCBI): domain Eukaryota; kingdom Viridiplantae; phylum Streptophyta; class Magnoliopsida; order Solanales; family Solanaceae; genus Jaltomata; species Jaltomata sinuosa. The sequence goes on along the minus strand of QJPP01000376.1, from coordinate 455,511 downwards.
CATTCTAATAGAGAAACAGCAAGTATACATGAACAGAGACATATTCATACAAACTGAAAGCTATTAGAACAAAGGAGACATATTCATACAAACTGAAAGCTATTAGAACAAATTACGAACTCCACAGTGGAAAACCCCACAAGAATGACAGGAGGTAAACAACACCAACATACTCAGCGTAATCCCACATCGTAAAGTGTATGCATACCTTACCCCTACCTCGTAGAGATAGAGAGGTGGTTTCCGGTAGACCCTCAGCTTAAAAAAAAACATTTCAATGTTTAAAAAAAGGGAAAACATAAATGAAAGCAGTAACGAAATAATGCAAAATGGAAAACAGTACGCAACATACAAAAGAAAGAACAGTAACAACAACGAAATAATGTGATAACCAAAGCATAAGCAAACACTGGTGATAACCGAAATTGACGAACAAGAAACTATGAGAATATTGCTAATACTACTGGTAAGAAAGTAGGTAATGACAGGAGGTAAACATGTGACTATATTTAGTCCTTTGTCACTTGAGCTAGGCCTCCTTCGCATAGTATTTTAGAATCCTAGGCACTAATAATTTTTGTGAAGAAGTAGAAATAACAAGTCCAGAAATACTCCTCGATTTGCAGCTTATTTATAGAAGTGTCAGTATAATTCCCATGTGAAATCCATTCAGAAGAACACTCCACATCTGACTCCAAACTGCACAGACATTTAAGTTCTCTTTTCTGGCATAAATATTTGAAGCAGTTCAAAGTACATCAAAAGTTGTCACTTTTTATTTGTTTCTTTTGGATGGGTGAAAGTAAATGACAATAGTTGGACAAGCTGTAACAATCTGCTCATACAGATATCTGAGCTATCACATTCCACGTATTACCTTATATATGAGAATAAATGTAAGCTTCTATGCATATACAAACATGAACATGCAGCAGAAACATCTACAAGGATGAATAGTAGAATAACCAACCTGTCGCGCAACCTGTGCCATTCTGCGACTGTCTCGTGAAGATTCTGTCGCTGAATTTGACATTTTTGGCTCCACATGACCATTTAGTTTTTCTCCATTTAATTCCTTTAAAGAGCTCTTCTCAATTGGAGCATTCTCTTCTGATACACTCAACTGTTCTCTCTTCCTCTTTCTTTGAAAGGTGTATTTTATGACTCTATCTTTCGAAGTTTGGCTAGGAACTTCACCATATACATCAGCTATCTTTGACAATGAGTTCGATAGCTGACTGCTAACATTTTCAAAATCAGGTTTGTCAACAGGAACCTCTAAGCTCTCCAAAGATCTACTTTCTTGTGTGGGGTGGTCTATCTTTGGCATCACTAACTCATCCCCGACTGTTGAATTTAGGACACCAGAAGTTTCAGCAGACTGCGGTTCATTTTCATACATTTCAGTGAACCCCAGCTTCATGTCTGGTTCAACTTTTTCTATCAACAAGCTGTGGCCCATCTGAGAAGGATCGTCACCAGGAGCACAATCTCTATCAGGGCTGGAGTGAGCTGTCAAGCTACCAGCGTTTGATGTTTTATCAATATCAAGGAAATGATCAGGACTGCTTCTTGGAGAAGGATAATCAGCTTTCCTATTTCTCATAGCTCTTCTTCTTTTTCTGCGGAAAGATTTTGCAATCTGCGGTTCATTTCCGTGCATTTCAGTGAATCCCAGCTTCATGTCTGGTTCATCTTTTTCTGTTGACAAACTATGGCCCATATGAGAAGGATCTTCACCAGGAGCACAATCACTAACAGGGCTGGAGTGAGCAGTCAAGTTACCAGTGTTCGACGATTTATCAATATTCAGGAAATGATCAGGACTGCTTCCTGGTGAAGGGTATTCGGCTTTCCTATTTCTCATAGCTCTTCTTCTTTTTCGGCGACAAGATGTTAGCAGGTGCCAGCTGCTAAGCAAGTCATCTGCTTGTTGAATATTTTCCTGTGGATTAACCACATCATCAATCTTATTAATAGGTGCCGAACAGATCCCTTCACCTTCATCTACTCCATCACCATTTTCATTTTTAATCTTTTCAGCTTCTTTAGAAACAGATAAATCTCCATCTAAAAGGTTTCCTTCACAAGCACGAATTCTCTGTGTACACCCATTTCTATATAGCTCTGGCGCTTTACTTCTCAAAATTATAGAGGGTAAATCTGGACCTGCAATGTTAGGTTTTCCAATTTGAACCATTTTGTTACATGACTGATAGCCCTGATTTTTCTGCTTCATATTCATAAGTTCTGTGTTAGAAATTGTCACAGACTCCTCCTGTGATTCTGGAGGCAACACAACTCTGTTCTCCTCGTGTAGTTCTCCAGGAGGAGCAGTGTCAACTTCCTCTAAGTTCTGTACTCCTTTCTCTTTGCAGCTCGCCACCCTCTCAAGTTCAGCCTGAACTTCCCTCAGCTCTACTCTGAGATCATTCACAATATCTTCTGCTTCCTGAAGTTGAGCTTCAAGTTCTTCAATTTTCCTCTGTTGACTCAAGGACGTCAACTCTGCTTCACTAATCTGTTGCAAAAGAATAAGTAAAAACTTATGAATACCTGAAGCACCAGAAAGGAGCATGTTTACTCATGGGGAAAAAAGGGAAAAATAAGTATTAGGCAGGACTTGAGTAAGAACTTAAGTAGTTCTTAAAATTAGATGGAACAAAGCTGGAGGTTATATATTATTTGACGTGATAAAAAGTAGAGAATCTTCAATATTTTTCTCTACATAGAGTATCCACTATCCAATCATTCGTGCTCTCCAAAAATGCACAAAAAAAATGTTCATCTAATTTGTTCAAAGGAGCTTTCTACTACGACAATCGCTCTCCTGTTCCTTTATAGCAATGCGAAAGGTGGTTTTTCAGTTTTGTGTCAAACTTATATATGCCAAACATGTAGATGTTTTTTGAATAGGAATAGAATTGTAATGTAGTGTCTATAAATAGTGCTCAGTGTAATAATGTAGAGTACACAATTAATAATATTTTTCTCCTTTATTTCTCACACTGTTGAACAGCTTTATGATGATTACTGAAAGCATCATACTTGATAACAGAAACTTGATTGACTCAATGATTTAACCCAAACACCTTGTTTCAGATTGACGAGGAAATTTTTGGAAGCCAAATAACAAGACAGAAAAAGTACTGCTTGTTATGTGGTTAATTACCTTAGAAGGCTTTTAAACCTGAATTCAGTTCGTAGACAAACAAAAAGTAAGCAGCAACCTACACACAGACAGTCCAAATCAGGAGTATACTGACACTGGGACAGATAGTTCTACATCACGGATCAACACATATCCTCCAAGGCTTCCACATTTGAAAGCCTAAGAGCCTGTTTGGATTGGCTTTTGCTTTTTGGCTTATAAGCCAAAAGCTAGGATTTCTAGCTTTTGGCTTTTGGCTTATTTTCATTATTTTGACTTAAAACAAGGTGCTTATAAGCATTTTTTTTATTTTACCCACACTTCAAAAGTGCTTAAAAGTTATTTTGGCTTAAAAGCACTTAAAATAAGCCAATTCAAACAGGCTCTAAATGTCTCTCTTCACTCCAGAAAGTTCTAAATTCATTTTAATCATTTCTTTAAAATGCACTTGTCGATTCTAGATCTCAATGAAGGTTTGGAACCCTAGTAACAAAATGGAATCAAATTACCAGGATAACAACTTTATCTGGTACCCAGTCGAAGTTGCCAATACCGCGTCCATGCAAAACATACATATAAAACATGATGAATAAATCCATTTGCATGAATAGTGATTATGCTACCCTAGCTACCAGTTGAGCTAAAATTTCTTGAAGAAGGAAAGAGCATGTCACAAGGATGTTTTGAGGTACATATCACAATGATCATATCAAACAAGAAAACAAAGAGAATTAGCACTAGTAACAAGATTAGAACCTTAAGAAACTAATCCAGTGGACTGACACTAGCTTCTATCCTAATAATTTTGAGTGACTATGACTATTCTTTATCTAAAAGAAACCAAACAGCCAAAAGGGTAAGGCTGTGCGCACGCGAGGAGGAACCACGCCACCTCTATTAGCATCTATGAAGTTTGGACTCCTACGTACTGATGCCTCTGAACGGATATCAGAGAAGCCTAGAAGCTTAGGTTACAAGCGAATGACAACGCTGATATACAAAATTACTGGGTAAACAGGAACTGAAAAGAAAGACGACACTTCGGCCAAGACGAGCCAAAACATATCCTACAAATATTGCAATACATCCGAAACAAAAGGAAATTTCCCAAGTTCATGAAATTACACAGAATCAATCCAATATAAAGCCCAAAACATTAGGGTCAAACAAGTCCTCAAGCATTTAGTCAGCCGAACATTTTTATCCTAGATCCAACAACCTCAATATTCCACTACATCCAGCAAGGGATCTATTCCCTCTGGGCTTCCGTGGCAGGTGCCACACAAAAACCGTAAATTGTCCCAATGTTCAACTGTTTTACGCATAAGATATAATTACCTGCATGTCATCATCTTAAATACAAAGAAGCTGCATAACAGGAAGAATCCCAGAACTCTGTGTAACAAACAGTTGACAACAAACATTTTGGTAACTCAACCCTTGAAAGGAAAAAGGGTGTGCAGGTGAATAAATCTTGCCCATACTTGAGCCCCGTTGTGCATCTTTTTACAACCAAATATAGCTCAAAGTTCACAATGAGCAATTCATCGTCTTTCATTTATTGTTATTCTTTTGATAAGTCAAACTTCCCCCGTGTTATACTGGAAGAACCGGAATTTTATATCAAGGAAGAGGATTCTCCTCAATCCGTCTCCACTCTTTTGAGTAGTGATAACAATTCAACCCTACCCTCAAATCTGATGGGAAAAAAATTGAATGATGATCAAATGCTCAGATAAATTTTAAGGTCCAGGATCCAAAGCCTCCCTTGTTAACTACTGACCTCTACTCTAACCTCTTCAAACTAAAATCAAATCAGTAAAGCTTGCTAAATTTGTCATTGGAATCTTATTAGCTACACAAAGAACATGTGAATACAATGCCAATTAACATAACTGTTCACAAATAGCATTATTCTCCTCAAAAGCAAACTGTTTAAACATCTACAAATTGAGGATATTATGAGTTTATTAGGTCCAATGGTAACTCATCCCAATAATCTTGACATTTGTGCTTAATAGAAATATCATTTGAGTAGGACAGGTGTAACTCTATTTACTAACATGTAAAACTTGACTGAAAGTTTCATCAACTTGCACATATTTCACAACCAACTGATAAATATGTGAACTTTGTTGAATGAGATGTTTGGAAATCCTCTTCCAAGTTCAGTTTGTCAGCATTGTAATTTCTATCACCAATCACAGATGGCATTCCTTTAGAAAGCATAAGACTGCCCAGAGGGAAAAAAGCACACATAAACAAGTAGGCAGACAAGCTATAAGAGCTCGAAACCAAGCTGTAGCCTTTTTCTTAAGGTGGTCTTCAGACCATCTTGCAAGGACCTCAACAATTCCACCGGGTACCTGCCACCTCCCACCGGCACATGTACACCAAGTAACTCTGCACCAAGGGTTAGGCAGATGGAAAGAAAATCACTGTGTTTTTTTCCTTTGTTGGGATCTGAATTTAAAACCTCGCGGTTCTCCTTCCACTTGACCACTAAGCCACACCTTGGGTGTGAAACCAATCCATAGCCTTTGACTACCTTCATGAATCAAATAGATCTTAACCTCTAAATCATCTTAGAGATATTTGTTTCTAGCCCCACCATCAAGAACATAATTTAAAATTCCAGTGATGCCTTTGCTTGTGACGCTTCATGATCACCCTCTCTTATTTTCTCGAAAGAGAGTACCTGTTGATCTAGGAAATATCTGGCTCGAGTTCTTTTGGATTACGGGAAAATAGATGTACAAAACCATACAAGAATACAAAAGGCAAAACAAGACCATCGCTCTGACCTTTTCACTTAAATGATAAACCTATTTTCTCTGTCATAAAAAAGGAAGAAGAAAGTGAACAGAACCTTTAGATGGTGATTCCCTGCCCTAGTGACATGACACGAAATGAAAGAGAAAACAAAACTTTTAAAACATGGAATTACAGAAAAAGAAATCATTTTTGAAAAATTGAAATGTTATTGCTCAAATAGAACCGGGGGGGGAGATAACATTCTGAAAGCCATTGACAGTCCTCAACTGAGTCATGATCACAATTGAAAAAGATATAAGTGACTTGATCCATTACCGAACAAGTTATGAATTTGATTGACAAAACAAAGGTACAATATCTTTCTACATTTCGTTGATTCTAATTTAAAACAAAATAAACCAGTTGCCCACTTGCCCTAATAAAGTTTATTACCATTGCGTTGGAGCCTACAACATCATCTCCTTCCCCACTTCTACCAGAACCAATCCCAGAGAGAGGGAGGGGGAGAGAGAGAGGAGGGGAGGGGAAGAACGAAATCAAGAAGAACATTACCACATAATCTGGGAGACAAAGCATTAAAGATTATTACAAGACCTGAATATATGCGGTATGACAATAGTTAGACATTTGAGACGATAGAATGCTGAAGTATCATTACCTCAAGCAGTTTATTTCACTCTCAGCAAAGAAAGTAAAGCTAATGTTTCCATCCTAACCCCAATTCCAGGCCAGATAACAAGGAAAGGAATGGAAAGGAGGAAAGACAGATGTGTGAACATACACTGAACAATTGAGGAGAGGTCCTACCCAATAATACTCCTTGATCAAATTGATACTTGTCTTTTAACACAAATGTCAGTGAAACTTCAAAATGCATAGTATCTCTAATGAAGAACTTTGGAATTCTAAAGGTCTACCCTACATATTTAAGTTTCAAAGAGACAGATGAGAATAACCAGATCTATTGCAAGCAGACCTCTAGTTAAAACTACAAACCTTTTGAAACTAAAAGGTTTATTTTGAAATTGAATAAGTTAAAAATCCATCTGTTGTGGTAAATAACATGTAAAGTGATGTATGTTATTAGCACAGACTCGACTTTTATGAACAAGACACATACGCAAGCAACCAGAGTATAAGCAGATACTCCAACCACAACAAAACAACATGGCCTTCATGAACAAGACTCGGCGTTTTCTCTGGCCTGAGTTGCCTTAAAAGCAGATTGAAATCATAGAAGCAGAAAACAGGGGTAACAACATTACTGTTAGCATCAGAAAATAAACATCAAGAGTACAAGAGCAACACAAAAACTGAATTGAATTACTAGGTCACAACTCACAACACATAATTTTGAAATTCCCTGTCTCCACCAAGGGAGTCTGAAAAAAAGGGAAAGAAAATCAGTTCCAACAGAGATGATCATACTTTTTTGTACTCAAAATTCGTCACACATTACTAAAACTAGAATGATCCCTTGAGCAGACCGTCCAGCGCATCAACAAAGCACTCAGCACAATATCAATCAACTCATTAACTAATTATCTAGCTATCAATTAATAAACACAGAGCGAAAAAAGAAAAACAGGTACCCAACTAGACCAGATTTGGAGCAAGACACCCCTTTTAACATCAAGAACCAATTTTACCACAACAATCAAGTTCAATCAACCAACCCTACAAGCCCCAAATGAACACACATTGAAGAGAATAACAGTCTATCAAACTCAAAACTTCAAACCCACTTCAAGAAAAGCAAAAAAATTCCACCTTAGAATCCATCATCTGCTTGATACGCAGCAGCATCCCAAGCGCCTCCTCTTTCGCCACTTGGAGCTCGTGCTTATACCGAACAGCTTTCTGTTCAGACGACATAATCCTCGCCGCCGCTTCCTTCGCCGTATTCAAGATTATATCCGCATACGCCCTTTTCAAAGCCGTCAGTCTCTGCGACCCAACAAATCAAAATTCAAAAAACACAAAATAAATCAAACAACACCCCAAAAAACCATCAAATGCGAACTTAAAAGATGATCAGTAACGATTCCCATTATTAACAAAAGTCCTCAAATAAAAACAAAAAATTAAAATTTAAAAACGGTTTTTAAAAAAATTCAGGTTAGGTAGTTGGAAAGTTGTAAGTAGTGGTTAGCGCCGCCGTGAGTACGTTTGAGAATCCGACCGGATTGTGGGAATGACGGCGGCGGAGTTTGCTTACCTCGTCGGTGTCCATTGCGGTGTTTGTTTTTCCTTAAAGCATCGACGGAGTTTTGCGCTTTTAAGGTTTTCAGACCGAAGTAAAAGAGAAAAAAAAGAGGGGAAGGTGGTTTTTTTCCTTTTCTTTTTTTTTTCTCCTCAGCAGCTGTCTGTTATGAACTGAAAGTTTCTGTTGTGTGGTTGTGTGTAAGTACGTTTATACCCCTCAGAAACGGGTTGAACTACAAGACCGCCACCGTTACGGTTTTGTTTTTGGGGGTTTTACGATTTTGGTTTTGCCTAAGTGCGCGCGCCTGAAAGGGGTGTGGGTCCTACGGCCCGATGGTTTAGGGTGACGTGGCACTATTGGTATGCTCATTCGTGGTGGCTATACACACGAGGTCGAGCTTTGGAGTTTGGAGGGAAAATAGATCTCAGACGGCCCACTTTCATTCCGTTTTCTTCTCTTCTTAGTCATCATACGGAGCCCATTATATATTACTCCCTCCGTCCCATATTAATTGAATTGTTAAAAAAAAAATCATGGTTTAAAATAAGTGAATTGTTCAAATATCAAGATAATTATGATTTTACATTGAAATCACATTGTTCAAAGTGAATTCTCACATTTGAGAATAGTGTGAGAATAATGAAAAGTAATGCTCAAAATATGTCCTAGAAGAGTTTTTTTAAGGGGTGTGCATTATCTCAATAATTCAGTTAATATGGGACGGAGGGAGTACTTAATTTATGTGATACAAATATATATTATTTTTTATGTTATTTTTAAATAATATAGGTTACTCTCATTTACTTAATTTATGTGGCAGATATAAAATTTGGAGAGTCAATCAAGTCTTTTATAGTATCTTTAAATATTTTCAGTTATTAATTATTGTGTTACTCCATTTGTCCCAATTTATGTAGCACTTAGAATTTTAAGAGTCGATTAATTTTTTATATGTTTTTAAAAATATTTTAAATTATAAGTTATTGTTATTTATAATATTGTTTACGTAATTTTCAAATATATAATAGAATATATTAATCGAATATATAACAAATTAGAAAGAAAAATAAGACAAAAAAATTAAAACAAAAAAGTTCGAACAAAAGAGTTCTTTCATTCAATTCTTCTGATAGAAGAAAAATTGTATTCTTCAATTGATATTCACATTACAATTTGTATGTGGTATTTTACGTGCCGTAAAAGTTCGTAAAAATTAAAATTAAAAGCTTATTCTCTTTGATGGGAGAAAATGCTGCAAAAATTGCTCAATTCAGAACTCTCCCAAAAAATAATTTTAAATATCGGTACATAATTTCCTAAATCAATGAATTAGGAAACTTTTTGTCCCTTTGAAAATGACTAGAATACTAAATTAGGTTGTAATTAAAAATCACAAAAGTTCAAAATATTGCCTGGAGTTTCACCGGTAGAAACTCAAAATTTCAGAAATTATGTTAAATTAGGTTTGTGATAAAAAAAAATCACAAAAGTCCAAGACATTGGCTGAAGTTTCATTGGTAGAAACTCAAAATTTCAGAAATTGTATCGAAGATTATATTAGAGATATTGTCCTAAGAGTTTCATTTGCAAATGTTTCCAACTCCAAACTTGTATCTATTTTTTCAAATAATTTGCAAATGTTGGTATTTCATCCAATGATCCTAAAAAGTATAGATTTATTTCAAAATGGCACAATAAGATGTGTACTATTTTAAAGTGTTTTGATAATATTTCGTCCCTGTTTGATACTTTATTCCGTAGCCGATGTCAAACATGTTAAATAAATTTTTTTTTATGGTCTCAAACAAGTTCAATCATACACTATTTTTTTTTTCACTTATGAAAGTTAGTTACGAATGAGTAGTATACTACTGTGCAAGATTGTGACTTGTTTCCAAATTGAGTGAATAGGTCATTTCAACAATTAGCTGACCTTTGTAATTTAAGAAATTGATAATGACAATTACTAATTGGTTGGTTCGAGCATTAGGATCGTTTGGTACATATATTAAATTATTGTGATAGTATAGTTCTCGAATTATAATTTCTGAATTAATTTATCCCACCTGAGAGATGAGATAAAATAATCTCAAGTTGGAAGGAATAAGGTGAGATATCTCATAATTAAGTCCGAGATGAAATTTATACTGCGTTTGGTAGATAATATAAATCTATCACGCAGTATAAATTTTATCCTACACTTAATCCGGATTATCCCACATTATCGTGCGTACTAAATGACCATGTTACCCTACTCCATCCTTTTCTTTGTTTCCCAACTGCGTTTGATGTTCGTATATTGGGGCCTGATTAAATTTCATATTCGCGCATTGTAAGATTTATTTATGAGGGCGACGCTTTCAACATAAATTTTTTCATTTTTATAAATTCAAACCAGAGACCTTTGATTATGAATGAAGGAAATTTAACCATCTCACAATAACTCATATGAGGTTTTTTTTACTTGTTCACAATACTCTCCTTGAGAAATTATTTTTAAATGTTTACATTACCAAATTACTCATATTAATTATACCTCAAAAAATTAATTTCTAAATTAATTTCTGACTATTAATATTTCATGTAATTGTTTAATAATAAGAATAGTATCAAAAAAAATAATAGATTTTTTTTAATTTATTAAAATAAACAAATTAAATATTTTTTTAATTGAAGAATATAAGAATTTGAGGGAATGTTAACTTGTTGAACCTTAACCCAAAAAAGAAGTTAAGAGTCCTTAAGTGAAATGAGATCATTGTTTGAAATTTAAGCCAGTCGAATAATAAATATTCAGTCTGACTTGACAATTATTTTCTTATAAATAACTCTTTGCTTATAAAAAAATCTATAATGAGAATTAACTGAAGTTTATTGAGAATTGATTTATTTTATTCAAGAGTTTTGTCAAACTCTTTATCACTATAAATGCGATATAAATAGTAGTGACTGAAAGAGTTGATGCGACATGATCACAATCACAAACATCTTATTTACATTAGGAATTTAGGGATTGAATTTGTCAAAAAATTGAGACGATTCATCTTAATTTTAATATGCCAAAAACAAAGTATTAAGTAATAACACAATTAACTCTAAAGAGAAAGCTCAAAAATAGTTTTGCTTTTCCCAATATAATAATGGCACCTACGATTTTAAAAAAATGTTGACATGTATTACAAGAATAAATTTTATCAAATGATCTCAATTCTCAACGACTTCAGCTTGTGAGCTCATCAGAGCACAAGAGACATATAAATAAAAAGAAAATTTTATTAGCTATTAATAGCATAATTTATTTTTATGTCATCATGTCATTTATTTTAATATATATAATTATTTATAATAAGTAAAATTAGTTATATGATCAACTTTTCTGATTTTATTGATCAGCAACAAGTACATATGAAAAGAATGGAGATACCAATAAGGGTTGTGGTGGAGTAATAAGTATTTCTTCATTTTTAATCATAAGTTTCGGATTGGAGTCCCCTTGAATACAAAGTCGCATTTGTTAAAGAACGTTTTACCTTCCCGCTGTAAATTTAAATTTAATCAAACTTTAATACAAATATCAAACATCACGTGAGAAACCAAAATAAAGAAAAGGACGGAGATATACTCTTCTCCACCCTCCAGAATATCTTTCATATCTCCCACTTTTACCACTACCACCACACCACACCTCACACCCCACATTCAATAATGTTTGACTAAATTATATTTAAGATAATATTTTTTACTTACTTATCAAAATCAAAATATAAGTGAAAAAACACTTATTTCACATAAAAATATTTTCTTACATTTATATCTAAACAATATGAAAAATTCCCTTCTATAACATGTTAAATACTATTACAGTGTAAAAAACTTATTACACTATTAATGAATATATATTTAATCCAAAATAAAATTTATATAACTTATTTATAGTGCAAGAGATACATAATTTCCACACCATCCACCACACACATACATACCCAAATCCAACCTTCATTTACATTTATATTTCACAAAATGTCGCAACACTTTCTTCGTTGGCCCAATTACCATGACTATCTTTTTGTTAGAAAATATATGAAAAAAATAAAATATATAAATGATTAAGGGTGTGTTCAGTTCGGAGGAAATTATTTTCTCCAATTTTTCTATATTTAGTTGGTTAAAAAGTTTTAAAAAATATTTTTTCTAAACAAATAGATGTTTAAAATAAGAAGAATGACTTTTCTTATAAAAATAGAAAACACAAGTTTTAAAAGTGACATTCCAAGTTTATTGTCTCTTTCCACACATCCAATTCCCACCTCTCGAGTCTCGACCATCCCACTCCCGCCACCCCTTATTTTCTAATATATGTTCATTTTACAATTTGACAATTGCAGAATTTTTTTTATTTGTCCATTTTATGATTTGACAATCACGGGATTTCCCCCCCATGCATTAAGGTTGTACTTCTATTTATGTTTATTGTAAATACTAGAAATGTCTCCATAAATTCAGGACAATTTCAAGTATTTTATTTCTCATTAAATCTAACGACTCATTAAATATGTGAGATATTGTGACATATTTATTAAAAAACAGTAACTATGATTATCCCTAATTCAAACAAATTGAATCGCCTATATAAATCGTGAATTTTAAACCATGGATGCTTAATTGCCTTTAATTTAAACTTTTTAAGATTGATTGCTCAGTCAATATCATTATATTTTATTAATGTTAGTTTTTGATATAAAAAAAGTGTACGCATAAAAAATAATGAATACCAATATCATCACTGAAATATATGAATTTATACTATCAATCTTATTTTATTTATACGTATTCCTAAACACATCATAACGTATCATATGACATGAAGCCTGTATTTTTCATACTGTTAAAAATAACATCAATAAATTTAGGCCAAACACAAATATAGGCCCTCAAACTTGTCCTAAAATTCCATTTAGACACTTAAACTTTGTCTTGTTCCATTTAGACACAACACACTGACTTGACATATTTCATAAATAAACGCGTGTACTTACGCGTCTGATGTGAAAAAAATTATTCCACATAATTAAAAAAATTAAATTAAATTCAAAATAAGAGCATAGAACACACAAGAATTGAATTTTTTATTTATTTTTGTGACCTAATTTGGATAAATAAAATTAGACGAACAATGAAGAACAGAATAATGAAAAACGTGTATGAGAAATTAGGGTTTAAATAAAAGCTTTTAGAGATGGTGATATTACCGTTGTAATCCATGTCAACCAACACTCATACGTCTAAATATTGTGCAATTCACCCTTTATGCCAAGTCAGCATATTGTGTCTGATAGGAATAAACTTGTGTATAATTTTGTGTTCAATTGGAACAAGATAAAGTTTAAGTGTCTAAATAAAATTTTGAGACAAATTTAAAAACGTGTATATGTATTTGGCCATAAATTTATATGTTCGAAGTACATATTCATTAGAATATCATCATTCTACGAATATCTTGTCTTGAATAAGTGTTAAGGAAATTATTCTCGACGACAAAAGACAGAAACAAAGTTGCTGTTTTTAATGAAGTGGTTTAATAGTGAATCTTCAATGCTTCGTCCCTGTTTTGTTTGACTTAAGGAAAAAATAGTATTTTCACCGTTCATAGACTTGACACATTTTTAAAAAAATAATAGTAATATTTTTTTTTATTATATTTCACTTAAATAAAATTAAGTTGACTAAACTTTAAAGCAAAAATAAAGTAAATTAATTTAATATTTAAAATTTAAATGATCAAAAACTATACGAAAAATATTATAAGTTGCGATCTTTTTCATATTAATATGATAAAAAAATACATTTTAAAATATTGATTAAAATTCATGTAATTTAACCTCGAGAAACGAAATAGTGACAAGTAAAAGTGAACGAAGAATATTATTATACCTAATTATATGAGTCATACATAAAAGTATCTAATAATAAGTAAATATTAAATTATTTTTAATTTTTCAAATTAAATAAATAAAAATAAAATTTTTTTTTTTAATTTTTCAAATTAAATAAATAAAAATAAAAATTTATTTTTATATTAATGAACAAATAAAAATGAACTCCGAGGGTTCAGATATTGCGCCGCTATGAGATTTAACTTTTGCACAAACCGCATTATTGAAAAAGTTCTGAAATTACTCATTTGGGAACAAGAGAGCCTTTAATAGAGGTCATTTATAGTAGGGATATAACAGTCATTTGACAAAACTTACAGGTGTCATTGGAAATTAGCTGTTTTTCAGGTTCGATTCTAGGAAAAAAACGAGGTCCTTGTCCCCCATACACGTTACTCAGGTAATTGAATTCCTCGTTCACATCTTGTTGTTCCCTTTGTTCCACGCTTTTCTGACTCCGACGGACATCGCCGCCGTTAACAACCACCTCCGCCGCCGCCGTGTTCCGACGTGCTCTAACGTCACTAATATCTCTCACAAGCTATAAGCTTTTTTTTACAGCTCAAGCACCGTTGACTTACTTATTCCCCGTTTGGTGGCTGCAAAAAAGAAAAAAAGAGGAAATAAGAAACTACATTTTAGGTGTTTCTTCCTTGTCTATCAAAACGTTGATTGGATCAGTACCTGTAGGTGGGTTTTTCTTGTTTTTTGTTTCTTGCATAAGCATTGTTAAGATTGACATTTTTGATTTTGCTAACAAAACATGTATGTGGGTTTCTTTGAGTTGAAAGAGGGAGGGGGCATTTTGGATTTTGCTTCTTTTGTTGAAATCTTTTTTTTTTTGGGGTGATTGATCAAAGTGATTTTAGTTAACTTGTTATCTTACTTTCTTATCTCGTTCTTGTTTCTTGTACAAAGATAGAGACTTGGCATCAGAGCAGGATGAGGTTCAAAGGGTTTTAGTGGGGTTTTTAGTAATTTTGCTTTCTGCATTAGGTTGTTACAGAAGTATATTTTCCGAGTGCATGATATATTAGCCATCTTGAATTTTCTTCTGATGTCAGTAAACATTTGATGTATGGTGGTTGTACACTTGAATGGGCTTTTATTATCTCGGGGTTATAAATGTGGATAGCTTTTTAACTTTGCTATGTGCCTCATAATAAATGTCATAGCTTCATCTTTGGTTGATCTCTAACCTATAATACTGTTCTGAAGAATCTAAACTATTCCCTTGTAGTTTAGGGAAGTTTTTAACATGCCAAATTCTTTATTCTCTGACGTCGGCTAGTATGAACTTGCTGCTAATATTTCTTATTAGAGCCTGCTATTTGCTTATCAAAACTTTCTCCCAGTAGATTTCAGGTTTAATGAAGGAGTTCTTAACAAATACCCTTATATACACAGGAATCCCCTGCGAAGGTCTTTTTTCCTAGACAGCTGGAGCAGGATTAGGTTCACAAGTAAATTTAGAAGTCGTTTTTGAGATCTTGATCTGTTATTATCTTGTTTCTGGGAGGAAATATATTGGGTTAATACTTGGGTGAAGGGATCGGAGGCATGCAAAGTTTTAGGGACCTCAATAGATGTCTGTTATATTACGGCGCCTTCGATGGATGATAGCTGGTCTAAATAAAAGAACACCAGTAACCCCAAAGAGGCTGCACAGTTCTGATGTGCGGCCTGTGCTTCTTTCGCCACTTTCACAGCAGCAACAATTGCAACTACTCAAGTCCTATTACGAGTCAAAGTCTGAGCACAGAAAGCCTAAACAACCAATGTTGGAGGCTGTGCATGAGATTTCCATCTACATTCACCGGTTTCACAATCTTGACTTGTTCCAGCAAGGGTATGTGGATATCATGTTCCATAGTTCTTTATCTTGCTCCTTTGGTGATTTGACTATTGTACTTCTGTTGCCTTACAATTTTTGCCAAATATGTAGATGGTACCAGATTAAGATTACAATGAGATGGGAAGATGGTGATAATGGGTTATTAGGAACTCCATCCAGAGTCATCCAGTATGAAGGTAAATTTCTAGAATATGACGAAACAGCCAAAGCATACAGCAGACTACTAAAAGCAGGATACTTTTGAATATTGCAGTGGGATATATAAGTGAGAAAGATATCATCTTTGAGGAATAACTGGAGGAATCAATATTCTGAAATGCTTAAAGTCCCCTTACTATGAATCTTGCTATGCAATATGATGAACTCATGTGGTAGTCTTATGCACTATGATAACGTTATGATCCTTACTATGAATCTTGCTATGCAATATGATGAACTCATGTGGTAGTCTTATGCACTATGATAACTTTATGATGTTATGTGCATTTGAGTGTAATTTTTTTGCTTCATTGCTGAAAGCTAAGTTTACAAGCATAAAAAGCAGTTTTGGTCATTACACATTATTTCAGAGGATATAATATGCGAAAACTAATTAGAAGGAAGACAAAGGTCATAGATCGTCTAGTGCACTACACAACAACATACCCAGTGTGACCCCACTGGGGAAGGTAGGGTGTACCCCTACCTTGTGGGAGGTAGAGAGGCAGATTGACTAGTGCACTAGTCTGTCATAATTGAATATGCTATATTGCAATTGAAAAAAAATTAATATTGCAATCCACCAAGATAACATACACAATTCCATTCCCATTCTGGAGAAATCAGAACTCCCTGTTCCTCTTTCAGTAGTTCATAAAACTGATGGACTTCATGGTTATGATTTATCTATCTTTTTTAACTTTACAAAATATGATTCATCCTTTTTAAACGTGTGTGCCTAAGGTGCCAAAGGCATGGAAAATTTACTTGCTGTACCGTTAAGGAAGTTCATTTAGTGGTTAGTCTAACCTTTAGTCCTTTACAAGATTCCAGAGAGAATAACAAGTGGACCTGTTCGATGACTCTCCTAGATCTTGTTCTCATTCTTGGACTCTTATATATGTTTCTTGGTTCTCTTGACATTGACATTCATTCTGAAAATTGATGGCTACTGTTATTTTCAGAATAATTCTACAACAAGCATTCTAGTATCTGTGCAACCTTAAGTCAATCATTGTGCTGCTAAATCAGTTCCTGTTGTCTGGATAAGTGCAGATTTGACCAGGGTAGTGGACAGAATGTAACCTTTGTTGGCATATCATGTATATGCTCGTGGTTGATTGCTAGTTTTGAAAAACTTAACCAACAGTTTTTGTACTTATTTTTTAATCTGTTTCCTCTTGCTGTTTTCACTAGAAACACTTAATGGTTGTAATCTTGTCTCAACTCTCTTAAGGAGAAGGGAAACAATCAGATGAGATCTCTGAAAAGAGATCTTAATTTGAGAAGGGTGGAAGATGAGTTAGAATAAACTAGGTTATGTTATCCTTTTCTTTATTTCTCCTCTTCTTTTTGATGGGTAACAAACTAGCCTGTGTTTTGAATGGGTAGGGCCTTTTTAATATAATTGAGGACAGTTTGTCTTCATTTATTGTCAATTCTTGGGTTAAAGAGAGGAAAGCAAGGGAAATACATGTTTTTAGATGCCCTTGCATGGGCACACACATAGAAAGCATAGTTGATAATATGATATAGCTTTTGCAGCAATGAGAGAACTTGTGTCTGAGTAATACCTTTGTTTGGGTTGCAGCTCCTGATTTGGGTTCCGAAGATGTATATGGAGTTTGGAGGATTGATGATACAGATCATAGTTTCTCCACACAGCCTTTCCGAATCAAATATGCAAGGCAGGATATTCTTCTCTCCATGATGGTCTCCTTCAACTTATCTCTGAGCAAACATGAGGTGATCTTTCTTGACCTTAGCCCCCCTATGCAATTTCTCCCCTCCCACCTTCTCCTCCACATTCACCCATCAAAGGTGTATAAGTGTGGGTTTGTTCTTCTGACAGCAGTGAAGCAACAGGGTGGGTTGGTTCAATTGAAGTATGTGTACACATTGTTCAAACGTTTCAGGCATATAAGTTATCTGGAACCATTATATCTTTCCTTTTCTTAATCTCACCTACTAATATGTACTTCAAAATTAGCAGGGCCCATCGACATCTGGTATCATTCTGAAATTTGAGCTTTTTTATGCACCTATATTGGAGAACGGGTTAGTTGATTTTTTAACTGTGTTTTTCTGCAAGTGCATCAAGAAATAATTCACAAACAATTATTGATTCTAGTATTTTCTGATAAAAGTAAAATGCAAATATACTTTGCCCTCCTGATTAGTAACTGACTACTGTATAACTTTCTCTGTAGGACTAGTCTGCAGGCTTCCTTGGATGCTTCTCCTGCTGCAGTCCATGAATTTCGTCTTCCATCCAAAGCTCTTCTAGGGTTACACTCTTATTGTCCTGTACATTTTGATGTTTTTCATGCAGTACTGGTCGATGTGAGTGTGCACATCAGCCTTTTGAAAGGTGGTGTTTACACCTCCTCACAGAAGGTACCAAGGTTTGTCAAAGATTCCAATCCTTTACTGTTAAATTGAATATATTAATGAGATAATACCAGAGTTGTATATGTTTCATGTTGTTGCTGTTTAATTTGAGTGCCATATTTCTTTATTATAAGATGGTAGTAACTATATTTACACTGGAGTTTTTCAGCGAGGCTCGTGTGGATGAAGATAACGATAATGAAGATTATGATCAGGCAAAACAAGTATGTGCTCTTCCTGACTTTAGATTTATGAGGTTCAGACTCCTACACCTGTCTTTCACAATTAATTAGGTATAAGTTTTAAAAGTAAGGCTGATATACCAGTGCACCGGTGAAAATTAAAGGAGATCCTCTTTTAATATGCTTCCTTGATTTTGTGATCATGGATCATTTTTTATTTTTTTTTGGATGAGGGAGACCATGGATCATTTTAAGCATCAAGTTGCTTACTCTTCAATTATTCTGCTTTACATTTGAACTGTATTAAGAAATCATGGTAGCCAAATGGAAAATATTCATGTGTTCCTTGAATATTCTGCTGTTTGTGCTGCTTGCTTTTCCATGGATTTCAGTATGTAAACACAACCTTAGTGATGACACATCCGGTAATGAGTATAATTTCAAGATAAAACAGAAATATAGGGCCCAAGGGTGTGTTCTAGTGTACTGGTCAATGAAGTGGGATTAGAACCCTGAGGTCTCAGGTTCAAATTTCAATGATGCAAAAAAAACACTACGTGATTTCTTA
Organism: Jaltomata sinuosa; assembly: GCA_003996215.1. Lineage (NCBI taxonomy): Eukaryota > Viridiplantae > Streptophyta > Magnoliopsida > Solanales > Solanaceae > Jaltomata > Jaltomata sinuosa. The sequence continues at coordinate 436,252 of QJPP01000376.1, read as the reverse complement.
CCATCTATTTAAGCCTTGGTGGAAAGAGTTACCTCGTGGAATAGACGTGGTGCACGCAAGCTGACCCGCACACCCCCTTTATAGAAAAAGAAAAAAAGAAAATATAGGAACTTGGTGATGCAGTAGACTTTGTAGGAAAAGGAATTAGTCAAGAGGGATTTTCACATATGAATTAAGTCTAGTTTCTTATCAAATTCGAAGAAGTAAAAGTTAAATGACGCAAGTAAGATTCTTTCAGCCGCACATCAGTAAAGAACTCAATAACGACACTAAGATTCTTTGAGCTGTACATTCTTTTAGCCAGGGAGCTGGACTGTCTGGGGATGTGCGGTTGATATCATTCAGGAACTTAGGGAGCTTTGATAATTTAGTGCAAATATTTTAATACAGTAAGCAGTCTCATTAAAGTGTGACTACTGTTAATTTGTTGAATTTCCTAGTGCTCATCATGTCAAACGCACACATCAGCCATACAAAGGGCACAAGAGTATAAGGTGGAGTCTGGATTAGAAACTGAGTTGGTCTTTTTTTTTTTTGTTTTTTAGAAAAAGAAGTGTCTTTCGAATTGAGTATTGACTGCGGAAAATTTCGTTTTGTGCGTGTTTGAAGCATTTTCATTGATCCGGAAATAAAAGTGAAGCAGATTTTTGGAAAATGGGTTGCCTCCTTGTTAGCTATTTACTAAATAATTAAGCTAGGGAGCTAGTGTGTAGGCAGCGCTCTGTCGTACCGTTGGCTCTAGCTTTCCCACTTTGCTCGGTTCTACAAAGTAATGGAGGAGTCATTTTCATATCCTCTGAGTGCAAAGCTAGCAGTAGGCATGAAAAAAGTTAATAGACTGCTACTCTAGGCTCGCTTCACCTTCTTCAAGCTTTGCCACTTTGTCTTCTTGTGTCAACGTCTCCATACTAAAAGAGGGTCAAGTGGGAACTGCTTCGTTTAAGTTTCTGAAGTAAGTTCATTGACCAGTTTCACTTAAAGATCATTTTATCATTGTTTCAACTATCTCATCCTTTTTGCAAGTTTCAATTTAGAAGGTTCTTTTTGTGAAGAATCTGATAGGCTGTCATTGGCTATGTTGCTCGGACTCTTCGAAAATGTCATCGGGTGCGTGTCGGATCCTTCAAAAGAAGTGTATTTTTGGAGGATCTCGGCAACATTATTGGAGAGTCCGAGCAACTTAGGTCATTGGGATGCTGAATATTCGACATGTCATAGAATAGAACACAAACTGGTCTTCCTTTTCAACTGTTGCTTCCAGAAGAAAGTAGAAGCTGAACCTCTAACATACATTGCAGGGAGGACCCCCTCTGCTTCTACGTAGAATAAAACTCTCCAAATTTATGACCAACCTTCCCTTCAGTATCTTATAACGAGCAGAAGTTTTTTGATTGTAAATTCATATGGAGCTAAAACAACTTTTTGGTTGTTCTTTGTTTTCGATAAGACAAGAACAATTAGTTCTAAAATGTCATGGTTCAAAGTTCAAACTCTACGGCAAATAAAAGTTTAGTATTTAACTGGAAAAGGATAAAGGGGTGGACCCATTACCCACTGAGTTTCGAACCGTGGCCATTGGCCCTCGGGGATTTCTGGGATTTCTTTGGTTATGAAAAAGAATGATTAATATAAAATGATTTGGTTTGTTTGTTTTCTTAAAACAAAGAGGAAAATTTTGTGATAGAATCACATACTCTCTCTGTTCCAGTTAATGTGACAACATTTCCTTTTTAGTCCTTTCTAAAACGAATGACTTCTTTCTAAATTTTGAAACAATTAAATTAAACTTCCATCTTACCTTTAATAAGAAGCTTTTATAGTCACACAAATATTATGGAGTGTTTAAAATCACAAGTTTAAAAATTCTTATATCCACACAAATGTTATGGCATATTTTTTTTATCAGGTAAAAATGTTATAGAATGGTTATAACCACATGTTTCAAAAGTCTTCCATTCATGGAGGGAGTATCTTTTTTCGAGCATGTGTGACATCTAAGATTCATTTGCCTTGTCAAACTTATTATGTGTTTCTCCAACATTTTCTTATCATATCTTGTAACAGGAAATGCTTATTAAAGCTCTTTCAACTGCACGTGACATACTTTTCGAGGAGCTACAAAAAATTAGCAAAGCTATAAATCAGTCTATTGATTTTACTGATTTTACTTCCAAGTTCGATGATAAACAAAGATCCCCATTTCCTCCAAGTGCAGACACAGACTTGATGAATGATAAGGCTGCAAGAGAAGTGCCAAACAAGATACCAAATGGCACCAAGGTCTTATCCCCATAGTACAGAAACTTTTTCTGATTTTCATTACATTAATATCGATCTTGGTGCGTCTTAAATTTAATATCCATGTTTGCTTGCTAAAAAAAGATTTGATATCCCTCTTTGACTGTATAATGCTATGAATTCAGTTGTATGTTTGTATTTGTAACTTCCCTTTTCACAAAAGTGCTTATCATTTTTGGATATTCCTACATAATAAGTTAGATATTAACTTAGGAGTTGGGACTGAGTGAGGACTGCCTTCTATACCTTATTAATTCTTACTCTTTATGTTCTTAAGCAGAAACTAGAAGATGGGGTTCTCCAGTCTCAATCTATTGATGACTTACTCCAGTTGTATCATTCCCTTGGCAACCAAGTCTTTTACTTATGGAATATGTTTATGAGGTTTCACAGGTTTGTTTCCATTACATTTACATTACTTGTACTCCGTGAGCTTATGTTATTTTTCCCCTCAGACTTTGCAGATTGATGCATCATTTGGATAAGTAATACGTATTTAGTAAACGGAAAGAAAGATGACTACCTCATTTTATGCCTTAGATACCAGTCAATGCATCATGCACCTCAATTAGTCTATCCACGAACAAGATCACACTTAAATATCTTTTGTATCTATGGTTTGTCATCTATGGTTAGTGCTGTACTGCTGTTTCTTGAGATCTTAAACTGGTTCTTGATTTCTCTTTAGGACTCATAAGACATCAATTATGGAATTTCTGCGTGAGCAATGGGCTATTGATCGAAGAGCTGAATGGTCAATATGGATGGTTCATTCTAAAGTTGAGATGCCTCACCAATACATAAGTAGTGACATTGATGGCTCTTCTTACCATGGTTCCCGTGGGAGAGCACCTGTTCTGCGGAAGATATCAGAAGATGTAAGCATATCTACACTTCTGATTTGCTATAATCTTTGTCGTTTCTTTTCCTTTCTATCTTTTTGAACATTATATCTATAGTGCACGAAGACTGGGTTGTTAAAGACGAGAATCATTCTATATGTTTTAGTGCAGTATTTAACTTGAACTGTCATTCTGCTCTGTGCAGCCTGCACAGACTGCAGCTATGCGAGCTGAGCTTCATAGGAGAAGTATTGCACAAATGAGGGTTAGTACAATCTAACATATTATGCTCGGTGTAGTTATCTTCACTGTGATGGATTGATAAATTAGCATCGGTTCATTGCAGATCAACAGTCGATCTATCCAAGACATGCATATATTTGGAGATCCATCGCGCATCCCAATTGTAATTGTAGAGCGTGTTGTTAATGCACCTTTGCGGTCAACTAGTGGAAATTCATACTTCATCCACCGGGAGCCAAAAGACGCAAATAACTTGCTAATTGAGACACATTCTAAAGGCACAAAAAAGATTCATGGCGGAAGCCCTTGTCAAAATGGCCGTGTTTTGAAGATTGTGGTTTTTGTTCACGGATTCCAGGCAAGTTGATCATCCTCAGCATCAAATAGATCAATAATGCTGTTGTTTGTTTTTTGCATATGTCCATGTAATTGTCTTTCTTGTTCTCTGTTTGAAAGCACCTCTAGTTCCTGGTGTGAAAAACCGGCTTACTTGTTTTTCCATTCAACTCTGTTACAATTTGATCAAAGTATAGTTCATTAATTGCGTTCTTAAATTAAGAAAAATGACAGTAGTTGATATAAATCATTTAACTTTTGGAAAAACATCTTCGAACAACCATTGAAGTGAATAAGAGATACCATGTCAACCTGCAAAGTTGTCTTTTGAAAATCTTTAGTTCCTGCTCGAACCAAATGCCTGTAATTCAAACATGACGCTTGATTTTCTTGAAATCTTCTTGTAACTAGATTCTCTCCTCATGAATGGCAATGAGAAGAAGGGTTGACATGCTGAATAAACTGTACCAGATATACAGGGCATTCTGAAACTAAATCTTTACTATGCAGTCCTTATCATGATACATGAATGAGGGAATTCAGGGTTTGCTAGGATCAGAATGTACTTCATTATGTTTGTACTGCAACAGTGGTGTGAAGAGCTGTCTTATTGATTATTTTGATGATAATCCTTTCTAACTCTTAGAGGAGAGCATTTGTTGCAGGGACATCATTTAGACTTGCGCCTTGTTCGGAACCAGTGGCTGTTAATAGATCCCAAGATAGAGTTTCTTATGTCAGAAGTTAATGAAGAAAAAACGGCAGGAGACTTTAGAGAAATGGGCTTAAGGCTGGCACAAGAAGTAACTTCTTTCATAAAAAAGAAGATGGACAAAGCCTCAAGATCTGGAAATTTGAAGAGTATCCAGCTAAGCTTTGTTGGACATTCCATTGGGAACATCATATTAAGAACAGCTTTAACAGGTTTGTACTCTGTAATCTCAGCACTTTTCTTCGACTAACTTTCACCATTTCTTAGATTTTGTGCTTCTTTTGCAGAGAGCATCATGGAACCGTATCTCAGATTCCTTCACACATATGTTTCTGTATCTGGTCCACATCTAGGTTACCTGTACAGTTCAAATTCTTTGTTCAATTCTGGGTTGTGGCTCTTGAAGAAGCTCAAGGGCACACCATGCATACATCAGCTTACATTTACAGATGATCCTGATCTCCGGAACACATTCTTGTACAAACTTTGCAAGGTAGTACTAATTTTGGTTGAGGGTATTGCTGCAGCAGTCAAACTGACTGCCTCACCATTTCATTCTTGTTTTTTTTGTTGGAATTCATGGCTAGTTAAGGGTGGTAAGAAGATTGAGCACTCTTAGTCATGAATTTCAGATGGAATATTTATTTTCCTTTATTTTTATGACATGCTTGTGGTTATCTTTCTGATTCAGTCAATTAACTACGCCTCCATCCCAGACCCCACTTTGTGGGAATACACTGGGCATGTTGTTGGTTCTTTTAAATTTGGTAGCTCTAGGCCTAATCTGATCTTGGAGAATTATTAGCAAAAGTACTAACACTCCTAATTGTGCTTTTCCAGCAAAGGACCTTGGAGAATTTCAGGAATATTATTTTGTTATCTTCACCTCAGGTATCAATCATATTCTTTGCTGGCATCTTTACTTTCTCGTGATGGTTCCTTCTGATTATAGAATACAAACACTTTGGAGCTTTTTGCTTTGGAGTGTTTTATATGTGTCAGCCAGAATATAGTAGGACTGAAATTGAGTGTATATTATCATGAGACAGTTTGGTTTGAGAAATGATCTCTCTGTATGAGAATTAATGTCCTTCTTCAAAGAATTATAAGGTATCAAATTTGCATTGTATTAGGTGCCTGCAGCCCCCAGGGCTTTGGTCTAGTGGTAAGAGTGCATCGTGTGATATGTGGATTAGGCGCACGTCACAGGTTTGAACCCGGCTGCACGCAAGAAGTTTGGTATTTAAATGGAGAAGGGTAGAGGGGCGGGACCATTATCTACCGAGTTTCGAACCGTGCACCACTACCTTCGAGGATTCCTCCGTTACTAAAAAAATGTATATATATTAGGCGTATGCAAAAGGAAAGGAATTGTGCTAAGAAGTTTTTTTAGTCAGGTAATGTTGAACAATGGTTATCAGGCTCAAAAGAAAATTAAGTTTTTTCTTAAAAGGGAAGAGAAGTTGAATTTCTTTTCGGCTATGATCGGTAAAAGTTACGTGTCAAATCTTTTAAGCAACATACATAATATTCGAATTGCCCTGGGAATTTCTAATTGAAACATAATTTTCTGTGGAAAAATCTTAGTCATTATCCATGGCCCTTATATTCATACGGAATTCTAGACTAAGTTTAACAAGCTTGGCTTCTGAGTATTATCTCCTCATATCACTGAAATTAATTGTTTGAACCAAGAGTATTTGTGCAGAGAATAATTTTCTGAAATATCATGAAGCACATTCGTTCTTTCTATAATATAGGGAAACCTGCAACTTTAGCGCACATCACAAAATCAGCTGATTGGAACACAAAAGAGACCTGAGAACCCTTAGTTCTACAGGAAGGGACTTCTTGTATGCAGTGTATTAGTGTTAATATCTTCCAGTCTGCTTAAAGCGCTTTAAACTGAAGAAGAAAGAGAAGCACATTTCTATGCCGAAAATTGTTAACTCGTTACTGCTATCCTCTTTGCTAGTTTCAGTTTTAAACACCAATCTTGTAATTGCGACATTTTTGTTACCATCTCTCTGTGCTTCTTATGTGGTACTTTATTTGGAGCATGTTTTGCATGTTGCTAGTTTCAACTGGACACCTTGTTTCAATTAGGCTACCACTGTGTATTCTCTTTTTACTGAGACTTGTACCTTCTCATTCATCCTGAAAAGTGAATATTTTAACGCGTAGTTGTCTTCCGTACCACCATTAAGCATACTTTGCTCATCAAAATACTAATTGAGAAAAGCATTGTAAATGAAGCAACTGGGTGACTCTTAAGAATTTCGCGATGAGGTGTATCTGTTTGGTCATTAGAACTGGTGTTATCACTTCGCTACTCGAAAGAACTGTCTCAAACAGGACATGCAGTTCTTTGAGATTATTATCTTTCTTATCCTCCAGGTCCTTTTTTCTCCAATCTCATCGCACGATGGCTGATTCTGTCTTTTCAGGATGGTTATGTTCCATATCATTCTGCAAGAATCGAGATGTGTCAAGCATCTTCAGGGGACAACTCAAAAAAGGGAATAGTATTTCTGGAGATGCTGAATGATTGCTTGGACCAGATACGTGCTCAGTCATCGGATCATCGAGTATTGATGAGGTGCGATGTCAACTTTGACACTACATTGCAAGGAAGGAACTTGAATACGATAATCGGAAGGGCTGCTCATATAGAGTTCTTGGAGTCTGACACTTTTGCCAAGTTCATAATGTGGTCATTCCCTGAGTTGTTTACATGACTTGTGGGCTGGTCACTCTTTTCATCACACAACTGGACTCCCATCTCCTGGAGCATGCCTACTGTGCTACCCAAACCTCAACTTCTGTGCATAAAGTGGCTATGGCTCTAGGATGTCAGGGCCTCGGCACACTCCCTGACAATGAATATGCCTGCTGTGGTAAGTCATCTGCTGCAAGCTGATTTTGGTGAAGCTGCTCAGCTTAGCTGTGTTATAACTCTATAAGCCCAAGCGCAGTTACAATGATAGTGAATGCAGGAAAGGGTAATGACTAATCCGCGTTTAGTGGAGATGACAATATTTTTGGAGTTGGAACTCCTAGTATCAATATGTTGTGCAGTAATAGAATCATCAGGTATAACGAAGACCAATTGTAGCCCGGCTCTCAGTTAGACAAGTTATTTTTAATAATATTATCATCAGATTATATTCTTATTTTTTCATACACAAGGAAGAAGTAGAGAAAGTCGATTACTTTCTCGATAGCTGAACTTCCATCTCATACTCGGTCACAGTCATAGTACCCTTTTCATTTTCTTTGATATATATCATGGAGATCAATACTAACTTGTTGTGAAGACGACTTTAGGCATGACAAGAAAATTGCTCAAGAATATATAAAGAGATGCTGAATTACAATAGAATTATGAATTGCTCATCTTTAGATAGGTGTTTGATGAAATGAAACTATTATGTTTTATTAAGAAATAATTGAATAATATATATGTTGAGTTTACGATATAGTAACTGAAATATAAAAAGGTATCAAAGGATATAAAGAAAGATAATTTGGATTTGCGCTAAATTTTAGAACTTGAATATCAAAGTAGATGGAGAACACAGAAAAATTACTTTAGAAAAAAGCCAAAATGCAAGTTTAATTATAAAAAAAAGTAGTCCGGTGTATTAAATTCTAGCTATATAAGGGGTTTGAAGAAGAGTTGAACTACAAGAGTATTGTAGGGCGTCTTATTCTACTCCATATTTCTACAATAGGCTATTTCGAGAATTTGAACCTAGAAGGTCACCTGACAAATAACTTTACCAGTTACAACTGTCACATTATAACAAATTTATCAATTTTAAGAGACTGAAATCGAGTTTGAGGCTAAAATTGTCCCTTAACTATTAGAGTAGGTTCATTTTGGTCCTTCAAATATAACTCGGAGCATATTTAGTCCCTTAACTTTACTAAAGTGGAGCACTTTTGATCTCCCTAGTCCCTAACAAAACCCGTTTAAAAATAACGGTGTTAAACCCATGTGGCACTCACGTGACTTGTAAAATACAAACCCATAAAGGTTAAGTGTTAGCTATTATGAGAATATATTTAATTTTGCACGCTCTTAAACACAATTAAGAAGAAATTCGCACACCCTTCACCAAATTACTAGCTACGCCACTGACTTTAAGACCATTTTGTTACTGCATTTAAGAAAATGGTTATTTTTTCGAGTGGGCAGATTATTGCGTTCTAAAGTATTGTCTTCAAATATAAATAGCTACTACTATATTAATCCTAAAAAAATAAGAAGACAAGAAAGAAAGAAAATGTATATCAATTAAGAAAGAGATAACACTGTCAAATTTACACCATTAGAAAATTATCCTTTCCGTTAATTTTTAACATTATTATGTTAGGAAGACCAAAAGTGCTTCACTTTAGTAAAGTTAAGGGACTAAATATGCTCAGGATTATATTTGAGGGACCAAAATGAACCTACTCTAATAGATGAGGGATAATTTTAGCCCAAAACTCGACTGAAATCTCTTGGAAGAAAATACAAGTAATAATTTTACAGTTATTTTGGGTAGTATAGTTTCCATTATTATCCACAGCCGCCATTATCCACGTGTCCGTCTACTACTTCTTCTTCTCCTTGTATAACCCCAGCTTAAACCTTAGCTCCTTTTCTGCCATTTCTACGAGCTCCACCGTGCTCCGCCAGTTCACCGCTCTCCATCCCGGCGCCGGTTAACTTATTCACCGTAATACAGCGGTCACACATGTTAGATTGACCAAAATGTCCCTCTCATACAACTCTTTCTCCCCAGTCCTCACCCCAGTTCCTCCCTCTCATCGTTTCCTATTTCCGTCCAAAATCCCAAACTACGACAAGCTTCCCGGCGTTCACCGCCGCCTTCTTCTCACAGTCGCAGTTAGAGCCAAGCCGAAAGATCTCATCTTAGGTAACCCAACGGTTACCGTCGAGAAAGGCAAGTATAGCTATGACGTTGAAACCCTAATCAACAAGCTCTCAAGCTTGCCGCCACGTGGCAGCATCGCCCGGTGCTTGGATACTTTCAAAAACAAGCTTTCTCTATCTGATTTTTCCTTAGTGTTCAAGGAATTTGCGGCTCGTGGTGACTGGCAGCGTTCCCTACGCCTCTTCAAGTATATGCAGCGGCAGATATGGTGTAAGCCTAATGAGCATATTTACACACTCATGATTGGAATTTTAGGCCGTGAAGGACTTCTTGATAAAGCCTTTGAGATATTCGACGAAATGCCTACTCATAGTGTGGCACGAACGGTATTCTCTTACACTGCTATTATTAATGCTTATGGCCGTAATAGGCAATACGAAACTTCCCTTCAACTCCTTGAACAAATGAAGCAAGAAAAGATAGTTCCTAGTATTTTGACGTATAACACAGTTATTAACTCCTGTGCTCGAGGTGGGTATGAATGGGAGGGGTTATTAGGTCTATTTGCTGAAATGCGACATGAGGGTATTCAACCGGATTTAGTTACTTACAATACTTTGCTAAGTGCTTGTTCAAGTAGAGAATTAGAAGATGAGGCAGAGATGGTTTTTAGGACGATGAATGAGGCCGGAGTTTTGCCTGATGTGACTACTTACAGTTATTTGGTGGAGACTTTTGGGAAACTGGGGAAATTGGAAAAGGTGTCCGAATTGCTCATGGAGATGGAGGCTGGGGGTACGTCACCCGAGGTTACCTCATATAATGTGTTATTGGAGGCTTATGCGCATTTGGGGTCTATGAAAGAGGCCATGGATGTGTTTAGGCAAATGCAGGCAGCTGGATGCGTGGCTAATGCAGAGACTTATAGTATTCTGTTGAATTTGTATGGGAAAAATGGGAGATATGATCAGGTTAGGGACCTTTTCCTTGAGATGAAAACGAGTAATACAGAGCCGGATGCGGATACATACAATATTCTCATCCAGGTCTTTGGTGAAGGTGGTTACTTTAAGGAGGTGGTAACATTGTTCCATGATATGGTTGAAGAGAAGGTAGAACCAAATATGGAGACTTATGAAGGGTTGATATATGCCTGCGGAAAGGGGGGGCTTCACGAAGATGCGAAGAGGATTCTGCTACAAATGAATGGACAAGGTCTGGTGCCTAGCTCTAAAGTGTATACTGCTGTAATTGAAGCTTATGGACAGGCGGCGCTGTATGAGGAGGCAGTTGTCGCCTTTAATACGATGAATGAGGTAGGAAGTAGGCCAATGGTGGAGACTTTCAATTCTCTGATCCATGCATTTGCTAAAGGGGGACTTTACAAAGAATCTGAAGCAATATGGTTTAGAATGGGTGAGGTTGGAGTTCCCCGGAACAGGGATTCCTTCAACGGTATGATTGAAGGGTATAGACAGGGAGGTCAGTTCGAAGAAGCTATAAAAGCTTATGTTGAGATGGAAAAGGCTAGGTGTGATCCAGATGAGCGGACGCTTGAGGCAGTTTTGAGTGTTTACTGCTTTGCAGGCCTAGTTGACGAAAGTGAGGAGCAGTTTCAGGAAATTAAATCGCTGGGCATTCAGCCTAGCATCATTTGCTGCTGTATGATGCTGGCAATTTACGCAAAAAGTGAGAGGTTGGACTTTAATTTCCAATCAGCTGATTCTTCACATCTTAAAACTTTATATTGTTCTATTGATCTCACATTGGTGCCTCAAAAATGGTTCTTTAGATAATTGGAAACCTATTTTATGCTGTCTTTCAACTTGCTGGGATATAGCCTCTTGTTTTTTTGAGAATGGTAACATGTGATATAGCTTCTTTGTATGACTGTACTTCTAAAGGTATTAAGTGGAAATACTCAATTTCTACAATTTGCAGATGCGCAGGAGTTAAATTGATTGACTAGTTGTGTGCACTGACGGAACCAGTCTATCACCTTATTAAGGATTTTTAACTTCTTTTCCATGAATTTCATAGTGTTTCTTCTTCTACCTTGTTTTTTATTTCCTTTTTCATACTGCTTCAGGATTTGTGCATTTTGTACTTCCTTGCAATGCTCATTTTTTGGAGAAATTTTATTTGCTGGCAAGATTTAGGCATTAGGGTGTAAGTGGAGCTAAGCCTCTGTCTAAAAGCTACTACAATACATTATGCCATGAAATTGAGCTGGTCCTAGTCTAATTTGGTATTTGATGCTTGGATGCTCTTCCCCACTTGTGGGATCTCACTGGGTATGATGTTGTTGGTGGATGCATTCTGTGAATTTGTGCATGGCTGGAGTAGAAAGAAGATCTTTCTTTCCCTGTTTCTTCCAATGTTCTTATATGTTGTCTTAAAATTCTTCTATTAGGTGGGATATGGCCCGTGAATTATTGAATGGCGTGATGACAAACAAGACTTCTGATATGCACCAAATTATTGGACAAATGATTCACGGAGATTTTGACGATGAAAGTAATTGGCAGATGGTTGAGTATGTCTTTGACAAACTCAATTCAGAAGGATGTGGTTTGAGCATGAGGTTCTACAACACTCTCATAGAAGCACTTTGGTGGTTAGGCCAGAAAGAAAGGGCTGCAAGAGTGCTGAATGAAGCAACAAAAAGGGGGCTATTCCCTGAACTTTTTCGAAGAAACAAACTTGTGTGGTCTGTAGATGTTCATAGGTACTCGTTCTTCTTAGGGTTATGGTGGCACTACATTTAAATTGACTGCCCTCTCTTCAGCCTGCCCCAACTCCCTATATTACCAAATACTGCTAGTATATTTGTTTCCTGTAGGAGATATTTAAAATGGGTGTATATTGCAATAGTCATCTAGTGTTTCTCTAACTATTCTCTATTGTTTTAGGATGTGGTCTGGTGGTGCATGCACTGCAATATCAGTTTGGCTCAACGATATGGAAGAGTTGTTTCATAAAGGCGAGGAGCTTCCTCAACTGGCTTCTGTTGTAGTTGTGTAAGTGCTTTTGCCTCATTGCTTTTTCAGTGATCATCTCCTTTTTATGATGCCATCTTCCTATTTACTTTCTGTGGGGTTGGAGGGCATAAGTGTAGATTGATCAAGCAACATAAATGCTGGAACCTACTTTTTGGGCGTGGACTAAGATGTCCTTTTAGTCCCTCGCCAGTTATTTGCTTCTTAATGTAAAGTTAAAGGTAAGAAGAGCTATAACCATCATCTAGCAGCATGAACACATGTTTATTGCAAAACAAGTCCAGTATTGTAGATCTGTTTTCATACGTTCCAACATTTAGAAGCACCGAACGTCATGTTGATAATTTGAGAAATATTTCCGCTGTCCGTTTATGTAATTTTAGTATCGCCATAGATAAGGAAAGGATATTTGACCCAGTTAGTAGTTAAGCTTATTATTTTTTGAGATAATTTAGTAGTTTAGGATTTGTACAAGATATCCCATTTTACAAGTTAAGGAGTCAATGACCAAACTCACATCGAAAATTAGATGTTTTGATCCTTGTACGCTGACTCAGTCATTCTTTTGGAATGGAGGGAGTAAAAATAAAAATCTCCTAATATCTCATGTAGCTGTAATTTTCTAAGTGTCTGTATCTCCGTGTCTAACCTGTTTCTTACCTAACAGTGGTGTCTACGTAGCATAGCAAATACTTAATTGAGTAGTAATTAACTGTATTTTTAATGTATTTGGTTGTCTTTTTCATATTTCCCCCCTTTTCTTTCAATTAAATTTACATGATTGCTTTCTGTGAATCAGACGAGGTCAGACGGAGAAGAGTTCAATAACTAGGGATTTGCCAGTTGCTAAGGCTGCATATTCTTTTCTAAAGGATACTGTTTCATCATCATTTAGTTTCCCTGGATGGAATAAGGGACGGATAGTCTGTCAAAAAACTCAGCTCAAACGTACTTTTTCTAGTGCCGCACCATCCTCAGAAGCTTCAAAAGGTGACAGATTAATTCCTCTGAGTAACTCTCCCATTTCTCTTTTGGGAACACAGACATCCAAGAGTGATGCAAAAAGATCAGAAAGTGTGGATGCTGACTCCGAGAGAAGCACAAAATCAGATTCAGAACTCATGGCGAGCAGTGTTTGAACAAATAAATGAGATATTTAACGTGTTCTGCTTGAAGAGCTTGTTGAGCTTGCATTGGCTTTTGACCTACTAAACGAGAAGACAAAATTACCTGGCCCATGCTCTAATTTTGATCTATCTATGCTTTGGCATCACCTCCTTCGATCTCAGCTGCAGAAAAATGTCAAACAGGTGCAATCCCCTTATGAAGCAGCCGAGTGAGTGCTAAAAATTCTTTGTTGTTTTCAAAATTCTGGCACTCAGCTTGGGGGACACGGAAAGGGGAATGGAAGAGATGGAATGCGTTAGCTTACACAGCTGTCTTATGTACACATGTATATTGAGAGTGTTTCAATGCTAAAATCAAAATGATTCTTCTGAGAAATTCATAGGTTGGATCTAATTTATGCTGCTAATAGTAGATATGGCATTTTTGTGTCCGTTAAATTCGCTGTATTAACACGATGAACAATATCAATATAGTCCATTAGCATACTTCTTCCCAGAGTTAGCCTTGTCATTTCGGGTGCTCGCCTTTATCTGGAAAATGGACTTTACCCCGGGGTGGTGTTCAAGCTTAGTACTAGTGATTGCTCGTATGATGAATAATTGGATATATGCCATTCATATTATCTTGGTCGTGTAATCGAACATGTCTCAACTATGACTGATATTTAATTAAAGCCCCCACACCAAAGCCAGTAGTGCTGATTGTTTTATTTTTTTTAGCACAAATGCAATATGGTTTGGCTATATTTCACCCAATAAACTCATGCCTCCTTGGTGACAGATTTGCAGGTTTGAGCTCTATGCCGTCGATGTAAGCGGATGTAGTATATTTGTATGACATTTTACTGTTTAGAGTGTCAATTTTGGTTTTTTTTTTGTACTTTTAATTGGAGTATGAAAGTTGTGAACTTTATTCTGTGCACTTTCAAATATGTTGTTTTGCAGAAATGGAAGGTTTGATTTCCAATGTACTTCCTCTTTCCCATATTAGTTGGCCAACACATTAAAAATAGTTGTCTCATATTATTTGGCCACTTTACTAAATTAAGAAAGCACTAATTAAATTTTTTTCATATCACCCTTGCAACTAATTCTTTTTGAAAGTGTTTATGCTTGTTTGTAAAGTTCCAAAGAAGTTTCTTAAGGGGTGAATTAGTAAAATTACCTTTTTATTTATGATTTCTTAACCTGCGCGCAACTAATATGAGACGGGGAGTACATTATCTTTTCTTTTGGACATATAACCTGTTGGCAGTGAATGACTTCAGACGAGGCAATACCTGGTGTCAACAATATGACCAAACTTCATTAATTATTGCCACTTGTAGAGTTATTATCATGGCTGACAAGCCTTTAAGAAAAACCATATAGAGTAAAAACATATTCAATTTTGATAAAATGTTTTGAAGTTGCATCCCAGGGATTATCACTTTAGGATATTTTACCCACTTTAGGCTCCAGAATATAGCTTTTCCTACCCATGGTATAGAATGGAGGACTTTTCACTTTTGGGCTTTATCGACTTTTGAAAAGGTTAACTTTTCATCCAATTTACAAGGCTGAAAATAGAACCTTGACAAAGAGGTTGAGATTAGATTGGCTTTGTTCTTCAACTTGGTTAAAAACCAAAGTTCATTAATCAACACAAAAAGAAAAGCAAAGTTGATTATAGCAACCACAAAAGTTACTAGTATTACTTTTGAGTTCTCAACCATTTAATTTAACTTTCTTTCTTTCAAAATGGCTCTCCTCTTTGACATGCTTTGCACAAGTTGCGTGACTTAGTAGGATTAGTAATAAGTAGGTTTATTCGATAGTACTTTCATATCCATCCTAAATGGTCCAATCAATATAGAATAGCACATGGTGCTGATAAATAAACGTACATATGGAAAGCCACATTGCGGAATGGCCATTTTTGTTTTGAATATAAAGATTTTTTACACTATCAGGTCACTCAAAAATATATATCATCTTGACCCTGGAGGAGGGGGAGCCGGGGGGAGTATTTGGACTGAAATCAACGGAGATTGGTGATGCAAGGGCGACACAAGTCACTTTGTACCACTTATTGTGTGAAGCTTGGCTTCGCGATAAAAGCAAGAAAAGAAAGAAATTATGACTTCACAAACTTTTCTTTGTTTGACCTAATTTAGAGAGGATGAAGGGGCATTGGAGGTTCCACTAGACAGCACTTTTTCATGCCTAACATGGAACAGTGACAACTCTCTCATTTCTTTTGCTTGCTTTCATATAGTGAGTTACACAAAAGAACACTTATTATTTGGTTGCATAAAGATCATGTACGTCCTTCCACATTTTGCATCTTTAATTTATATAACAACTATACCTATAACGGGTCAATCTTTTCTATTTGGTGGAAAAGAATTCAGCAATACTTCATTTTTGGCATTTCCTCCAAATTAAACACAAAACACCCATATTGGTATTGTCAAAACTCAAAAGTTTGAAAGTTTAAGCCGTCCCGCCGAAAGCATAACGGCGTCATTTCCATATTTTTGACTGTTATAGCAAAATGTTATTATAGAGAATATATTATATGTATAACATAACATGAGAAATTGGGTCCAAAAAAAGCTTGGCCGGTATAATTAAATATTGTTATAAAGGATATTGTGTAACATTCATGATTCATATCATTGGTTATGTGTCCAAATTTAGTCGCCTACTGCAGGATTTGTGATCTTAGGAAGAATTACCTTAATTGGAAAATCTACAATTTTTAAGATTTTGGAGTATGAATGTTTCTATATACATTAATTTATCATTATGGATGCAAGATAATGTCTTTCCATACATATTTATCATTGAATCATGGTTAGATTTTTTGTTTTCTCACTCTAATTTTACAATTTCTATATTATTTACGCAGGCATTTAAAAGAGAATTAAGACATAAAACGTCGTAAAAGAGAAAATAGAAAATAAAAGAAATCTTAGTTGGGGAGTTTCTCCCTTAATTTGAGATGGCTTAGAGGTTTCTTCAACATGAAGAAATTTGACTTCTTCAAACAACCCTGAATTTTAACAAATCCGATTCTATCTGTACTTTTTTTAATTTATTTATGAAAAGTTAGTGGGAATTCTAAAATCACACGCCCAAATGTATCATATATTTTAAAAGGACTTTAGGTAAAGAAGAGAAAAAAATTATACTTTTTCGTGAACTTTTGTAGGTAGTGATATTTTTCAATTTTGAAGTATCTTGAAATATATATATAACACATTTCACAGCTATGCAAATTTTCATATATGTAACAACTTTTAAGGATTTACAATCATTAAATTATTCAAAAGTTAGACTTTAGATGAGATGTTACTCTATCAAACAGACTGTACTTTTTTTTAAAAAAAATAATCAAAATCATTAGCATTAAAAATAAATCAATATCTTAAAATTATGTCCAATTAAATGTAACATATAAAATGATAAGAAAACAAAAACAAGAATTATCAAAGTTAACATCAGTGTTTTAAAAGGCGGAGGCGTGAGGAGAGGCGTTTTACCTGTTACGGGGTGAGGCGTAAGCCTCGAGTCGATGGGGCGTAAGCCCCATAGAACTTTAATTTTTAATATTTTATAAATTAATATAATTAAAAATAAATATTTTTAGAAGGGATAAATCACCAAAAAAAAGTAAAACTATATAAAATTTATAAAAAATAAATGAAAAATGTATCTAAAAATTATAATATACAAGCTATAGAAGAGACATGAGCATAACTTCAAATCTACTTTACTACAAACTAGAAACATCACAAAATGGTGGAACAAAAAAAAAGTTATAAAGGTCTAAAACTACATATAGAACTTCCATTAGCAGAGTTTCAAAAGACAAAATGAATGTATCACCTCCCCCTCCTCAAAAATATAAATTAATCTTGAAAAAATTACATAATTAATCAACCTCCGCCAGCATTTTGAAACAAAATAGATAATTCTAATTTCAATATTCAATCGCTATCAAAGAGGAGTTCATCATCATCCATATCGTTAATTATATTTTCAGTATCTGTAGTAGTACATTTAACTTTATCAACAATCTCCACATCTCGCAGTCCTTCCTCTGTTTGAACTTGAGTGGATTGTCCTCTTCGTAAATCATAGAAGAAAAAACTTACAGTTATTATTTATTATTTAAAGAACAAAAAAGTTTACGTTGAAAGAGTAAGAAGAGGAAAGAAATTTATGGCAATTGGCAATTAGAGCTTATAAGCTCACATTACAAGCTACAAGTCTAGAAGACAAAAAGGTTTTTTTACTTTTATATTACTTTTGAGCATTTAATTATTTAGTTTAACAATAAAATAATTTAGTCTTTAGGCTTTAATTAGAAAAAGATTATTTTAATTTGTAGTTATTTTCGGGCGTACGCCCAGCGATAAAGGCGCGCCTCAACACTTAGGCGAACGCCCCAAATTATGGGGCGTACGCTTTTCGCTACTTTCGCCCCCCCACAACGCCTCGGTGCGTTTTTACTACGCCTCGCCCCGGAGCTCGCCCCACGAACGCCTTTCAAAACACTGGTTAACATCAGGCCCCCAAAGGCAAAGGGCGAACTTGAGAAAGGATTAGTTACGCTTACTCTTTACTTTTACTTATCCACTATTTCAAAAAAAAAACTTTTTATTTCTCACTTTTAACATATTAAGAAAAAACAATTTTTTTTCATGTTTTACCCTAACATTAATTACTTATTACACAAAACATTTTTCAAGGCCTAATACTGAATATCAATTAATATGGGTATTATAGTAAAATACTCATATCAATCATTATTTCTTAAGGAACGTACAATATTCAAAATGAACAAGTAAAAGTGAACGAAAGAGTAATTTTTTTTCAATTCTGTTTTGATTACATAGTTCTTGAATTGAAGGTCTATTGGAAATGACTTCTTTACCTCACAAAAGAAAAAGATAAAATGCGCGTACAATATTTTAACCTCATTTTACTTGTAAAATTATGTCGAATATGTTGTTATTTGTTTGTTTACTTGTTACTCTTGGCACATAGTATACTTGAAAACCTTGTCTTAAATCAATAATATGCATTATAAATACAATGAGCCTTTGAAAATAGAAATGTTAGAGTTATCATTGGGTTTAGAGAATAGTCCCATTGACTAAAATACACTAAAATATTCCCCACACCCCTTACTAGCTGCTACATTATTTTTTACGTTCTTTTGAGAAAATTCTAAGAGAGTGTACTGAAATATTAAAAGATCAAAGTCGTCAATTTTACCTCTTCGAAAATATTTCATAATAAGAAATTATTGACAAGGGCTATTTACAAAAAAAATCATCAATCAAACACAAGAAAATTGACAAATAAATTTATCGGTTCAAAACATTTTGTTATTACACAATCTTTTATTTTGAATTAATTGATTCGCCGGGGAATGATATTTCTTTTTCTGCCCACTTTATTTAATTTCATAAAAGGAATAAGGCAGTAAGAGGAGTATTATTGACAAATAAAATCGGAGTTAGTACAAATTAACATCGAGATCCCCAAAAGTCCAAAGTACGAATTTTAGGATAAATAATTAATGGATGATAATTAATTACTTAGTTATTGAAGTGGTCCATAATTGTAGTGCGTATCCTTTTTAAGATTATTTGTCTCACGAAGGCAAAAGCATCATTAGCAGATCGAGAGTTTAAAAACTTACATTATATAATATGACAAGTTGATTATAATTAAACATTTTACCTCGTTAATGATAATTTAAACCTCGTATTCTTGATTGGAGAGTTATCTGTGTGATAATCTAACTTTGTGACCTTTAGCTCTTAAAAGATCTATCTGTTCTTTTCTTATTAAATTACTAGTTAAAGAGCGTCCGTGCTAGGCACGGGCCCAACAAATATTATTTTAATTTATTTATTTCATTTTTTTTAATCCGTTTAAAAAATAATATATCTTTTTTTCTCTACAACTCTTTAATTTTATTTTTTCACATGACATGCTTAAGATCACAAGATTAACGAACATTTTAGTATATCCTGCATATTTTTAATTTAAGATCACAAGATTCAAAAGTTTTATTTACTTGATTTTTATAATTATATTCAAACATAATTTTAATTTTCAAATATCATTTTCAACTTTAAACAAAAACTCCCTTTGTTCATATTTACTTGTTTGATATTGACTTGATGCATCCCTTAAAGAACAATAAATAACATGATAATTTTACCATATCGCAAAATATAATAAATTGAACGTTTTAGAATATAATGGATATAATATAATAAATTATTTCTTTATTTTAAAATTGAACAAATAAAGTTGTTAATGAACTTTAAAATTAAATTTTGAGATAAATTTATATTTCATTAAATTTGATAAGTATAAATTTTATTTCAAATTTAATTTTGAATATCTCATTTTATCACATTCACCTCTGAAATAAATCAAATTACTTCCAAAAATATAATTAGTCCATAAATAAAATAATCTCTTATTTTATAAACATTAAAAAGAGACTTAAGCATTATTGAACTTAACTAAAAGTTAAAATGGAGGGCAATTAAATAAACATGGCAATAATAAATAAATAGAGGTGGGGCCCACTTTAAATGGATAAAGTACAGCTACAGTGCTTTTTGGTCCATAAAAAAAAAACACTCAATTTAACATTGAGTACAACATCAGTAAGCATGAAATCATAAGCTTGAAGACTATTAAATGACATTAATATCCTTTCATTTAAGCTGAAATATCTAAATTATCCTATAAATGCCAAAGCAAACAGGTCTTAATGCCAAAGCAGGCATGTTGAAGACCTGCCTACCTGCTTTGCCTCTTATTATATATATATATACATATATATATATATATATATATATATATATATATATATATATTAATATTTTAAAAAATTCAATAAATAGGGTGGTCCAGGAAAAAAAAGAAGAAATGAATCCACATGTAATATAACCAGCCGCAAAGTTTTTCTGCCTTAGATTATTTACTCTCACGGTGAAGCTTAACAGTGAAATCACGATAAAAACTTATTTATATTTGGTATTTTTATCAAGTCAATAAATATATTATATATATATATAACACTTAAATATAATTAATTAATAGCATTCTCACCCCATTAAATTAATTAACTACAATAAATTTATATGATATGGTTATAAAATACTCATATGAATAAGCATTGATACTTCCATTTGGAAATTGTACAAAAACAAAGATTAGAAAGAAATCTTCCTGTAGCTTTGGACTAAAAAGAGATTAATTGGATAACCAAATCGAAAGTTTGTTTAATATGGAATTAGGTTTGGAAGTTGTTAAAGTTGTGCAGCAATTAATTATTAAATCAAAAGTTAATTTAAAGCAACTTCAATCAAGTCAATATTCTCGAGTTAAGTTTTTAAATAAAAAAGAAAACAGTTGTTATATATCCTTTTCTTTTATTAACATATCATCTCTACAAAAATGCAAAAGATATACATGTCGAGGATCGTCTTATTAATTATTTTGTGTTGGTAGGACCTTAATTGCAATTATAAACCTCTTATCATTAAGTGATTTCACTGCCCCATCTTGATTTAAAGATGATCATTAACTAGATAGAAAAGGATTATTTAAACTTCTACTTTATACATGTCAAATTGGAGGTTAATAAATTAATTTATTCCTTTATTTAAGCTTAATAAATAAAGGAACATGCCAAAACGAAAAAAGAATAGAATATTGATAAATGATTAACATGTCAAATCGTCAATTGGCCTAACATGTAGTAATTTTTTAGGGGATAAAAGGTGTTTTGATAAAGATTGAAGGTACTTTATAGATAGAATAGGTATAGCTAGAAATAAGTAAACATTATCTTGAATCAAATAATTGAGATGGGACATATCCATACCATAACTTGTTGTAAAGCTGTCTCATTATCATATGTAAGATAGTGACCTAAATAGACATGTTTACTTGACAAGTGTGTCATTAAAATCATAATTGAATTCAAAATTTATATTTAATAGATTCAATTTTTATATTTTTTACTATTGAGCTTATTGTAATTTCTCTTTATATATATTTCGAGCTAGTAAAATTGAATTCAATTAAACTTAGCGTAATAAACTTCATTCCGTATGTGTTAGCTAATTAAATAGTTATTTCACATGATCCTTTAATTATCTTCTTCCCCGTCCACTAGTGTACCCATAAGTATGATTATGATTATGGGTGGTTGTGATGGAATCAAATCATGTTTACATTGAATTATTGATCTATGTTTTGGAACATGATTATCATCTTAAGTAGAGTCAACATCAATCCTCAAGAAATATAAGGGTTAAATTTTCAAATGGTGATCCAACTTACCATTTTATTCTACAAAAGCTATTAAACTAATTTACACCATTGAATGTGTATTGGTGTAAGTAGGGGTGGAGCCAACGTAGTTGTTATAGGCTCGACAAGAACTCGATAAATTTTGCACAAATTTAGAATTTATATTAAAAACTTCATTCAATAGGTATAAATAATCTATTTAAAATTCTGAGAGTAAAATCAACGCTTTTCAATCGCCCCTGTTACAGAAAGAAGATCTAGAGTTTTCTGACCGCATAATTGACTCTAACCATGCGCATACTACTTAGAGTTTTGTGTTTGTTCCAGCGTATAGTGAAAGGTTAATTAGCTTATAACGTGATTTAGTTCTACTAACTTCAACTCATCTATTTAAATATGTAATTATTTATTTATGTAATTAATTTTAACACTTATAATGCTTTTTAATATTTAATGTCTATCAGCTACTTTTTGATCAACTCACTCATATGAACCCTTTCTACTTTCAACATGATAAAAAAGGGAATTTTTTTGCAATGAGAGAGCCACAATAAACAATAGTTGTGTGATGCTTCATTCTTCTTTAGACATATAGAAAGTGGTCCCTTTACTTACTCTCATGTCATTCACCACTCCTTCTTCCACCCACTCGTCTTTCTTTTACTTATTCTTCTTATTCATAATTATTAATATTCAAATTCCAAATATAATTTAGTGTGATGTATTTGATAAAAAAAAATATTGATGCATTTTTTTGTTAAAATAATTAAAATTCCTTAAGGATTGAATATTAGAAATAAGCTTATTATTTTAACCCTTTTTAATAATATCAAATTAATTCAAAAATGTGCATATCCTACGAGAAAAGTAAACCTCCCTAACAAAAATTTATTCAAAATAATCCTTTTTTTTCAAACTAATTCCTAAAAACGCATGAAAATAGTTGGATTTTTTTTCTCTTTCATATGCTAATATCTTTCCTTTTTTTTTTTTTTTTTTGTATTGACAAATTTTATTTTTTTCCCCTTTCGTTTTGAAATTAAATTTTATCACACATTTTTTAAACATGTTAGATATTTTATTTGTGGTGTTTATATGGATGACAACAAATTTAAACATGTTCAAATTCAAATGATATTATACTTACTCTATAAATATGTTACATGTCTTAAAATTTTCTATTTTGAAATAGGAATGACAACAAAACGAGGTGCAGTGGATTTAATTATTTTTTCAAAAAAAAAAATTACGCAGGACGAAGTGAATTGCTGGACGATATTTAAGTTTTTTGAAGTAAAAACTAAGACGCTTAGTTCATTTTTGAAGAATTATTTGGTCCCATTAAATTTTTAAATTAATTACTCAGTATAATAATATTATTGTTAATTTGTTATTATATTAATCAGTCTTGACATTATAATATTGTTATTATTAAATTCTTTTTAATATATATCAACCAGTATTCAGATTCACTTACAATATTTTATTTATCAGTAGCATTCACATTCACTTGCCGTAGGTATTTAAATAAATTATAATTTAACAATAAAAAATACAATAACGGATAATCACCATAAAAAAAGTAACTGTAAATATATAAACTAAATTAGAACGAAAAAATCTGAAAAATATTGAAATAATAAACTTGGATTAATATGATTTTATTTTTAGAAAGCTAGTAATTGAGAAGATTGGAAAATTTTTAAATTAATTTAATACTTTTAAAAATATTAAATAATCAGCTTAATTTTAATATATTCAAATCTGAAAGATCTCATTTATTTTAATAAAAAATGTTCATCAATTTTTTATTATCAAATACATCAATGATTAATTGTATTTGGGAGCTGGATATTAACTAAAAAAAATAAAATAAAATGAAACAAGGGTGGGTGGAAAAGGAGGTGGTGAATGGCATGTAAAGTAAGTAAATAGACCCACTTTTCACATGTCAAAAAAAGAATGGAGTCTCACACAATTACTGGTAGTTGTACCTCTCCTATTATAAATTTTTTCATAAAAAGCTATTCTTTTTCAAACAACCCAATATGATAGTATGATTCAAATCCATCCATCTCGTTTAGAAAAGTTAGTGGGAACTCTAGAATCACTAGCCTAAAATACATTATAAATTGCAAAGGAGTAAATTAGGTCAAATAGGGAGAAGAAAAGTAGTAGTATCATATATGATGAATATTGATAATATCAACTCCCAAAAGCAAAGAGACAAAAGAGTTACTTTGACCACACAATTCACATGAAGACCTTGTGTTAAATTAATTAATAGTACTAGAGCTAGCTTAGGAGTTAGGATAATATCCCATTGACAAAAATACACGAAAGTAATCCAGAAAATCACGCGCCGTTGCCTTCTTACTTTCTTTCTTCTACTTTTTCTTTTTTCTTTATTACTCCTATATGTTATTTGAAGCAACATCTATGAGATAGAATTACTCCATGTCTAAGAAATGGCAGCTTAGTGTACTAAAGCTTTCACGATGCACAAAGTCTGAAAAAAGATCGAATCACAAAGATTTATTATACACAGTCTTATCTTGCATTTCTGTAAAAGACTGTTTCCACGGCTTGAACACTCATGACCTCCTAGTCACATGACATCAACTTTGTCGAGACTTTGAGTGTGTTTAGTATGAAGGAAAATATCTCGTTTGATTGGTCAGCAACATTTTATTTAGGAAAATTTGTTCCTTAAATTATTATTTTATTAATGTAAGCATGGAAAGTAAGTTTCATAGATGATAACTCAAACATTGTATTTGGGGTTTAAAAAATCATAATATATGCAACACATTAAAGTTAAAACTTACTTGGTTGGCTACCTGTACTTTCACCTTGTTGGTGAGGGTTCGATTTTTCACCTTGTAATCTCTTTCCCTCACCCCAATTCATTAAAAAAACACTGGAAATCGTTGTTCTAAAATTAAATTTTTTAGCTCCGATGCTGCTCTAGCCCATCACCCCTTGACCAACCCACCCCCACTATCCCCTATGTCATAGATATTTTGTTTTTCTTAAAAAGGCAATATTCTTTGAGCCCATTCGTTGAAGAAAATTACCATGAACATCGAGATCCCCGGTAGTCCAAAGTATATAAAGAAGAAATAATGTACTATACTATATGATAGAATTTTTAAAGTGATTCATAGTTGTAGTGCGTATCACTATTTAAGATTATACGCTGGAAGTAGTGTCTGTTTAAGGAAGACAAAAAACATAATGAGCGGATCAATGAGTTTATAATTACTACTACTATAGTTGACAACTTGATTAATTTATGTATTTACTACTTAGCTCCTTAATCAAACCTGCGAAGACGAAATCAAACCTCGTATTCTGAATCTTGATTCTCGTTAATTTTATTTGTTTATCTAGAGAGCCTAATTTTGTGGGATAAACTAATTTATGACCCTTTAGATCTCCCAAACGATCAACATGTTACACGCTCCCTTTATTTTATTTTACTTGGCTCATATTGATTCGATATAATTCTTAAGAAAAAAATACTTAATTAGGGGTATATTATACTCCCACCGTTTAATTTTACTTGACCCTATATCAAAAACAAAATTTTCATTTTAGAAGTATTTTTTTATTTTAGCCAATCAAAAAAGTTTTATTATTATTTTTTCATGTGAATTAAGATAACGTGTCGTAAAAGACTAAATAATCTTAATTGATAGAAAAAAAAAATAAAAAAAAATCCCACAACATGAGAAAAGCCTTTTCATATGGATAGGTATTTCCAATAGTAGACTCTACTCCTTTCGTTTTAATTTGTTTGACTTATTTTTTTTAATCCATTTTAAAAAGAACGATTCTTTCTTTTTTAACAACTCGTTAATTCCAACTTTTCACGTGACATATTTAAAATCACAAGATTTCAAAACATTTTAATACATTTAATATATTTTTAATTTAAGCTAACAAAATTAAAAAAATCTTTATTTTTTTAAACTTCATTTCAAATTAAACTGGTTAAACAAATTAAAACGGATATCAAAGTATTAAAGTCATAAAGTAAATAAATTGAAGCCACCACTTACACTTACCCCACCATTCTATTGTCTGATGATCCCACTTTTAATTGCTCCTTATTCCCACGTACTGACGGCTTATAAATTGACACACGAAAAAAAGAAGAAAAAAAGGGTAGAATCTACCTCACAACATTTTATTATGTGAATATGCTTAAACCGACGGCTCATATGCTTTCACGTGAAAATACTTTTAGAGTTCGTTTGGATTGACTTCTTTTAAGTGTTTTTAAGTTAAAATAATTTTTAAGCACGCTTGAAGTGATTGGATAAAATAAAAAAGTGTTTTTAAGCACTTTTTTCAAAGCTAAAAAGGCAAAAATAAGTCAAAAGCCAAAAAAACTACAAATCCTAACTTTTGCTTTTGACTTATAAATCAAAAAATAAAAGCTAATCCAAACACCCACTTAGAGCCCATTTGGATTGGCTTTTTAAGTGTTTTTTTAAGTTAAAATAGCTTTTAAACTGTTTTCTAGTGTTTGAGTAAGGTAAAAAAGTGCTTCTGGGCACTTAATTTTAGGTCAAAATAGCAAAAAAAAGCTAAAAGCTAAAAGTTGAAATTTCCAACTTAAAAAAAACAGCTTAAAATAAGTCAATCCAAACATGCTCTTAGTCAAAATATGTTACTCAAAAGAAGATCAAATTCTTCATTTTGTTTTTGATATTTTCTCCTTCTTAGTTGAACAAAAAGTTGCTCAATATGATAGTGGTTATTAGATTGGGAAATTAAATAATGCCTCATTATCTCTTAATAATCGCAGTAATATCACAAAGTTCAATCTATGTCATTATTATATAAAAAATGGGTAAATAATAAGTTAAATATTCTTAAATAATAATAACAATAATAGTTCCCAATATTTTAATTTTTTATTGACATATAAATGTATTATAATATCAAAATAATTCTAGAAAAGTATAACGTTCAAAATCAACCTACTAAGAAGAGTAAAATCTATTTTTAATCCGTAAATATCACCTATATAAATCTTTTTCTTCTATTACGTCTCTATCTTTTATATAAGTAGGCACTATCTTTCAACGGTGCTTAGAATCTTCTTAAGATATATTTTTTGTCATAAAACCAGTATTATTTTCTGCCATACAAATTATTAACTTTACCATGATTAATTGTTCACATTCAAGGATAGAGAAGTGGAGTGATATTTTTATTGGAAATTGTCGTTGTCAAATCCAAAAAGAATACAAACAAAGCTTATGAAGCAATTATCATGTTTCTTATAAAGCTAGCTAGAGATAAGAAAGATAAGGAAGAGATAAAGATAACAATATCTTAGTAGCCATTAAGCTCCAAGGGTTTAAAGTCAAAGAAGAATGGAATTCGATCCAAAAAAGAAATAAAATGAAATCGGGGGAAATGATCAATATTCTCTTATTGAATATTGTCAGTAGCAAAATAAAAAATTTCATTAATACTATATTAATATAATTTAATGTCAAAGAAGGTTCAGATAAACCCTTTTTCTCTACTTAGCTTTGCCTCTGAATATTCTGTGTACATTTGAAATTGTAAAAAAGGAGGCAAAATTAAGGAAAAGTAAGGGCGCCCAAATGATTCGTTCAAGTGTTGCTCTAATTTATACATTTAACATTGCGATTTATGCCATCTAGAGCTTTCTTTTGAATGTTTTTCTTTTTCATTCTGTGAAGTTTATCTGTCCGGTTATTTTATTAGTTTCGGATATCATATTAATTGTTATTGGCTTATTGCTATATATGATTCTTTTCTCCATTGTTTTCAAAATTACTTCTTCAATACAATATTTTCTTTTCAAATCTGTTTTAATTTGCTACACTTGAGTCGATGGTCTATCAAAAATATGTCTCTCTACCTAATATAGGTGTAAGGTCCGCATACTTGAGCTCCACAGACCTTACTTGGCCAAATTTTAGCCTTCATTGTAATGACTAATGGGTTTGTAGACGTATGACATCCACAATTTTTTATTTTTTTTTATTCAATATTTACACTAAGTCACATTAATTTATTACAATTAACTGACAAATTAAGGTCATAATATATACTATTAATTATTTGTTATAATTAGTGATTAACGTGCATACAAGAAACACGAACACACACACATAATTTGTAGTGACAAATTATCATCTGTCACTATATAATTAAGGGTAATTAAGTGGATTGAGTCTTATCGTGTTGGTAGGGCCTTGTATACTTATTAGCCTTTCATCATTTTGTGGTCTGCATCTACCCCTCATGATTTAACGATGTCCATATACTTAGATTAAAAAAAAAATCCTCTATTTCCACACATGTCAAATTTGATATATATCCAAGATCCTAAGAAGTCCCAATCAATTTTTAATTATATGACATATACTTTTAGACATCGAAGTTTTGTAGGACTTTACAAGACGTATTCAATCTTGTTAGATTTTTTGGAGGCTATTTTATCTTAACCTCGGCTTGGAGACTACTCAACCTTTAACTCTAAATCACACCTATTCAAAGGGTAGCGTATTCCTTTGAAGAGACATCCCAAATATTTCATGAACATTTGAAATATTCATAAAAAGATCAAGGCATCAAATATTGTCTTTGTTAAAGTCCCCGTCCGACGTTCAGAACGATCAAATATATCGTAAGGAGGTCCAAATCATCCCACGTTCGAAAAATACATTATTAACAATCCTCAAATTAGAGAGATAATCAAGAGAGAAGAATCAGGGGATAAACAAAATTATACCCACATAGTTTATCAATAAAATTATGTTTCTGCGTATCTTTTTTATGATTGCAATTTATTTTCTATCACGTTAAAATTTGTTGTAAACAATACCATCTAAGGAAGTATTGTACTTATTCTTTTAATTCTCATGAATCTATGATACTATTTTCATGTTAGTAATAACAATTTCAAAATATTAGGACCAATTCATTTAATCCATCGTGGCATAGAATGTTAAAATATTTACTATTTCATGGTTAAATAAAAGTGATCATGGTACAAGTACATACAACTATAGCAATTAATGAATAAGAATAAAAAGAATTAGATAATCAATGAGTGTAATCTCAAATAATGGGTTAACATGATAATTAGGTAGGGGATAAAATGTGGTTGTTAATAAAGATTAAAGGCACTTTCAGATAAAATAATTAGCTCGAAATCAAGTACTACATATTATCTTGAATATTAGTAATTAATTTTTTCATTCAAATAATTGTGAAAGGACATACCCATCCATAGTTGTATTTTAGTATTAAAGCTTTCGAGATCTGTTGTTTTACATTAATAATAAGGCATCTTGGCCTTGCTAATATCGTACTTAATTAAATATATATATATGATTAGTAGACAAGTTTGTCAGTTAATCAATCGTTTAAGCATTTCTTTTTCACGTGATCCTTTATTGTTTTTCCCATCCACTTGTGCCCATAATTTTGATAATTATAAGCTCACCGTACACATTGATAGTTGTGTAGGAAACTTAATCATGTTAATATTGAATAATTGATCTACGTTTAGTACACTAACTACTATTATCTTAAGTAGGACCAACTTTTAAAAAAAATAATCCAAAATGAAGATAATGTTATTGTTTGGTAGGTGGACCTGTTTAATTGCATCTTTGACATTTTTAAAACAAAAATCATTCATGACTAATCATAAATCATTACCAAAGAGAAAAAAAGGAGTCAAGAAAAAGTTAATTGCGGAGAAAAATCAATTTACTTTTATTGTGCTGAAAACTTTCATCAATATCACTAAACTTTAAGATTTAGTGCCCTTTGTTTAATTGAAAATTAAAATTACTTAATAGAATATCACAAAAATTAAAATCGGGATTAGATAATAATACAGAAGGAAAACTATTTTCCATAATTTTAATGTAAGAGAACTAAAAAGCCTAGAAAAAAGGGACACTTTACACTGTTTGATTATAGTCAAACTATTTTCCCTAATTTTAACATAATGTGGTCATAGCATTTTTGAATAACTTTATATCGTAAAAAAATACATAAATATACATCCTTTGTCCTAACCACATGTATTATGTTATATTCCTAGTATTACTTTGTACTTAGTGTTCAGAGTAATATAATTCCAAACAATAATATAAATACAAAAATATTTCCTACATAAAAAGGTAGCAAAAAATAGATATTTTAACTAATCAAAACTTAAATGTGTTATAGTGATATTTGAAAGGTGAGAGAGAGGAAGAAGAAGAATGGGATAAACCATTGTCCTCTCAAATAATAAAGTTACAGTTAGCCACATGCAGTTGGCCTTTATTTACCCATCACACCTGTCTCCCACTCTATATATTTTCTTATCTCCATTCTCCACACGCCTCTCCCTCCCTACCCCGTGTTGCCTTGTTTATATATAGATACATTACCTGTATATTCTCCATTTCTTGTCGAATAATTCCTTGATGATGATGTCGTCGGAAACCTATGACGTGCCTGGCGGAGGAGAGATCATGCTGTTTGGCGTGAGGGTGAAGGTGGACCCTATGAGGAAGAGCGTGAGTTTGAACAATCTCTCTCAGTACGAGCAGCCTAATACTAACAATGACTCTTCTAAAGTGGCTGATGAGGGGTACGCCTCTGCCGACGACGCTCTGCCTCATCACTCCGCCACCGGCCGTGAGCGTAAGCGAGGTCAGATCTCTGATTATTTTGCTCTCTTTTTTAGTCTTTGCCTTGACTCGTCGAATTTCTTTCTTCTCTGATGTGGAGTAACTATTTCTCTCTGTTTTTTTCCTCCTATGGATTGTTTTACAAGTCAACGTGCTAATCGATCATCTATAGTTATCACTTTTGTTGATCGAGATTGTTTTCCTACTCTCTGGATTTCAACTTATATAAGTAATAGTAATAGTGTTGATTTTTGATTAAGTTGGCTGTCTGTTGGATTTGATTTTAGGAGTTCCATGGACTGAGGAAGAGCACAAGTTATTCCTTTTGGGATTGCAGAAAGTGGGGAAAGGAGACTGGAGAGGAATCTCTAGAAACTTCGTCAAGACTCGCACACCTACACAGGTTGCAAGTCATGCTCAGAAATACTTCCTCCGGCGAACTAACCTCAATCGCCGCCGCCGCCGTTCTAGCCTCTTTGATATCACCACTGACTCGGTATTTGCACTCAATCCCAAATTTCATCTAGCACCAATTGATTAATTTGCTTGCCTTTTAGTTCCTAACTTTTGCTTATATGACAAACAGGTATCTGTATTGCCAACAGAAGAAACAAAAAATCTGCAAGAACAACCCATTCAACCAGCTCTGGTAGCAAATTCCAAAATCAATGCATTTCAGGTGACATCTTTGCCAGTAAATTTTGGGCCTCTTATCTTGCCAGCACAAATTGAGAAGCCAATAGAAAGTCCAATCCTTAGGCAAGGAGATCAAAGTTATAACTGTTCATCTATATTCCTCCGTCCGGTGGTTCCCGTTGTTGTTCCACTGTCTAATCCATCAAGAATATCTGACTTTAACTTGAATCATCAGAGCTCAGCAATGGAGGCAGCATCTTCGTTATCGTTGACATTGTCCTTGTCATCACCATCATCATCATCATCATCTACTAGGCACTCAGGATTCCAAGTGATGTCAAATTTTAATAGTAATGGAGAGAGCATCATCAGTGTGGCATGACATACAAGAATCTCTATTAAATTAAAAATAATAGTACTAGTAACTAAAAGCTAGAAAAAAATGAAGTAAAAAACATAGAAAAGGCAAATGGGAGTTGTATAATGGAGTTATATTATTGTGGACTAAGATGTATGGTCCTTTTGTTTTGTACAGACTAGAAACATGTCATTGTCATGCCTTACTGTGTACCTGTTTTATGCCTACTCATATTATGTTAGTGTCTCTTCTTTATTTGTTTTGTAGTTGGTTATAAAAATAACAAATGAATAACATTGGACAATGGACCTTGTGCTTCTTGTTGCTTAAATTAAAATATCAATGGGCAGAGTATAGTGGTGGTGTCTCCACTACTATCTATCTAGTATAGTATCTCAGTGGTTCCCATAACTTGAAAAATATCAAGTGGGTTTATGTTGAATATAGTAGCAAAGTTGTGGTTTTCCATTAAAGAGGAGAATCCATCAATGTTGTTTGTTTGATGAATGTGGATGGGGACTTGTTCCTAATTCATTGTAGTGACAATAAACGAGTGGTAGGACCATTAATGTCTGCTTATGTGTTGTGTTATCCGGAATCCTGAGTGGGTCAGGATATCTTCTT
Source organism: Jaltomata sinuosa (assembly GCA_003996215.1). Lineage (NCBI taxonomy): Eukaryota > Viridiplantae > Streptophyta > Magnoliopsida > Solanales > Solanaceae > Jaltomata > Jaltomata sinuosa. The sequence goes on along the minus strand of QJPP01000376.1, from coordinate 404,164 downwards.
CATGTGGTGAATTTTCAATTACTATGATATTCCATTGATCTTTTCTTGATTGAACTTAAATGGCATACTAACGTGGACACCATTTATATTTGGTTGTTTGTCATCTTTTTGGATATCGTGGTGTCCAGTGGCGGAGTCAGAATTTCCATCAATGGGGTTCAAAATGTGAACTAAAAAATAACACGTGAAGGTTACATGATGATAAATGATTCGGATCGGGTCGAGTCGGGGAGCAAAGGGAAAAATTAATCTTAATGCGCTAAAATGTAACTCGGCTTCTAATACTTTAGTTTAACATTTCTTCCTACTTTTGCCTTGCTCTATCGAGCCCTTCATAAATCTTGCGCTTTTTTTTTTTAGTGTTTTACTTTATTTTGAACTTTCTTTTTTTTTCTTCTAAAGTAGTGCCCGTTTAATCATATGTTATCTTCGAAAATTTATATATATATATAAAACATACATATTATATTTTTACATGTGTATAAATTTTGTATAGTAGATAAAAAAATTTAATAGAAATTATCCTCTTTCCATCAATTTTTTCGTATTTGTAGGAATGATCTCTAATTAAATTAATCCTAATAAATCTCTAATTTTTGGGCCAAGCTTTGAGGGAAAGAAATTGAAGCTTAAAAAAAAGGGAAACATGCAGCTAATGATCAAACCTGCAACCTAAGAGAAAACTTGAACCCCCTTGACCACTGAGCTGCGCCTCTCAACTGTGGTGAGGGGGTTCATTATAAAGTAAATATACGCTAACAGAAAATTTAACCCCTACATATACAATGTAACCCCTCCCACCCATGTAGCTCCGCCCTTGGTGGTGTTTGGACAAACTTAAATATATGAGGAAAAATTACTTAGTCTTTTTTGTGCAATTTCATGGTTGTCAACCTACTTTAATAATCACTAGGCTGCACCTTAAATACTTTGGTTATTTTCATATAATATCCTTGTGTTATTGATACCAATTAAAAAAGACATAATACATAAACATGCCTAAAATTATCTTCCAAGATCAGTGATGATTCACAAACTAATGACAAGAGAGGAAGAATATGTTATCTACAGCCATGGAAAATAGGCTTGAAAATACTTTGTTAAGGTGTAGAGCAGTATAAATTCATCTGATAAGCTGAAGACTTTTGGAAGTTCTATCCATCCCTTTCTATTTCTTTGTTTGTTCTGTTAGATAGAAAGAAAATTAGACTCCAAAGAACCCTTCTTTACTTTACTACTTTAGGGGAGAGTCCATAGGCGTGAATACTCGGATTGGACTTGGAAAATTCCATGGAGTTGAAGACTGACTTCTTCTAATCAGAGTCAGACCTAGAATTTAAACAAGATGGAGACATTATCAGAGGCGGGTGCATGTTAGTCGAAGCAGTGTCGCTCGACATCGATACCGCTTCCTCGGTAAATATTGTTAAACACACATAAAACCCAGTGTACTTGGACTAGTATAAATTAAACTAGAAAGTTAATGCAACTCATTCGAACACGGGTCATGACACTTGCTCAGTGAAACTTAGGCGAGCGTTGGACCTGTGCATCGAATCTACTTTTGTGATTCGGGTGCCTAACAAAATATATGATCCTTCTTCAAATACATACACATATTTTTCTCCGAAATTAACGGAAACACATGCACCCACTCTTCCACATAGGTCCGCCTCTACTTCTAACCCTACTGATTGTATTTCTTTATCACTAAAAAAGTTCTATTTTCGGGAATACCGTAGAATGTTTCTCAAGGTTTCTAAATAGCTGTATTAAATTCCTTCGTAGTAACTTCTTTTTTTTTCATTTGATATACGTAGCTCACCCCTTTCAGAAAAAAACATGCTTTTTCTACAGTGGGTGACAAAATTAATCATAAGAATATAGTTAGTCCAAGTCATTTAGGTTTAGACGGGTTGGCCTGTGTACAATCATTGTCAAATTTTGGCACAGTCGAAGTTTGTGTTTGGATATACGATATGAACTCATGATTTGAATGCGATTTGGGTTCATGATTAAATCAGTGTTTGAACATGTGATTTGAGATCATGATGATTCAACTGTTTTATATTAAAACTTGACCCATAAATTTATATTTTGTAAAAAAAGACCCATCATTCTAAATTTTGCAAAAGAAGATCATGTTAGGCGTGAAGTGATTGTTCGTACAATGTGAAAGAATTATATTAAAGAATAACTAGTTACTACTATTGTTGACTAGTGGATCTTTATAAAATTATGTGTATTCGAAAGTTTGTAATTGCAAACATTTATTTATAAAAAAAACATGTAGATAAATGATTTGTCAATGCGGTGCCTTAGAATATTTCGATATCTTATTTATGAACTTTGATTCGTTCATTTCGTAAGCTTGTCCAAGAATTGAGAAAATTTTGTTAATTTTCACAACTTGTGAATTTTCATGTTTATGAAAGAAATATAACTCAAAAAATTCAAATTGCATGTCCAAACAAAACTTCAACTTAATCGTATCATTTGATTTCATCTCATATGTCCAAACGGATCCTAAGTCAGCTCATTTAGATGTTGGACTGATTTGAATTTAATATGTAGTCAAAGTTGATACATAAGATTTTTAATTTTTTTTTATGATATGTTAGATGCAACGATAATAAAGAAAAAAGAGTTCTAATAATTACCTTGGATAGATTAACAATTAATAATAATAATAAAAAAGATTTAAAAACTTGGTTTAACTTGGGCGGATTAACCCAAAATTTATTACTTAGCCCATTTTAACACGATATGTTTGAGCCCAAATAATTGTTGGATGGACCAATCACTTGCTCATATATTGATATAGTCCATTTTTCCCGTACAAAGTTCTACCTAATCCGCCAATTTGACACTCTTAGGGGTCGTTTGGTTGAGAATAAGTTATCTCGGAATAATTAATTTCGAGATTAGTTATCCCACTATATATATGTGATAACATATCTCATTACTATGGTATAAATGGTGAGATAAATAATTCCGAAACTAACTAATACTTCCAACCAAACGCAAAATAAAATAATCCTGCATTTTATCCCGGAATTATTATACTTTATACCTCATAGCAAACAACCCCTTAGTTCTTGTTTTTTTCTATGAGAAGGTGCAACCACCAATATTGTTAACAAATTAACTTTCAGAGATTAGTTGATGGTATTTGAATATTCGCTGTTTCCCCACGCAATTAGTTTCAATGTGTTCCTATCGTTATATATGTGTATTTATTTTACAGATGTATAAATAAATTGAAAATATAGTTTTTTATGACTCAACCCATTTTGGCCAAAACAAACTTTGAATTGATTGAATTTCAACGTTGGTCTCCGTAATTTCATCAAGTACTTTTGTCTCCCACTGACATAAGTATCGAACAACTCTAGAAGTTTAGGGAGATATTATGTACTACATATATTAGGAAGCATGTCTTGGACGACATATCTGCTTCTAAATTAAGAGTATTTTTGATATTATTTTATTTTTGTTCTATAAGAAAATTATACTATACGAATACTTTATAGGTGCATCTTTTCATTTTTGAACATTAAAATCAGCCTACGTTAGTATGTTTTCCTTTTTACTTCTGGAAAGTTGTGCATGCTTTTCCATGTATGTAGGCCCATCTTTTTCTTCTTCTTTTTTTTACGCCATTTTGATTTTATTTTATTTTTTTACTATTTTCTCTGTTTCAATTTGTTTGACCTACTTTCATTTTTAGTCCGTTTTAAAAAGAATGATCATTTTCCTTTTTAGTAACTCTTTAATACTAACTTTTCACATGACATGTTTAAGACCACAAGATCAAAAGACATTTTGATACATTCTGCATATCTTTAATTTAAGACCACAAGATTCAAAAAAATTCTTTATTTTCTTAAACTTCGTACCAAGTTAAACTAGGCCAAATAAATTGAAACTGAGGCAGAGGCAGTAGTATTTGTTTGAACACCTATGAAACCCACGTCTCCACCTCTTAATTTTAGATGCATTTCTTGACAACTTTTTGTATGTAGCTTTCTTCATTTAAGCCAGAAAGAAAGTAATGGAGGAATACCTTTTTTTTTTAATGTGTCATAGGAGAGAAAGTGCTTTTCAAGAAGTATAAAGCAATTGGTACTACTGATTACCAATGGATGTTGCATATAGTACACTCACCAAATCAAATTAATATATATCACATTCAATTTTATGGATGTTGCATATAGTGAGTACTACTGATTAATTTAAGTTCTATAACGCATTCAATTTTTCACTGAATTCTTTGAAATGTTAAATATTCTATTTGTAAATAATATTTTATCTATAAAATATATTAGAGGTTATAAGAAATTCCAAAATTAAAATATTAAGAAACTCAATTACTAAAATATTTCAAGAATGAAATATATATGTAATATTGTTTGGAAGAGTGCAATTTTGTGCTATACTTTGAATTTCATATGTTTTTTTAATTTTTTTTTGTTTTGTCCCTGTATTTTAAGTTGAGCATATAAATGAAGTTTTAAAGATTTTAACGTTTTTGTTTAGTTGTATGGATATGATCGTCTGAGTGATGTTTTCAGATTTAAAAAGTAATTTAAATTCAATTAGCTTGAAACGTTAAATTAAATTTTGATTATGATATAAACAGTGATAATTGTTGAGTAAAGATCAGATTAAGAGTTAATAAGCTACAAGGGTATATATAGTAGTCTTTAACAGTCAGTTAAGATGTCCATTTATTAGTTAAAAAACAGTTAGTTAACAGAATCAGTTAGTTGGTTAAGTACAGTGATTAGAATAACCTCTCACTAAGTATATATATATATAATATATATATATATATATATATATATATATCAGAACTACTCACTTTGTAATTACTTTCAACGAATAACAACATACACACTAATATGGTATGTTGATGATATTTAGCGTATTACTTCGAAACAAAATAAGGTCACATAAATTGAAACAAAAAAAATACACTATAAAAAGAAATGTTGTTCGGATGGTAAGCACTCTTCACCTTCAACTCTAAAGTTGTGGTTTTGAGTCACCGAAGGAGCACAAATTATTAAACCGGTCCTTCCAAAACTTCTATATTTTCATATATGACTTTCAAAAAACATTGTAGAATTATTAAAATTTATTGTAATTATATAGAAATAAAATTATAAATTTATGTTGGGCCAGCGCTGTCGCGGGCTCCAATATCCAGTATATGAATGATCACTCAATAGTCTTTCTTCTGATAGAATTCAACGTCGGTCTCCATAATTTTCATCCACTTTATTGACCGAGTACGCATAACCTTAGGTGCTCCACATTTAAGGATAACAATGAGGCGGTGCGGATGCGGGCGGGCGGGCGGGGCGGGTTAGGCCTATGCGGGTGCGAAGCGGCGGACATGATTGCAGGTGCGAATAAATTTTTTCCAATTCTTGCGGGTGTGGGTTTAACTGAAACTTTTTGTTGTCTTTGATATGATGAAATGGCTTTCATATAATACTTACTTCTTAAACTAGTAAAAAATTGCTAAGCTTCACTTAATATTTATTTGATTCGGCGAGTGTACTAATTTGAGAACTTTAAAATGTTACCTCTAAGTAATTTTCTAATAATATACTCTTTAATTAAAGTTTGAGTATTTGTATTTTTTCTCTCTTTTTTTTTTTTCCTTCCTGAAAAGATTGGTATTTGTATAAGGAAATGAATTCTACTATGAATAATTAGGTAGTAAGTTTTTTTCCCCTTTTGTAGTAAGTAGGAAATGAATTCTACTATGTCTAAGGAAGTGAATTCACTATGTAATATTCCCTCCGTTTCAATTTGTTTGACTTATTTTGTCTTGACATGAAATTTAAGAAAGTAGAGAAGACTTTTGAATCTTGTGGTCATAAACTAAAAATATATCAAATGTACCAAAATGCCCTTTAATCTTGTGGTCTTAAACATGTCATGTGTGTTGAATTTCCTACTTTATCTGAATTATACCATAATTTTGTTTTGCCTAGAAAATATTTTCTTAGTGGAAAAAATTTCCCTGTCGGAAAAGAACTCTTCCATATTTAGTTAATTATTTCTTGGAGGAGAAGTTTTAAACTTCTATAAATAGAAGATCTTTACTTTAATACACAACACAATAGCATCCACAATGTAGTCATTAGAAGATTTTTGTTTAGGGGGAGATTTTCTCTCAGCTGTTTTTATATTTTTAATATTAGTTTTCATAATACGTAGGTCCCTTGACCAAACATATCAATAATATATATTTTTAGTATAGTTTTATGTGTCGTCTGATTTATCGACTTGATGGTTTGCAATCATTAGCTTTCGCATGACGCCCTATCGATTTCGATCCCAACAAGTGGTATCAGAGTCGGACGATCCAATGGGTTCAATGATCCAACGATTCAATGGGTTCAATGAGTCGATGGTTGAACGAGGTTGAAAACAGGTTTAAGGCGGTTTCAAATCAAGTTGCAACCAATTTGATGATAATGAAGATTTTTGTCCAGATACTACATGTGGAGAAGGAGTTTCAAGTTTCAACCATATTTTCAACATACATGCTGCTGCATATTTAAAAATAAAATAAAATATTTTTAAACCATTTTTAACCATAATATTTTAAATCTTATTTTTAACCATAATATTTTAAATCTTATTTTTAACCATAATATTTTAAATCTTATTTTTAACCATGGCAAGTAGCAGTAATGAAGATGATGTGAAAAAAAAGATGAAGATAATTTTTTCAGAAAATTCAGGCCAAGGAGAGATTTGTTAGGGTTTGCCTTGAATTTTCTACTTTATCTAAATTATACCATAATTGTGTTTTGCCTAGAAAAGGTTTCCTTGTCGGAAAAGAACTCTTCCATATTTAGTTAATTATTTCTTGGAGGAGAAGTTTTGGACTTCTATAAATAGAAGATCTTTACTTTTCATACACAACACAATAGCATCCACAGTGTAGTCGTTAGAAGATTTTTGTTTAGGGTGGAATTTTCTCTCAACTGTTTTTATGTTTTTAATATTAGTTTTCATAATATGTAGGTCCCTTGACCAAACCTATTAATAATATATTTTTTTAATATAATTTTATGTGTCGTCTGATTTATCGCCTTGATGGTTTGCAATTAATAGTTTCCGCATGGCGCCCTCTCGATTTCGATCCCAACAATGTGAAAAGTTAAAACTAAAGAGTTGCTAAAAGGAGAAAGAGATATTCTTTTTGAAATGGACTAAAAGGAAAGTATGTCAAACAAATTGAAACGAAGGGAGTAATTACGTAATAAGTAAGTCTATGTCTCTTGAAATTGTCTAATTAACTAACATTCATCTAATTCTAATCATAAGAACAGAAAAAAATTGAACTGAATATTAAAGCTAATTAACAAAGTTGAAAAAAATTAAGAAAGACTTGCGCAGGACAGGTTTATGCGTAATGGGTTTATGTGAGACGGGACAAAGCGAGTGAAATGAGAAAAATGTTATGCGGGGCGGGACAAAACGGATTAAAGGCTTCGCGGATTTAGTGCGGGTTTTACCCCGCAATCGCCCCGCCCACCCAATTGCCATTCCTATCCACATTAGGTATCTCATTTGGTTTGGTAATGAATATTGGAGGAACATGGAAAAAAATCATCCAACTGTTTCCACATAATTCCTTCGTTTCTTTTTGAGTGAAATATCATAAACACACTTAAATTATTTTTTTTTATTGAATTTTATATCTAAATTATTAGTAGTTTGAATTTCATAGCTAAACTATCACTTATTAGTTTGAGAAACACACTTCAACTAATTTGTGATGGTGTGTGTACTATATTCTCTATTTTATTTAAAAAATCTTGTCATGTGGCATTCCGCATGGGAATCTTTTTTCACCTTGACAAAAACTAAATAAATTATTAGTATTAGATTGAAAATTAAATATTCACCGTGTTGAGAAATGATGAAGAAGAAGGGGAGATTTAGGGTAAAATCAATTGAAAAATTAAAAAAAATGGCGTGTCAGCTAAAAAAATATGTCACGTCATCAGAATATTTAATGGTCAGACGCGTCTAAATGTGTTTGTACAAACACTTTGTCCAATCAACATTGAGGTGTGTTTCTAAAACTAATAAGTGATAGTTTAGGTATGAAACTCACACTTTCAATAGTTTAAGTATGAAACTCAATAAAATGGGATAATTTAGATGTGTTTTTTATACTTCACTCTTTCTTTTTTCTCGTCATCTACATTGATTTGACACTCCCTTTAATAAATCATTTATAAAAAAGTTTGTTTTATCAATTTACTCATTATATTTAAGTTTGATTACTAGTAACTAATATTTTATATATGTGTAACTATTTAATGATATGGACAATTTTGAAAGAAAATAATAAATCTCACTTGATTTGTTTAAATAGACGAGTAGATTAAAAAAATAACTTTTAATATCATCTTCCCGTGAAAATCAAATAAAGTATTATCCAATTCTCCAACCTAACGGCCTTATATTGCCCTAATTTTATGTAAATTACTATCAAATAGCGCACTAGCTCGTCAAATTAGGCTAGGTTCTCCATTTTCATGATTTTAGAAAAAAGTCAAAGTTAACCTAAAGGTCAACTCTTGATATACACGGTCAGATTCCGAAACAAATTATAAATATGGATTTGCCCAAAAGCTCACTATTCCAAATCTATAATTAGATTCTTATTTGAAGTTTATTTAACACCTCAGTTTACTACATTGAGTACTCGAGGCTCAAGTTCGTGATTTTCCATAATAATATGGTATTTTCGGATGTAGTAAATCATGTAAATAAACTCAATAGATGATTAGGGACCTTACCTCAATCAACAAGGTGATTTCCGTCCAAAGATATCACTCTCGTAGCTAACAAGTATGACTGGCAACGGAACCGGGAGGTTCCGGTCCGTCCCGGTCCGTTACCGGTCTGGTGGACTCTGATTTCGTCCGGTGTAGGCGTCGACCGGTAGGGGTAACGGGACGGAAGGGAAAAATTTACTGGATCATCCCGGTCCGGTTCGATTCGGGCGGGAAATCAATTTTCAATTTTTCTTTTTTTTAATTAAGTAGCCGTTCGCAACGGCCAGTGGGCCCCACCCAACGGCTATTTGAGTCAAAACACCCCCCTACCCCCCAAACTTTTTTTAATACCCCAAAATTTTAAAAATACATTTTAGTCCTAAAATTTAACTATAAAACCCCCCCACTCCTTCATTATTTATTACACAAAATTTCTTCTTCTTCATCTACTCTCTCAACTCACAATCTTCTACTCTTCTACTCTCTATTCTCTAATAGTCTCTATTAAATTGTTAATTTTATTTGTTGGAATATTTTGGAGCAATTTTCAAGCTTCAAGTTTCATCTATTAATTTCGGCTTTTGGTTATACACGTCTGTTTTTACGTAGACGTTTGGTACATTCGTTCCAACTTTCATCCTTTTACTTATTTATTTTTTTGCATTTAATTTTTGTATTTATTTATTTGCTTACTTTTAATATTTTAATATGGAATCCGGTGATAAAAATGTCGGCCAAGGTAAAAAAATACTTTTTGGTAGGTTGACTAATGCAGTAACCGGAAAAACTAAAGTCGGTAGTTCTTCTAAATCCAAATCTAAAACTAGACAACAACCTCAATTAAGAATAAATACGGATGATTTTACACATGTTGATGAAACTCCTTTTAATATTGATAGCAATACTCAATTAGATCATGAATCTTTACAGACAAGGTTTTGTAATTTTAATGAAGAACTAGATGAAGAATTAGAATATGATAATGAATATGATGGTAATGATACTTATGATGATGATGAAACATAGCCGCCTACGACTACTAGTCCCACTCCTGCTCCTGCTCCCGCTCCCACTCCCCCTGTACATCCTACTAGGGCTAAGCCAAAGGCTGAACATCCTAAAAAATCTGTTGTGTGGCAATTTATGACTCAAAGTGAGGATAAAACTCAAGCTATTTGTAAGATATGTAAATATATTTTGAATCATAAAACTACGGGAAAGTCGGGTGGGATGGGACATTTAAGAAATCATTTGTTGAGATGTTGTAAAAATGAATTTTTGCAAGCTCAGGCTATAGCCGATGCAATAAAATATGGTACTCCCCTTCCCGATGCATCTGCAGGAGTAGGGGTCTCTAACATGATCCAAACACAGTTAAATCCTTCAAATGTTTCTGGCCCTAGTACACATCGCAGTTATAGTAGAGAAAGAGATCTTGAAGAATTAGCTAAAACGATTGTTCTTTGTGGCTTGCTTTTTGGTTTTGCTGAAAATTTCGTTTTTGTTCATTATATTCAAATAGTGTATAATCCTTCTTTCACAGGTTTTTCAAGAAATACTATTAAAAAAGTTGTTTTTGATTATCAAGGACAACATGTACAATATCTTCGTTGTTTATTTAACTATAATACTTGTAGAATGACTATCACTTCTGATATGGGTCGTAGTCCTAATGGTAACGATTATTTCACTATTACTGGTCATTGAATTGATGAAAATTGGAACATGCAAAAAAGAATTTTAGGTTATAAATGTTGTGAAATGCTGAAAACCGGTAGTTACATAGCTCAAACTATTATAGATGTTTTACAATTTTATGGAATTTGTAATAAAGTAATTAGTGTCACCAATGATAATGCTTCTAATAATACAAATGTTGTTGATAAACTAAAATCGACAATTTGCCCTATTTAGAATGACGGTTTTCATATTAGGTGCGCTGCACACATATATAATTTAATTGTTAGAGATGATATAGCAATGTATAATAATGGTTGTATAAAATGTGAAGCTACATGCCATTTTATTTTTGAAATGTCAAGTAAAGTCTAGACGTGTAAAGTTTGAAAATTGGTGTCGTGAATTAGAACTCCCCCCTAGAAAAATTCCAAAAACAGTGTCTAATAGATGAAATTCTTTATATGAAATTTGCTTATGAATATAGAAAGCCTTTACAAATGGTTTGGAATGCTCACAATTCAGAAAATGATTATAGAATTACTGACACTGATTGGAATGAAGTATATGAACTTAAAGAATTTTTAATTTTTTTTTATTTAGCTACAAAACAAATATCTGGACTTTATTATCCAACTATTTGTTCAGTTTTACCAAATATATGTGTTATTTCTGATAAATTTTTTCAATACAAAAATATTCCACGGTTTAAAGATTCTATTAATGCAATGATTAAAAATATTTAAAAATATTTTATCCCTATTCCTCAAATTTTTTTAACTGCTTGATATTAAACCCAACTTATAAAGAAATAGGTGCAGCACGAATGGTTGAAAGAATATATTCAAATTTAGATATTTTAGAAATTATATATCAGCAAAGTATCCAAGGTGACGAAGTTGCCGAAGAGGACAAAATACCTAGTTTGTCCGATGTTAAAGATAGCATAAGAATTGAAGCTAGAAAATTGTATGACTTGTATAATTCTAGTAGAATAAATGATAAAGTACGTAATGTAGAACCTTCAAGTTCAAGGCGTAGATATTCAAATGAAGATGATATTGATGATATGATGGAAAATTATCTTGGTCTTACTTCTAATGAAAGGAATGATTTTGATGAATATCTTAACCAGGGAATGGAAAGCATTAAGGATGCACAAGGCAAACCTCAACTTTTGGAATGGTGGAAGACTCGCGACAGGTCATTTCCAAAACTTCAACCGGTGGTTCGAGATTTGCTAGCTATTCAAGCATCTTTAGTAGCTTCGGAGGGCGCTTTTAGTGCAGCAAGATATCAAATTGGGGAGCATAGGTATTCATTCGCATCAGACAGCTTGGAGATATTTGTATTGTTTAGAGATTGGATCAATGCCGAGCGAAGGAATTATGGGCGTCCTAGTTTACCTGCCCAATTTGAATATGATATAGATACTATTTTGGTAAATTCTAGTGAAGACGGCATGGATGCATTGGAGGATCAAGCACAACAACCACTTCCAGAAAATGTTACCAGGGAATTGTTAGAAACTCTACGTCAAGACTATTTTCAAGGCTTCAAATATTAGTATGATAGTTCAAGGCCTAATTCAAACAGAACCCTTCCTAGAAGGTGGCTGCGTAGATTAGGTCCTCTTCTAATATTTGTAATACAAATTGTATTATTTAATTTTTATGAATAAAATTATAAGCTATTCGCCTTAAATTTTTTTAATTATTGTCTTCAATTTAATACAAGTCTTTTTTATATATTTCAATTTTTAAATATTTCAAATTTAAGTTACAATTTGAAATTTAAAAGGTTTAAAAAATGAAAGTTTGATATAGTTTAAAAAGTTTCAAACTTAAGTAAGTAAGTTATTAAGTTAGTTATAGTTTAAAAATTTAAATTTAAACTTTTAAGACTTAAGACTTAAGAGTTTGAAAAGTTTTTAAGAGTTTAAAATTTGAAATTTAAACTTTTAGAGTTTAAAATTTAAACTCTAAAAAAAGTCTAATTTATTAAGTTATACTTTTAAAAGAAATATAAAATAACTTATATATTTTGAAACTTTTTCAATTATAAATAATCAAATTTTAATTTAATTAAAAAAATTTTAAAAAAAAAGCAGGACCCGATATACCGGTCCGGTCCGGTCCCGGTAGGTCCGGTCCGGAACGAAAAGGTAGAACTTCCCGGTACTATCGGTACCGGTTCCATCCCGGTTTCCGGTCAGGCAACGGAAAATGATTCCGATACCGGTCCGATTCCAATTAATACTGTTCCGGCAGACTCGGTACCGGTGCCCGTGCCGGTACCGGTACCAGACTTACTCACAAGTCCCAAAGTGTGAAAAATAGTAGGTAATAAAGTTTGAGCTTCTAACTTGTCCGAAACAATTCTGAGCCCCTCGAATCTCAATCCTAACCATACTTACAAGTCACAAGCTGTGACTCACAAAGGACTATATCAAACATATACGGTCCTGCTTTTCTATAGTGACTACGTTTGTATGAAGATTTTATAATTGTTATAACGAGGTGTTGTTATATATGTATAGACTATAGTGATATTTGATGTTTAGATCTTATTTAATCGTTACACACAAAAATATAAATGTACAAAAGGCAAATATTAGTGTAGTCTTTTTTCTCGTAAAAATTATGATCATAACTAATGGACACCATATGACCATATAAATACAATTTTTTTCTTTTAGATATTTTTACTTGAAATTTACTATGTGCATGACACTAATGATTACTATCATAATATTTTATTTTATACATAATATATCTTATACAAAATGTTATTACACAATATTTGAGTATGTTTGTTATAGAAGGTAATTTTACAAAGAGTGTATTGCTATAATGAATGACATTGTTGTTACAGGTAGAATACTATTATAGAGAAGGAAAATATAACATAAAAAATATATTTTGAAGAAAATTAGACCGTTATAGTGAAATGATATTATAACGAGGGATCGTTATAGAGAGGTCTGATAATATATATGTAATATAATTGCTCAAAATATGAAATGTTCACAAATGGTCGAGATGAAGGTCCGATATGTTACCATAGGCCAGGCACCGCACCAACGAATGCATATCAACGAAGAAATATATATACTCGTATTGATCTTATTCCAGGATGTTGAATCGCTTTTTGACATCCTATTTATTTCATCTTACTAGATACTAGATATTTGGGCATATGATTTGAAACCCCAATTATAAGTTTGATTTGAAGTAAGCGTTTGTTTATCATGAAATCCGCATGAAATTTCAATTTCAAATTTCAAAATTCTCCAAAAAATAAGAATTTTAAATTTTAAGTTGTGATTTCAAAGCTTTTAAAATGTAAAATTTGAACCATAAATTTATATTTTATAAAAAAATATTATTATTTTAAATTTTGTAAAGGAAAAAGTCATACTTAATGCAAATACATTGTTTGTACTATGTGAAAAGATTATATTAAAGAAGATCTAGCTCTTATAATTGATTTTTCGGATCAATGAATTTTTGTAAAATTATGTGCATTTGAAAATTGGTAATAACAAGTAATCACAAACATTTATTTATAAAAGGAACACGGAGACATGCGATTCATTAATGTAGCGCCTTAAGATATCTGATATCTTGTTTATGAACTATGAGTTGCTCATTTACTAAGATTGTATAAGATCAGTTGAGAAAGTTTTGATAGTTTTCACAAATTGTGGAACTTTCATAATTTATGAAAAAAATACAATTCAAGAAATTCATATTGCATTTCCAAATAAAATTTAAAATCAACCCGATTTCAAATCACGAATTTTAGATCATGTAGGTATTAAATCTTGCATAAGTAATATATAAATTAAAGAACCCTGCGATTCAATTTATTTGTTTGATTTTGATTTGGCATGAAGTTTAAAAAAAAGTAGAAGAAGACTTTTGAATCTTGTCTTAAGTTAAAGACATGTAAAATGTATTAGAATGCCCTTTAATCTTGTGGTTTTGAAATGGAGGGAATAACTTTTGATTAAAAAACTTATAACAAAAAATTTCCCCGCCCAAATCATAAACTCCCATACCTATAAATTGGCCTAATCGTTTGAGGCTCTACCACACTCCCACTAGCTAATTACAACTCATATCTCGTTTGAAAAAATGACAAACACTTGCATTCATTGCAAGGGTTTAGGATTTAGAAGCATCAGTGCCATAAATGACCACAACAAAAACAAGCACAAAAAGTATAAGCATCAATGTGGAAAGTGTGGAAGCCAATTCCACACCTATGCTGATCTCAAAAGTCATATCAAGGACTCCCATGGTCAAAATTACAACTCATACTGAAGGCAAGTTAACTAGTAAAGAAAAGTTTGATTCTCTACGAATTTCAAATACGTCATGTAAATTGGAATGTTGTTGAACGGGACGCACGGGGGTGGTGTGTGGGCGGTTTGTTGTTGTATCACACCTTTTTTTGCAATGATGAGTCATGACGTCACCATTATTCGTCGTAACCAACTCCACACGTAGAAAATACTTGGGATCGTCTACGTGTTATATTTTTCCTTCATTATTTATTTGCATGTCTTTTAATATTTTAATTATAACTTCTAAATATATAAATTTTATTTTATAAAAATTTAAAAATTTCTATATTCGAATTCACCGTTGAAGTTTAAGAGTTTTAATTTCAAAATTTCAATTATGCCACATAAATTGAGACAAAGAAAGTAGTTGCAAAGAGGTAAAAAGTAGCTTATCTAAATGTGTTTTGATAAGGGAGGCTGAGGATCGATTTCCCTAGCTGTCCAATGCCTTTTAAATCGAGTTCGTCATATCGAACTTGCCTAGAAGTGTAGTTTATATCTCTTATGTCATTTGCGAACTATTTCACAGAAACATGCTTACCTGGCCAATACGCACCCGAAAAATAATTATTGCAAATTTCTCCGAGATTTCCAAAAAAAAGGTAGAAAGAAAGTATTTTTAGCTATTTGTAACATTTTGTCCTTGCATTTCCAATATATGCGGGGCTCTTTAATTTCAACTTTACCTTATTTAAATTTGACCGTGAAAAAAAATAACATAGCTATGTATAATAAATACATATAACATGTTTATTATAACATGTAAAATTCCCTTATAAAAAAAATATGGATAAGGTTTCTAGCTCATTGGTTAACACCATCTTGGCCAATTGTGTTTTCCTTAATTTGTAAGTTTCTCGTTTTCCCTTTTCTTTTAGATTGAATTTTCTGTAAGAATGTCGAGATGAAATGAAACGATAAAATTTGGGTCTAATACCATTGTATTGCGCATAGTGGTGGAGACATGATTAACATAAGGGGTTCGAAAAAAACCCTAAACATCCTAGTAGTGCTAGTAAATGAGCAAGTTGAATCGAATATTAGTGGGTTAAATAAAATTTAATTCTACTCTAACCCAAATAACAAAACTGCGAAAGTTAACAAACCATATTACGATTTTTACTTCTTGAAATATCATAAAATGCAAAGCAAAAAAAAGAAGAAAAAATATTTGGTATTCAACATCATTTGTCTTTTTTGGGAAAAATAAGTACTCCATAAACATAAAAATAGAAAGGGAAACAAATAGCTAATAGATTCTCATATGTTGTCATTTTTCTATTTTTGGAGCTTCTTATTACCACTTATATGTCAAAATTTTTTTACCTATAATAATTTGGGGGTGGGATGGGGGATGAGAGAAACAAAAATATTTCTGGGGCTAAAAAAAATTCAAAATTTATAGCTACTGAGTATGGAACCCTGCACTCTCAAACAAAATTGTGAACCCCCTTGTCGCTGAGCTACCCATTTCAGTTGTTGTTAAGGGGTTCATCCTTTCATATATTTACATAAATGAAAGACTAATTCTATATATGCAGTATAATATTTTGGCTGAGAGTGTGTCTCTATTTAGATCAGTCTCTGATTGCGCAATGCACTTATCTGACTTAGGCGGGATGTAAGTTGACATCTACAATGGATATTTAAGAAGAAAATGCTTTGATATTCGGGAAAAGTATTTGACACGATAAGGTAGACAATCATTTTGTTCCTCGAATGTCCTTGCTCGTCAGTCAAGGGACTGAGGGACTATCTATATTGGGTAGAAGATCCACGAAAGTTGCATAGTAGAGCGAAGGGATCCCTTGAGTGAAGAGTTCTCCGTAACTAATTAGGCAATTATGGCACCCTCGTGCGATTATAAACAGACATTAGTAGATTTTGTAATTTATATTATTATAAATTTATTTAAAATAGAATATAGAGGAAAATTTTCACGAATATGCATATAATAAACAATATAAATTGTTAAATTATAAATATAATAATTTTAAGGAACTGCATTTTTTATTAGCATATTTTAAAAAGAGATAAAAGAAAAAGAACACGTGTACGTGTATGTTAACTTCCATACATATATTATATTTTATTTTGAATAAGTGGTAACGCACGATGCAATATTTGTCCATTCCATTACCTGTTATCTATTTTATCTCCTTCCCTTTCTAAACCATTTTTTTTTTACTGTTGTCCCTTTTTCCTTTTTAATTTTTTATTCCTTTTGTCTCTCTTAAATCTTCTTACCTCGAATAAGCTTGTTTTCTCTTCTCGTAAACAGTCTATCAGCCTCTGATGAATCTGTTTTTGCAAAATCTTTTCAGTTAATTAATACAGTAAGCTCTTTTTGTGAAGTCATAGAATTAATTATCTATCGTGCAACTTTGAAATATATATACCTGCAGTAACATAATAAAAGGCAAGAACAAAAATATATAATTTAAGACTACCATAATTTTTGTGTGAAGCACATGAATTCATGGCGGAATCAGGACTTCTATGGGGGGTTTTAAAAAATGGATCGGATTAAATATAAACGGGTCAGATTAAATATAAGTAGGCTAGATAAAGTTTAACTCTACTTCAGAAAATACAATTATTTTATTATTTCCTTAGTATTTAGCCAATAGATTGGTTTCTTTTGAACGGATCAAAATTAATTACTTTTGAGCCAAATTTTTTAAAAAAAACAACTATGGCCCCAAAAGAAATGCCACTTATTCATTGTACCAAATTTCAATCACTAACTTAATTAATCAATTAATATGTAATATAAGCTTAAATAATTGAAAAAAAGATTATTACTAAGGCAATTATAACAATTAACAAGGAAGAAGAGGAAAATGTGGAGTGATGAGCTTTTTAGACAAATAAAAGCCGTTCCAATTATTAAGAAAAAAAAAATACAAAGGCCTGAAGCTAAAATGCTAAAAAATTGATGCTAGAGAGACTCAAACCCCAGTGCCCTAGCATTAAACTGAACCCTTCTGCCTCTGACTTGTGATGAGAGGGTTTAATATTGAATATATACACATAAAATAAAATTTTAATCCTATATATACAGTGTATTTTTTTCGTCAAGGGAATTCGAATGAATCCCTGAATTCTATGTAGATCCGCCGCCCCTGATGAATCATGATAAAACTGCGCTTGCTCACTTTCAATGTTTACATTATTTACTATATTACTATGCAATTAATTTTTTTTTAAAAACAACTCTATATATACCATCTTTAAGATATCTAATACTAACGTGATAAATTGGTGCTCGCTAAATTAGTAGTTTAGCTTTATAGTTATAGTAAATATGTAGATATTTGATGACCTCTTATAAGATTTCACCACCTCATTGAAAAAAACTTGAGAAAACTCTAATGGAGGGGAACTCATCCCCTAATCAAGACTGCCTGTAATAACTTCTAATGGGAAAAAGCAATTATCATACCTGAGAGGAATAAGCTTTCTTTCCTTAACAAATACTTGGCATAAGAAATAATTTTAAAAACTCTATGTGGAGCCAGTGCTAGCTTGCAGAACATGAAGAAAAGGGATATACTGTATATATACCAAATAGCCATAATTTTTTTATTTTTTTTTCACGAGTACAATTTGTTAAAAATTATATAAGATTTCCACCTTAATCTCTTCTTGTTTATATTTTTTTAACAATTTCTTTTATTTTGAAAAATTGAATTTGTCCTTTATAATATTTTATTAATATATGATATATATTATGTGGGTGTCATAAGAGACTGACGAGTTTTCTTCAAGGAACGAACCAGTTCTTTATGATACTCTGCAGTATATGATATATATATATATATATACACATCATGTGAAAATAAAAAAAAATTAATTTTTTTAAAAGAAAGAATCAGTTCTTTATTTGTATATGATATATACCACGTGGATACTATAGATGATTGAGCTCTTTTTCAAGGAATAAATTAATTGTTCATAATGTCGTATTCAGTATATGATATATGTGGGGCAGTAATGACACAATGTTAGTATACTATACATACAATATGGGTATCATAAGGATTTAATTGTGTTTCTCTTAAATATATGATGTATATCATGTAAGTATCATAAAGAACTAAGAAATGTTTGCTTTTCAAGAAATGGACTAGTTCTCTATGATATCTATCAGTATGGCATATACCATACGAACATCATAAAAGACTTGTTTTTTTTTTTGAAAAAATGAAGTTGTCAGCTATGCCTCTATTAATATATAATATATATCGGACTAGTATCAGAGAAAGCTGAGTTTTTTTCTTGAAGAAACAAACGATCATTCATCTATGATATTGCGTTTGTATATGACATATATCATGTGTGTTATCACGGAGGACTTAAGAATTTTTTTTGAAAGAATGAATCGGTCTTCTATAATATCATATTAGTATAAATATCGTGTGAATCAGTCATTCATGATGCCCTGTCAATATATTATATATATCATGTAGCTATCATAAAGGATTGAGTTACATTATTTTTTTGAAAAATGAATTAATCATCTTTGATATCCTATTAGTAGATGATATATACCATGGTGGGTATCATAGAGGATTTAGAAGTGTTTTTCTTTGAAAAAATGAATCAGTCCTTTATGATACATGTCAATATATGATATATACCATATGGGCATCATAAAGAACCAGTAGTGATTTCTTACGGAATGAATCTTCTATGTATAATAACCTGTCAGTATATGATATATATCATACTAAATATCATACAGGACTTTAGTATTTTTCTTGAAGGAATGAACAGTAATTAAGTCCTTTATATACAATGTCAGTATATGATATATATCATGTGTCCAAAGAATATAGGAGTGCTTTTTGAAAGAATGAACTAGTCTTTTATGATATCCTATCAATATATGACATATACCATGTAGATATCATATATACTACAATAGTATACTTCAACTACTATTGGTTTGGTATACTATCTGCTAAAATAAATTATTTTTTTGATAATTAATATAGAAAAAAATAAAGAGAACAAAAATAAAGGAACCAAAATACGTGCTGAATTAGATTATTGAAAAAGAAAAATATTTTTAAAAATAATAAAACTAGAAAAGGAGAAAAAAAGAAAAAATTAATTTTAAAAAATTAATTTTTTATTAATTTAAATTTTAAGATAAGCTAATTTTAATATTTTTCTTAATTACTTCTTGTTATAGTCTAATTATTTAGTTTTTAAAACATTTTTATTAGCCTAAAAAAGTTAGATACTATATTTTATTTTATTTTTTGAAAACAAAAAATAAAAAGAAAAGAGAAAATATACTTGAATGGAGTTTCCATTTATCAGAAAAGGTAACTTAAATAGTTAATACCTTTATGTACTTGAATGCAACAAACTCCATTCGAACAGAATGTATAATTTTAGTTAAGCTCACAAAAATTATCTAAGAAGGGGCTACAACAGACCCTGTTTCACAATTCACAGTATGTTCTTCATGGGACATCAAAACTATAAACTCTGAAGGTAACTTGTAAGAGGAAATACCATTTAATATAAAGGCAGTACCAGAAACAACACCGTCACAAGCAATCCACGCAAAATCAAACAAGGGTTAGCATCCCAGAAGCAGCTAAACAATTGTTAATTGCGTCACTTCGTAACTTAAAATTTGAAAGTTCCTTGGCACAAACGAGCAATGGAAGTAAATCAAACTCCCCACATATGAGGGGGTAAAGTAATTGTGTAAATACGTCCCTTGGGCCTAACTCAATCCCACAAGTTATCTCATGACGGGAAAATTGCCCAAAACCAGATGAAGAGACCATAACCCATTCTCTCAACCAATGCGGGACTTGACACTCCCCCATACCCAATACCGGACAACTGGAGCATGGATAACATAACACGAGGTCCAACATTAAGAAACACAACAAAAACAATCAATGGACCTAGCTCTGGTACCATTTGAAAATTGAAACAACAGAAGCCAAAATTGATTGGTTATTTCTTCAAGAGATTGGGGTATAAATAGTGAAAGTACATGTTGTAAGAAAGAAAAGAGAATAAAAAGACATAATTACGGGAGTAATTGATCCTAGGCTATATTTACAAGATCCTTAGCTTCTAAGCTTCTTGTGCAGTTGTGCTTCTAGTTTCTAAATCTCCACAAAAATAAATATGGAAAAAAAGCATTTGAAGAATCAAGCTACAAATCCTCAACGCACAAAGTTTTGTCAAACTAATAGTCTATTGATAGCAATTTTCAATAATGAATGAGAATACAAAATGAAACTTATCGCATTCATTTCTCTAGAATTGATTATATAGATGAAAAATGCAAAGTAAAACAGTTGTATTCATTCTCTGAATTGTTTGAGAGAAAGTAACTTGTGACTTTAATGAAAGCATTTAACCATTGTTTTCTTAACCGATAGAGTTATTCTATTTCTCACGATAATGCTCATTTTTCACACCTATATATTGAGATGACTTCCCTTTATGAGAGAAAACACACAGAGAGAAAGAAACATTATCTCTTTTATCTTTCTTTCTCAAATACTCTTATCTTTTCTTGACTTCCTTTCTTTGTGAGTTTCTGGGCAATTATTTTGTGCAACTCCAAACTTTCAGCCACGAGTGCACGTGTTTGAAAGTAGTTGTGGAACCTTGGGGAGTGACCGGCCTTAACGATTTGCACCGGAGTCGGGCCGAAATCGCTTTCAAGGCAGTGGCTTGCCACGACACAGTATTTGTGAATATTCTCTTACTATTCTTTAATTCCAGTTCCACATCAATATTGTAGTATTCTTTTCCAACATGTTTGACCAAACTTCTAAAATTAGCCTATTTTTGAGAAGTGTTTTTCAAAAAAGTACTTTTGGTGAGAAGCAATTTGTGTTTGACCAATAAATTTAAGAAACACTTTTGAGTAGCAATAAGTGATTGGCCAAGCTTTTTTAGAGTACTTCTAAGTTTATTTTTTTCTCAAAAGTGTGTTTCAAAAAAGTATTTTTTGGAGAAAAACTGCTTTTTTTTTAGCTTCTGAAAACAACTTCTGCTACTCTCCAGATGCACTTATTTTCTCCAAAATCTTTTCCAAACACCTCTTTTTTTTTAAAAAATAGGCACTTTTGACCTCTCAAAAGCTTGGCGAAACAAGCTATAACTGAAAAATAATATTTGAAAGTCGAAGTTGTGTTTGGACATGAAGTTCTGCAAAGGGGAAGAAAAAGTCACTTCAATAATTTTTGAAATACTCATCTTCAAATTTAAAAAATTCATCTTTAAAAACTAATCAAGAAATCATTCCAATGCATAACCAAACAATTTTTTGAATTTTTTTAAGAAAAGAAGGCAAAAAAACTCATGCTGAAACGGACCCTAAGTCTCAACTGTTGAAAACCATATTCACAAGGGAAGCAGAGAACTAGTGTAAGGTTTATTTTTTCAGAGATTTACTAGTGTAAGCAGAGCTCATAAGCACCAGAGGGCATGAGAGAAGGACATGAAAACACTGTCCTTTTATAAGATTTCATCAATGTACCACATAACAGTAAGACTCAGAGTCCATAAATTACAACAGTAACAACTATTCGATGACCATGAACTTAGCACTTTATCTACATTAAGCAGGCTATCTCCGATACCAGTCACACTTTCACGTAGTAGTGAGACATTCTCTGTACCTAATTTTACAGTGAAAAGGTATAGGATGGACATGATGAACTATGTCCTACTGTAGGCATGCTTCACATCTTCAGGAAAGGGCTTTTAGGAATTGGAACTACAATAAGATCACATTATATATTACTCTGAACAGCTAAAGAAGAACGTATAACAGAACAGCTTGATAGATTACACACAATTTCTGCAGAGGAATTGCGCTTGGTAGCATGAATATAGCATGGCAGCTCTAATGCTTCCTTGGCTTTATACTACTTCCCTACGTTTTTGAGTTTTTAGTGGTTTCATCATTTTCATTCTGAATGATGATCTAAGTTTTTTGGGTGATTAGTACATAGAATTCTATTAATGATCAGATCGTTAAGAAACCAAGCATGCTAATAGGGGATTCTCCCATGTGCAAAATTCATTCAATTACACCAAAATGCTAACATGCTCTCAGTGAGTGGAACTATAAACATGATCGCTCAATATATTATTACTCTGAACATCTTAAGAAGAAGAGCATAATTAGCATTTGATGGATTAATGACACAGGATCAACATAAGCTAGCCTGACGTTCTGCCAAAAACATGTTAAAGAAAACAACTCATAACATTCACAGTGAATTAAGTGAGCCGAAGGATGGCATATCAAAATTCAAGCTTGAGAGAGCCTCAAGTAGTTACATACACCACATACCAAACAAAAATCACACAAAAACAGGTTATCAAGGCTAACCGAGCATGCTACCACTTTCTTGATCACCAACACCAAGGCATCATATCATATGCATGCAAATTCAAATAAGCAGGAAGGGAGTTTACTCATAAAAATCACTATGTTATTGCATCTGTACTGGAAAGCTGTTCTTTTCTTAGGTGAGTTCTTTGATTTGGTTTTGAGAAAAATTGATTTTGGTTTTAAAGAGAAGAACATAGGTCTTAAGGAGAGATCACTAAAGCTGTAAAACAAGATTATGGCTAATTAACATGACTAATACATGCTAAACATCTTTTATTGTTGTTGTCCTAAAGCATAATTTGTTTTTACTTCAAGGGGGAAAATAGAAGCAAAATCAGTAAACAAAGTAAAGTTTTTAGGCCAAAGAAATAAATTTCGGAAACATATATCTTCTGTTTACTGTTTTTGAAGCAAATAAGGCTGTACATTTGCACTTAATTACATCCCAAAGTAGACTGAGGACCATAAGACTTCAAGTTTTTATGACGAAATACTTGAGCAACATAATTGTTTTAGATAGCCAAATATATTTGAGCAACAAAACTTTGTAAGAAAAAACATATTACCCAGTAATAAAAATTGAGTAAAGATATCACAATGCCTCGTATTTCTGCATATACTTCATGACACTGTTTGTTCAATATTCTTTGTATACCCCTTACGTACCGTATTCCCAACCTCACCAATAAAATTATTATCTTGTCAAGGATAAAAGGTTCAAAGGGTTCAATTACAATCATTTTAAAGCTTCATTTTGTACCGTGTAAACACTAGGTAATCTCAAACAGAAAGTCTTATGTGCATTATTAATGATTAAACCTAGCAAAAAACTAATGTTTCTCTCGATGATCCATTCTATGATGTTATCCAACTATGCCTAACACAACATCAGAACACGCTAATGAAGAAACTGCAAAAAAAATTGTATGGATTGAATACACAGCAACTCTAGTTTGATGAGGACATAAATTGTAACATGGGATGACAAGCAGCTGTATGTCTGAATTCCACATTTCGTTAGATGGTTTAATTACTGGTATCCAGATCCTCAAATACATTATTATTCGGTATTCCCAAGAAATGATTCTATCTCTGTAAGTTCACATACTCCAGTAAAGTCGGAAAAGAATGATGTCTGATATCTAGTGTCGAAAAACTTTCTTCACCCAGAAGACACCGGAATGTACCTTGTAATGCCTTTGTCTCCTTCTAAACATGCTGATTGCTAATACAGGAATAACAAAGCCATTCAAACATCGTACGTAAAACAAACTGAGCCAAATGTAGAGAACCTACGAACAAAAGCCCTTGACGCCAAAAGTAGACAGAGCAGCACTACAATAGCTATATGTTTTAGTATAGACACTCCCTCCTGAACAGCATATACAAAAACAATTCTAAAAATCAGTGTAAGGTGAAGCATGACTTACTCTGGCTATTCATCACACAAGTCCTGGAAAATCCAACAAAATAAATTATGAAGCTGGCATTTCCTTCCTACATATTCACCACTCTAAAAAAACAAAAAAATCTCGTCTCTAGATATTGCAACTACATTAATTGGTTAGTATCCTGACTGTGTGGACCAAATTGCTAATAATTTGTAAACTCAATCCACGTCATTGTATTTCCAACTAAATAAGGTACATTTTACCACCCATCTTGACACCAAGTATTAAAGCTATTCCGATTAATTTGCAAGAAGCAGACAGTTGCTAAATGGTTATAATAGAAGTTGATTCTGCTGCAATCAGGAAGCTAAGAAACTAAATATAACTAAATTTATCATTTATTAACTTCAAAATTAGGGAGCAACTTCACTAAACATACAACTACTTAGTTTTGAAAGCAAAAATATAAAATCAGAGAAACCAGAGAGGAATGATTGATACCAGTGCTAAGACCATCAAATTTAAGCAGAACCTAGATTCAACATTTGAGGATGCTACTTTGCAAGGAACAGTGAGAAGCCAAATAAAACCTATGCCTCAGTGTAGCAAAGTAGCAAATCCATCAAAGACCTGCAGATAACCTCATGGAGCTCCAGAAGAACAATGACTTGGTGCAAGAGAAAAAAAAGATCACGAAACATTCTACTAATGCATAATTTTAAAGCAATGCAATCCTTAATTCATCTTTTGATAACAACAAAGCAATCCAAAATACATATTACCATAAGATGTTTATGACAATGAAAAATAGGAATAATAAAATAAAGTGAATGGAGGAATCTAAATCAATAAAGAGTTGGTGTGACCCAAGTTGGTGGGCAAACGCGACTAAGGGAAACACCCTCATAGTGAGGCTTGATGCTGCCATCTCTTAAGTTGAAAACACCCATGTCCAAGCCGCCCCCTTCTTCATATGAGAGATATGATTCAAAGTAATCATCTGTGAAATAAATATGGTTGGGCTTGAGTCCAGGAAACTGAGAAGCTTGGACTGAACGAGAAGCATTGGCTCCCAAAAACAGAGCTCTGTCCCCTATATCTTTGGTTTCCGTCAGTTTTCCAGCACCTAAATCGAGCTGGAAAACTATAAAAGTCGTTGTCCCATAAGTACACTCCGCATCATCATCAACATAATAATCATCAACAATTCGCGTCAAGGAAATCCTGTCGCTATCTCCTTCGATGGGCCTTGCCTGAACACCACTTCTGACAACTAGAAATAATAATCCTAGTGATTCTACTATGTACAACTCGTCATCGATGTATTCTGATGGTAGTTGTGCTACTATTTGAGTGGAGATTGGTTAACATCATAAACTAACACTCGGCCCGCCCAATCAACTACATAAAATTTTCCACTAAGATACACTATATCACGATGTATATAGGGAGATTCAATCCTGGTCCACCTCAAGTCTCCTGGCCTCCAAACACTGAGGAAATTAATATTTCCCTCGATGACCATGAGAACGTAATCTGATGTATCAGAAGGACTAGCTGATAAAACAGCCTTCTGAAAAAAGGTACATAGGTCGGCAGTTTCGTGATCATCATAATCTTTAGTTGTATTTTGATGGGGCAATTCGATCTGAACACCGGAGAAGGGATGTAGCAGATTGATTTCACCCTCGTCTTTTCCTACTGTAATAAGCCATCCCATAGACTCCATGCATCTTTTTCCACTAGCTTTTGGTATCCTCTTGTTTAAAATCATGCCATTATAGAGGCTGAACAACTGTCGACATGAATTGCCTTGTTCCTCCGCTAACATCAGCCATGGAGCTCTAGGCAGATCACTGTTAAAATTGTCCTTGGTGGCCGCACATCGCCAAGATTTGCAAACAGATGCGAAATTTAAATAGTCTTCAATCAAGTTGAAGCGTTTAGCTACTAAGACAAGCAAATCATGATGAAGTTGCGACCAATCAGCCATCTTTAGTTTCTTTGTGATTTAGAAAAATGGGAGACGGTAAGGTTATATATTCCTAAGAATGAATCCCTAGGATGCTTGGATTCGGATTTGGACGACAAAATCCAACTAACCCAAGTTTTGCCGACAGTCTGACTGACACCTTTTTGTACAACTCCTTCAAAAAATATGTACTTTTACTTTTACTCGTTCGCGGCTAAAAATAGATTTTCGTTTTTATTTTAAAAAAAATATATACTAATTATTTTTTTATATTAATTATTTATCCTTTAAATTATTTTTTAAAATCTAATATGTACAAAATATTAATTAATATGAATGTTTTGCTAAAATGTTCATATTAATTATTACTCTTCAATCAATTTGTTTATCTTATTTATTTATTTATTTTCGTTCGTTTTATATACACATTCTAAATTTTAATTCTTACAAAGTAAATGCATCAATCTATAAATCATAGATACTCTAGCTAATAGATGCAGAACTTAGGATGGCATTACCACGCTTAATTTCTATCAAGTACTTGTGTTCCAATAATTTGAGATTCCCTTCATCAACAGGTTTAGAATATTTTTTTCCCCATAACTATTTTGATTTGTTGTTATTGAAGTGAAAGTCTTTCGGAAATATCCGCTCTATTTTCATGAGGTAGGGATAAGATATATATGATAAAAACTGTTTACACCAAACCAATGAATGCATGACATGTGTTTGAATATATACAACTATCACTTAACCATAGTTAATTGATGTATATAATTACTTCATTAAATCACTTAACCATGATAAGTTGCATTGATTTGGTGTAAACACTCGATGTGAGTAAGTATTTACCGATATTATATATACATACACTCTATCCTTTTCAGATTTCACTTATAGAATTACTGATTATGTTGTTATTAATGTTATTCCATTAACAGGTTTTGGATCAAATACATTTCACTTTCATCCAAATTTCAATCTTTATGATTTTGGTAAAAAAGAACTCATATTTGAAATTGGCCCTAAAATACTCCTCCCTCCCAAATTGTTTGTGATTTTTCGTTTTTCGAAATTCAAATTATATGAACTTCAATTAATATCTTAAAATATACTATTTTTTTTATCATCAAGTGAAAAGAATTGCAACTTATAATATTTTTATATAGTTTTTGAATTTAAATTTAAAATTTAAAATATTTTATTTACCTAATCCAATTTAGTTTTGAAAAATTAATCAAATTAACTTCATGTGTCACTTATTTTGGGTCGGAGTGAGCAGGAGAGAACAATTAGAGCGATGCTTTTGGATAAGTTGCAAAAAGTTTGATCGTCTAGGATTTCACGCTCCCAGAATCCAAGTAAAAACATGAGCTTGCCAATTCTTGACTAAAATAACCGTGAAACACTTCAAATATGATTATGAGCTAGCTAAATTATAAAAGCATTTTCTCCTGCATTAATAAGATCTATCGATGTTCATATCACGTATTTTAAGTATGAAATCCGTAGAGCCACATAACTATACCTGAATCATTACTAGCTATTTATCAAAACACACATAAATTATTAATTGTTTGAGTTTCATATCTGAACTTTCAGATAGGAAAAGTGAACAATTAATAGTTAATTGGTGATAGTTTAGATAGGAAATTTGCACATCTGATAATTCAAGTATGAAACTCAAAAAATTGGGATATTTTAGGTGTGTTTTTCACCCTTACTCTTTAAACAATGTATAAAGAGATAAAAAAATTATTGAAACTAATACGCGAGAAACAATGAAAAATATACTCCCTCCTTTCCAAGTTATGTGACATCATCCGACTTGACACAAAGTTAAAGAAATAAAAAAAACTTTTACAATTTGTAGTCTAAAATACCTCTCGACCATTTGTGTGGATAATTTTTTTTATCAAGGGTAAAAGTTGATTTTTAAAGTTAAATATTTTTAATTAAAAAATTTGACACTCTTTGTTAGATGAAAAATAAAGGAAAATGTGCTTGGGACAACGGAGTATTATTTTTCACCAATTTTTTTTTTTCATTTGCTCGCCATTTTCTTCGCATTGTGTCGAGAAGATTCCAATGATCATGTTCCATCCAAAATCAGTTGTACTATGCTATAAATCATAAAACCTCCCATAATTTTCATTTCATTCCGCTTTAATTTCTAGTTCACTTTGTACCAATTCCTTTCCTGCGTATGACCCAAAATGTTACAAAATGCATTGTTTGTGTTCACTGTGACGGTTTTATGTTCAATAATGTCGGATCAATCCGCAACCATAATCGCCGATCACACCAAATTGTCCTTTTGGTGTCGAGCTTGTGACAATGCATTTTCAAATATACCAGAACTTTAGCACCAGTGCGAGTGCCAACGACAACACCAATACTAGTGGTTACAACAGCATTGGTACCACCGTCAACACAAGATTGAAAAACTGGTATCATGAGATTGTGATAGTGATTTTGAAAGTAGAGATTAAGGGTGTGTTCGGTTTTCCATGGAAAATGTTTTCTAGGAAAACAAGTTGTTTCTTACTTATTTTCTTGTGTTCGATACGCAAATAGGAAAATTTCTTCTAAAAGCATTTGTATATATTTAACACAAAACAATGAGAACGAATAGGGTAAAGGGGTGGGATAATGAAAACATTATAATTTAAAAAAAACAATTTTTTTTTTGGGGGAGGGGGGCCGGTAAGGGTGGGATAAGAAAAGAAATTTGAATTTTCTTAAAAAACAAAATTAAAAAAAATATTTTTTTTTGAGGTGGGGGGAGGGAAGGGGGGCTGGTAGGGGTGGGGGGAGGGGTAGGGGATGGAGGTTGGGTAAAAAAAAAAAATTTGATATTTTTTAAAAAATAAATTTTAAAAATTTTAAATTTTTTTTGGGGGGAGGGGGGGATGGTAGGGGGTGGGGGTGGTAGGGGTGGGATAAGAAAAGGAATTTGAATTTTCTTAAAAAACAATTTTTATTTTTTTTGGAGTGTGGGGGAGAGGGAGGGGGGCTGGTAGGGGTGGGGGGAGGGGGTGGAGGTGGGGTAAAATTTTTTTTTGATATTTTTTAAAAATTAAATTTTAATTTATTTTTTTTTTGGGGGGGGGGGGGGGGGGTTGTGTGGTGGGGGTTTGGGAAGGTAGGTAAGAAAAAAAATTTGATTTTTTTAAGGTGGGGGGTGGGGGTGGGTGGTAGGGGGTAGGGGTGGAGGTGGGGTAAGAAAAAAAATTTTTTTTTTTTTAAAAATAAATTTTCAATTTTTTTTTTGGGGGGGGTGGGGGAGGAGGTGTGATGGGGAGTGGAGGTAGAGTAAGAATTTTTTTTTGACTTTTTTAAAAAATAAATTTTAAATTTTTTTTTTTTTTTTGGGTGGGGGGGAGGGAGGGAGGTGTGGTAAGGGGGTGAGGGTGGGTGGGGGTAGTGGGTGGAGGTGGGATAAGAAAAAAAAATTGAATTCTTTAAAAATAAATTTAAAAAATTCTAAAGTTTTTTTTGGGGTTGAGGGGTGGGGGGCTGGTAGGGGGTAGGGGGTGAAAGTGGGGTAAGAAATTTTTTTTGAATTTTTTTAAATAATAAATTTTTTTTTTTTTTTTTGGAGGGGGCGCTAGTAGGAAGCGGTGGTTGGGGTGGTATGAAAATTGAACTTGTTTTCTCTACTTTGTTTAAGAAAGTCATTTTCCTTATTTTGAAGGAACTTATTTTCCTAGGAAAAATATTTTCCAAAATTTTTAAGTCAAACGAATATGAGAAAATAGGAAAACATTTTTCGAAAAATGTTTTCCTTCACGCCGAACACACCCTAAGAAAACTTATTTTTCAGTGTTAACTTGATATATAGTGATTCTTGGATTACATTTACTTGTTTCTGGCTCTTTATATGACACATTTAAAAAGCAATTTTTTGTTTCTCAAAACAATTAGTTATCATGCATTTTTGTTTTAAACTGACATACAACGATTCTTGAGATATATGAATATGTTTTGACTCTTTTGTGTGACATGTGTATTCTTTTTTTTTCTCATAACAATTGACGATCATGCTTTGGAGCAGGAGAATAATGGTAAAAAAAATTGTATACCAAATGATCAAAGAACTTTAGCTTTTAAAGTATTTTTGTGAATTTTTCGTATGAGGGATATCTTCTGTAATGTCATTACCCAATATATTATAGAAAATGTGTTGATATTATCTATACTTTGAATCTTTATATCAAATATTTATGTTAGATAAATAATAAAAACTAATATTAGATGAATCGATTAAAAAAGATTCGAAAAGAATCAATTGTATATACATTGATATATATTAGTCATATTAGTTAATTTTCATTTGTGAGCTTCTCATTTGAGAAAAGAGATAAGGCATAAGTATCACTCTAAATAATGACTGAAATTTCAGATACACACCTAAATTTTACATAGGTCCTATTATCCTTGGAACTCTTTTGAAATTGTAATTATCTACACCTTAAAATTAGATAACTAAATTTCTTGCACTGGTGTTGCACACGCGAAAATTATTATTTTTTCTTTATTTTTTTCTTAATTCTTCCTTCCTTTCTTTATTTCTTGTTTCTTTATATCCCACTTAAATCTCTTCTTTTCTTTTACATAGTGATAAATAGTGTGTTTGGTATGAAGAAAAAAAAATCATGAATATGTTTTTACGGAAAACATGTTGATTTCTTACCTATTTTCTCATTTTGGTTGGTTAGTGAAAAATATTTTTCGAAAAATATTTTTTAGTGTTTGATTGATGAATAAAAAAATATTTTTTAATTTTTTTTTTTAGTGTTTGGCTATAGAGTAGAAAATATTTTTTTAGGGAGTAGGTGTGGGGTGGGTATGGGGTAGGGTAATGGGTGGAGGTGGAGGGTGAGTTATTTTTTTTAAGAAAAATGTTTCGGGTGGGCCGGAGGAGGGAGGGGGTATGGGAGTGAGGTGGAGTACAAAAGAAATTTAATTTTTAAAAAAATTATTTTTTTTAAAAAAAAAATCGGGGTGGGTGGGGTTGGGGGTTGGAGGTGAAGGGGTTGGGATAAGGTGGGGTGGGGTTACAAAAAAAATTAAATTTTTTATCTAAAAAATTTGTAATCTTATCAAAACAAATTTTAAAAATTAGGGGTGAGGGGGGGGGGGGGGGGGGGGGGGGGATTTTATTTTATTTTTAAAAAAATTAATGGTAGGTGGTGGGGTAGAAGTTGGATTTAGGGGGTGGGTGATGGGTAGTGATGGGGGTTGGGGGAGAGGTGATGATAAGGGGTGAGAAAGAAAAAGAAAAAAAGAAAAGAAAAAGAAAATAATTTTTTTTGGCTTATGCCTTATCTCTTTGAAAATATGGTAAAATTTCACTCTCATACTATAGAATACTCACAAATGCAAATTTGAGGTTTGGAGATTGAAATTTGGATGAAAGTGAAATGCATTTGATCCTATCTTGTAAGTATTGTTCTAGTTGCTTGAAATGTAACAGCCTATACTGATTTTGAAATCTTTTTTTTTTCAAAATATAATTATACAGGTATTTTGAAAAAGAGATTAACTAGTATTCATTTTTTTACATAGTCAGAGTATTTTGACTGGCAATAGCCGGTTATTTTCTTTTTGTTTTAATTTTGAATTTAACTAATATTCACCTACGGTGTAATTTTTTTTTACATAATCAGATAACTGTAAAGTCTATTAAAGGTAAATTCTAATTTTATTTTTAAATCTAAGTTATAAATAAGGAAAATCGCACTACATTTATTTTTACCTAATTAATGATGAACTTCTTTACCAAAATTACAAAGGATTCCCAAGTCTTCCTTGTTTTCATCTTTATTGACCAGTTTACATGTTATGCTTCATGCATTACTAGTCAATTTATCCGCGCTTCACACAGTTAAAAATTTAAAATCAAGAAAAAAATTATGAAAAGAAATTTTCTTTCTCCTTCGTTGAAGAGAAATAAGAAAATATTTTTAGTATGTATATTATGCTTAAAAAGATATAAAATGCATAATAAATAAGTAATGTAGGAGAATGAAAAAGTTTGATCCCATAATAAATTGAACCATTTTTTTAAAACAAAATGATATTACAGTGGAAGAGGATTAAAAAAATAGTCAACAGAATTAAATTAAATTAAATGTTAGAAAGAAAAGGTTATTCATTTCTGAGATTTACACACACTTAAAATTAAATTATAAAACTCACTATTTCTCAAATTGACACTTTTTTGTGATTATTTGTGTGTATGTTTCTTCATTTTTTTAAAAATACTACATAAAAAGAGAATATTAGTACCAATTAAATTAAATGAACGATCATATCAATAATAAAAAGTTCAAATTTTTTTTTACAAAAAGTTAAACAATTAAGGTAAAACGTTAAAAAGAAAAGATTATTCATTTTCGAGATTTATACACATTCAAAATTAAATTACAAAATTCATCATTTCTTAAATTGACACTTTTTTTGTGATTCTTTGCACATACTATTACAAACATGATTATTCAAAAATTATATTAAAAAAACTATCATTTACATAAATAAATAAAATACGATCAATATAAATATGATTACAATAGAGTTTAATATTATGTGGATAAAAAATAATTAAATAATTATCAACAAAAAGAAAGAAGAAGGTATGAATATTTTTCATGTGTCTCAAATATAATATTGTTCCAAGAATAAATAATTGCCATTAACATTGCAAAATACGAAAAACTCTCATCACTTTGCATGATGTAAACCTATTGTTGATAAACATATTTATCAAAAGTATCCCTTAAAACATACCTTTCAAAGTTTATTCCACTAAATTGAAGACCTTATTCCATCCAAATGCACACCTAAAAGAATAATGAATAAAATCAAAAGAAAGAGTGGATAGTACAGTGAAATCAAAATGAAATATGCATTATTAGAAGAACTCATCAATGGACTGTTTCAGATCCTTTTTTCAACTTTATTGTCTTCTCAATTTTTTTTTGGATAAACTTCTTTTTACTACAAAATGAACTTTGCACTATTATATTAGAAGAAGAAGGAAGTTGCTAAAGATAATGAAATTAGCTAATAGTGTAGTTTTTATTTTGTTCCGAATCTAAATGGTCATCTAATTAAATGATACTAATCAATTAGGAAAACAAAAGGCATATGTAACTTATATGAATTAATGGCTTTATTAATTAAATAAAATAAAATATAGTTAATTTTTTAATTAAAAAATGAAAGAAAAATTAGAAAAAATGTCAAAAATCTCCAAAAAAGATAAATAGTAATGGAGGCCATAGACAGGTGCCACATCACCTTGTCTATAACCGTCCTTATATTATATATATATATATATATATATATATAATATTTATATATATATATATATAGATTGTAGCAGTCACAATTGTTCATATTCAGAGCTACAAACTATTTTTGAACTGCTAATCCAACATATAAAAATTATCTGCAATAATTCTTTATTCTGAAAATCAAGTCGAAGCGAAAAAGGTTTTTTCCATTTTTTTTTAAGATTCTTCATCCCACTTCTAAAATTAATCGTCAAAAATTATATGATCAACTAGATAGCCATAAAAGTGAATCCAACTTATTATAATTGATCAAACTTGAGTCGTACCAATGAAACAGTTTATTACAATTGGGGTTGTAAGAAATGGATAAATCTCTGAACCAAGGTTACGTAACAGATGATGCGGAACTTAGGGAAGAGAGAAATAGAATACAATGAGATTGACAAGAGTTTGATGGCAGAAGGAGAGAGGGAATTGAGGAGGTGAGTGTTTAAAAATAAAAACTGAAAATTAGAGTGCTAAGATATTGCTAACAGGCTATTGCCGGTCAAGATAATCTGACCGTGTAAATAAAATTTCCTAGTTAAACTCATTAAAAAATATGACATCTAACAAAGTTCGATCTTTACGGTAATGGATTGTTGCTAAGTACACAACAATGGCAGTCATATAGAAAGAAGAATAGAATTACAGTTATAGTTCTGGGAACTTTTGATAACACTCGGTCATCTCTTTCCACTAACAAATTTCAACATTTCATGTTTACCATAAATCGATGAAGATAACCTTATCCTTATGGAGCTTACACGACTTTAGTGCAAAAAGATCCTGAAACATTCTACTAATGCATAAATTGAAGCAAAGAAATCATGAAGGAATCTAAATCAATAAAGAGTTGGCGTGACCCAAGTTGGTGGACAAAGATGACTAAAGCAAACGCCCTCATAGTGAATCGTGGACAAAATCGCTAAATAATATTATGTCAACTCGATGAAATATATATAACAGACAAGCCACCGTCTTTCCAACGAAGATATACTACCCCATCTCGACACTTAAGTGTTAAAGCTGCTACAATTTGAAATAAAAGGGCAGTTTCTAAATGATCATTATAGCAAGGGGCGATATCCACAACATTCAGAAAGCTACAATGTGCAGTTTGGAAATGTAACCAAACTTTTCATTTACTAAATTATCCTGAACCAGGCAGCAACTTTCCCAAAACTAAGTTTAGAGAGCAAAACGATTCAAAGGCACCACAGAAGATTGATACCAGAGCTAAAAAAGTTACATTTAAGAAGATCCTATCATTCTAGATTCAACATTTCACATCGCAACTTTGCAAGGAGTAGTGGGAAGCCAAATAATACCTATGCCATAGAGTAGTCATGTAGCAAATGCCTTTGAGGACCAGCATGTACTTGGAAAAACATATTGGGAATAGAAACATTAGCTACTGAGAGCTTTTTCGGGCTAATTAACAAGTTACAGTGTCCACAGAAAGAGCTATAACAAACTGGACCTTTGACGGACAGATATTGTTAAAAACATCAGGCTAGGTCAGCTTGTTAGTGAACTCACCACATTGAAAAACCAAAAGATCTCAAGCATGAAACATTAATACTTAGCAACTTACCCTACTTGGCTGTGGTTGTCAATGCATTGAACAATTACAAAACTAGCATTGGTTCAAACAACATAAATAGATTAGGATTACAAGCAGGACATGAACACTAATTGCCTCGGCTTTTAATATAGTTCCTAGTGCTCTCAATTTTGAGTCTTGATTTCTTTCCACTAATCAATTTCAACGCAAATTAGGACCTCCGTCCATGATTGTTAGAGGCATTATTTC
The DNA here is from genome assembly GCA_003996215.1 of Jaltomata sinuosa. Taxonomy (NCBI): domain Eukaryota; kingdom Viridiplantae; phylum Streptophyta; class Magnoliopsida; order Solanales; family Solanaceae; genus Jaltomata; species Jaltomata sinuosa. The sequence continues at coordinate 368,406 of QJPP01000376.1, read as the reverse complement.
CAACTTTATCATAAACCCAAGCAAATAACCTTTTGGAGCACAAAAAGATAGTGAAACATTCTCCAAATACATAATCTGAAAGCAATCCATAATTCTGATTACAATAAATTGCTTATGACAATGAAAAACAAAATGATAATGTGCACTCTACGAAGGAATCTGACGCAATTGCTACTAGAAATCAACTCAGAATTAACAATTAAAGCAAGGAACTAAGAGTTGCAGAAAGAATGAGGAAAAAGAGAAGAGAAAATAAGCTAAATGAATAATAAGTTTTTCATTCAAATCCGCCTTCGGGGACCTCATCATCAGGTATAGATGTACTTGATACTCGTGTTAGTGAAATCCTGGAAAAACACAAACACCATGTCACACGACTACAAGTAATGATCCTAGTGATTCTAAGATGTAGTATTCCTCTCCCATGTGATAGATATCCAGTGAATTAGGTATCTGATCTACTCTTTGAGCCTTACTTGCATCAGCACCACACTAGCACTTAGCCATGCCAATCAACTGCATAAAATTTGCCACTAAAGTAAACCACATGACGAAGTCTATCACGAGGATGATCGAGAAAGTTTTCTATTCTAATCCTAGTCCATCTCAAGTCTCCTGGCCTGCAAAAACTAAGGTGCATTTTTTCTCCCTTAATTACATAAGAACATAGTTTGATGTTCTAGAAGGATTAGCCGATAAAACTGCCTTGTGAATAAAGGTCCATATATATTGAGTCTTGTTGAGGGCATAATCTTCTGTGGTATTTTGATGCTATCTGAACGCCGAAAAAGGGATGTAACAGACTAATTTCACCCTCGTCTTTTTCCACTGTAATAAACCATCCCATCGTTTTGTTTGGAAAAATGATAAAATCACAATAATAATGTTAGCAAAATAATGATACTGAAAAATTAGATAAATATTACTACCATAATAATATAAGTAATATATATATAATACTTGAATCGTGCTCACTGTCCTAAGAAATTATTTTAGCAGTGTGAAATATTTCCCAGGATTAAACAAGTCTTCCCTAATTTAATAGAGGATACAGGAATCAACAAAATTAACATCAAGAAGTTAAACTCAGCAAAATTAACATCAACAAGTTAAACTCAGGGATTAGTAAAACCAAACCAAAATCAAACTAATTATATAACTATAGAAGAAAAAGACAAACATAGAGAGAGAACGTGAGGGAGACCAAGGGAGTAAGAAGTGAATGTTGTTCTTTATTTGCTGGAGAAAGTTTGTAATTTATAGAAGAAAGTTAAGGATTAGCACATGACAAGTGTCCTTACACTTGTCTTCACCAAGACATGCAAATACTACTAAACTTCCAGCACTTGTTCATTTAACCACTTCTCCAAGTAAAGATGGCTTATCAAATACATTATTTATTGGCTTTAAAAATAAGCTTTTCATTTGGCTTCTTAAAAACAAATATATTAAAAATATAATTCTTTTGAAATAATTTAAATATTTTATCTACAATCCCCACATATTTCAAAGAATTTATCCGATAAAAATTTAACTTGTTGGATATACATAATCAAAGTGCAGTAGGTCTGTTATCTTTTGGACTATGAACCAAATTTAGATCAATAAAATTTAACTTACAGAATCATTGGTGAAATATAATATTTCTATGAACCAATAAACTCTAATTGTAAGCCAGAGACTTTATCAATCACATTTTGATTGTAATTTTGTTGTTCAACGCGGTTTTGCGCCAGTAGGCCATGCGCGTGCCTGGTATTCATGAGAGCTCTAGATATTAGGCCAAAAATCTCATAGGAACAACCTCATTCCACTTCTCATATAGGTGAATTCGTCAAGTGTACACTGCTTTAAATACATCATTCGTAAGGACTAAGAATTCATTAAGAGTTAATAACCCATCCTTCAATTTTAGTAGCAGTTCAAGCACTCTCAGTTAGTGCGCAGTGTCAATATCGATTTGTTATTACCCATATGAACCTACTTCATGGGATCTCCAATCACATAGGTTGGATTATCATCTTTATTGACAATCATGTTGGCCTTAATCCTATCTCTTTTGAGGTTTGAAGAATTAATTTTCTTCCTACAGGTTTAGTCAGTGAATCGGCCGAATTCAATTCTGACTTGACATAGTCAATGAAAATTATTCCATCTCTCAGCAATTGCTTAATGACGTCATGCCTTAATTTCATGTGTCTGCTCTTACAATTATAAGATTTATTCTTCGCAATAGTAATTGTGACTTGACAATCACAATGTATATACACAGGAGGCACTAGATCATCCTTTATCAAATGGCTACTAGCAGACAACAGATCATCCTTTTTTAAAGGGATATTAGAAGGCAATAGATCATCCTTTTTAAAAGGGATATTCGCATGCAACAAATCATCCTTTTTAAAAGGGATATTAGCTAAGAAATTTTTTAGCCACTCAGTCTCAAAACCAGCTAGCTCCAGAGCTACAAACTCTAACTCCATAGTTGATTTAGCAATGATCGTCTGCTTAGCTGACTTCCATGATACTGCACCCCCACCAAGGATAAATACATAGCCACTAGTGAATTTCGTCTCATCTGAATCAGAAATCCAATTTGCATCACAATAACTTTCTAAAGTAGAAGGAAATCATTATACAGGATACCATAATTCATGGTTCCTCTCAAATATTTCATCAGTCTCATTAATGCAGTCCAATGCTCTTTATTGGGATTATGAGTATATCTACTCAGTCTATACATAACATAGGCAATGTCAAACCTAGTAAAATTCATTAAATGCATCAGACTCCCAATAATCTGTGCATATTTAGACTGAGTAACTGAGTCACCATTATTTTTTTTCAATTGAGAATTAGAATTATAAGGAGTGGCTACAGAAGTTACCTCCCAACATTCAAACTTCTTAAGAAGTCTTTCCACATAATGTTCTTGTGACAACATTATACCATCATCACTCCTTGTAACTTTAACTTCCAATATCATATTTACTTCACCCAGATCTTTCATTTCAAAGTTAGTAGACAAAATCTATTTGGTACTTTTCACAATATTCAAATTTATACCAAATATAAGCATGTCATCAACATATAAGCATATTATGACATAATCATTATCTACTATTTTAGTATAAACACATTTATCTACTTCAACAGGAGAAAATTCGTTTCTTATTAAAACTTGATCAAATTTCTCATGCCACTGTTTAGGAGCTTGTTTAAGGGCATAAAGAGATTTAATTAATTTACAAACTTTATTTTCTTGTCCAGGAATGATATATCCTCCAGGCTGAATGATATAAATTTTTTCTTCTAAATCACCATTTAAGAAAGTTGTTTTTACACGCATTTGATGAATAAAAAGCTTATAAATTGATGCTAAGGCAATTAAAATTTGAATAGAAAAAATTCTTGTCACTGGTGCAAATGTATCAAAATAATCAATATTTTGCTTTTGAAAAAATTCATTAGCTACTAATCGAACTTTATATTTAGCTATAGATCCATCAGGATTAATTTTCTTTTTGAAAATCCATTTGCAATCAATAGCTTTTGCACCAGGAGGTAAATCAGTTAAAATCCATGTATTATTTTTTATAATTGAATCAATTTCAATTTTTATTGTCTCTTCCCAAAATTTAGCATCAAAAAAAGATATAGCTTCAAAATAATTTGATGGTTCACTATTGACAAGAAAAGTTTGAAAATCATTTCCATAAGAAAAATATTCATTTCTGAGCCTTTTACTCCTTCTCAGCTCCTCAATATTAGAGGTAGATTCATTTTCTCTTTCGATAGGTGCATGAGAATTTTTATCACACAGTAAAAAAAATATGTCCAAAAAATTCTGCATTTTTTGTCTCAATAATAGTTCGCAATCAAGCACATCACTTTTTAAGACAAGAATTCTATATGCAGAACTATGTTCAGCATATTCAATAAGCATGCAATCAGCAGTTTTAGAACTTATTTTTCTCTTTTTAAGTTCAGACAAAAGAACTTTAGCAAGGCAACCCCACACTTTTAAATATTTCAAGCTAGGATTATATATATAACCTTTTCACAATTCATAAGGAGGCTTACCAGTTCTTTTATGAGGAATTCAATTTTGTATGTGACATGCAGATAAGATAGCTTCACCTCACGAATTATCAGGAGCATTAGAACTAATAACATGAAATTCATCATTTCCTTTAATGTTCTATTTTTCCTTTCAGCTACTCCATTAAACTGAGATGAATATGACGAAGTTACTTCATGAATAATCCCTTCTTTTTCACAAAAAATATTTAAAAATAAATATTCTCCACCTCTTTTTTTTTCGACGAAAATAGTATTTTTATAGACAATTTATTGCACAGATTAAAAAAATAAAATATCATAATTATAAGCAAGTAAAATAAATACATGTTTATAATATAAGAGTAGAATAGACATTTAGAAAAGTCAAGTAAAATAAAGGTGGGAGAATGATTATTTTTCAAAGTTGAGAGGGAAATTTAATTTTTAAAGCAAAATTGAGGGATGTAAATGATTTTCACCCTTTAAGGAATATACTTGTGAATTATAGTGCTACATCAAATTATTTCACATTAGTTTGAAGTGTTTCATTTTAATAAATCTCAAAAGGGCCAATAAAGAAAATATCAACTCAATAAATAGCGGAATTTATTAAATTGGTGTCACGCAAAGCAAAGACAGACATTATTTTAGAAAAACAGTATTTACATAAATGGAGCTTCATTATTAGTGTCTATCAAAATTTCATTTATGGTCAAATTTAACCACAAATTTAGTGGGAAAAAGGGTCAAATTTGTGGTCAAATTCAAGCTCAATCTTCAATTTGTTTAGGAAATGATCAAAGTTGTTTGGTAAAAAAATATGATTTGGCTTGATTTTTGAAAATTGAGAAGGTTAGACAAAGCGAGAGGCAGTATGAGTTCTGATCAATAAAAAAAGCTTTGTTTCCTAATTCTTTACTTTGCGTCAATTTGGCAGTAACTAAATTCAGCTCAAAAACTCAAATAAATATTGCCCTATAAGACATTTGCTTACTGACCTTCTCATAATCATTATCATCCTCATCATCATTATCCTCCTTACCAGAAATTATTTTTGAATTATCATCTTGGATGTGTGTTAGTGAAATTCTCTCGCTATCATCTGTAACGTATAATAATATATCATTATCGCGCGCAACTATAAAAGTTACAATTAATATTTAAAAAAATCAATTATTTTCTTATATAATCATGACATTAGAAATGTATAAAAGAATTCAAATTTATAAGTTTTTAGTTATATGACAGTAGAACTTTGTTTGATATTTTAAAACTTTTGAATTGAATTACTTAAAGTTTATTATCTACCAATAAAAATTTTGAGAATAATAATCAAGATATTACATTACAACAAATGACTAACATTATTATTCATAAGAGAAAAAAAAAAACCTTATTACACCACTATTGTATCATTCTTATATATGATCAAGAAAAAAGAACTCTTACTTCACCACAATATTATTCTTATAATCAAGAAAAAAAATCCTTATTGCACACCTACTATATCATTTCAACATTCATAAGATCAAGATATTAAAAGAATGTCGCCACTACTATATCATTCATAACATCAAGAAACAAGAAGCCCACTAAATGCACCTCATGACCATGAAAAGAGATATTGCAATTATCATATTAACTATTTTTTTCTCACATAAGAGCGTTTCTCAATTTGTTGTTTTTCAAGAACTAACAGGAAACTTTCTTGTTTTATAAAATTTGGGTCAAAACTATAATTTTCAGAATTTATACATGAAAAAAATTAATCAAAATAATGTGATCAACAGAAAAATCAAATTGTGGACAAAAGAAAATGTTTTAAAAAAGAATTTTTCATGATAACCTATAACATGCATGTAGAAATTAACCAAATTAAAACAGTGTAGACAAAATTAACAAAATGTGAAAAGAAGAAAAAAAGAAGAAGAAAGGAAATGATTTACATACCTGATGCATGATCATGAGAAGCATATTCCAAAGAAAGCATATTGCAGTTTGGGTTTACATTGCAATGAATTTGTTTTGTAGTCTTCGAAGAGAACACATTATGACATTTTGCACATGAATGCGTTTTCTTGTTGTGTACATCAATCCCTGATTTTGAGAGTTGAATGTCCTTGCAATAATGATATGAGTAGCAGGGACGAAACTATAATATAATTAGGGGTTCGGGCGAACTCAGTAACTTTTGCATAGATTCTTTATTTGTACTAAAAAATCAGAAACGAATTTATATAATCATTCCCTGTGAACCCACTTGCAAAGCAAAGTAGATGGTTCAGTGGTAACTGCACGGCTGCCAAAGCCCTTATTCCGTGGAATTTGTGGGTTCGCAAATCAAGAGAATTTTTTTCCTCATGGTACTCTTAGTATTCCCTCCGTTTCATATTAGTCGTCCACTTTTCTCTTTACACGCCTCTTAAAAAATCATAAATGAAAAGGTTACTTTTACTAATTCACTCTTAAGAAATTTTTTTGGAACTTTACAAACTTGTTTACACTTCTAAAAACAAGAATTAATGTAAGAATAAAATGAATAATTTTTAATTAATTCTATCTTAATTTAGTAAGTGGACAAGCAATTTGGGACATATATTTATAGTAAGGTGGACAATTCTAAGGGTAAGATTCTATATTTCAGGTATCGATGTTGAAATATATCACTGATTTATTTCACTTGTATTATTTAAGTAGATGAAAATTGAAATCAGTGATCATATTATTTTATTTCAACGTGAGCGTGAAACTTGAAATTGTTGATCATGTTGGTTACAATGCCTCCATAATATATACTTCAAACTTCATAATTATTGAAGAATTACGACTTACGAGGACCTAAAACATTTATATATTTCATCATCAAGAATATCTGGATGCCATATTTTAGATGTTGGGTGAATTCATTCAATTGGGGTTAGAGTTTAAATTTGGACCGGTGAACGTTAGTCAAATAACATAAGTGAGCCAAAAAAATAACCCAAAGGGTATTTGCAAAATAGCTGAATGAAGGGTATATTTAGAACTTTTGCGATAGTCTAGGGACATTTTTGGCCCTTCTGATCCTTTTGTTCTAATTAGATGTTTTATGTTGGCGATGATGATATATATGGTGAAGGAGTTGGTAATTTCGGATAGTGATGGAAGAAAAAAGGGTGGTTTGGTGAGTTGACATGTCATTTTGGTTAAACGGTACGAGATTAACAGATAAAGGGCAATTTTGAGCCACTTTTATAAAGTTAAGGAAATATATGAATTGATAGTATAACATTAAGGGTATATATGAACGATAGTATAATATTAAGGACATATATGAACCAATAGTATAACGAACAACAATATTAAAGGATAGATTGAGAGCAGAAGAAGAAAAAGATTAGAAGAAAAGACAGTTGAAATGGAAAAAATGAAAGAAGGTTATTTTGACAATTGGAAACTTAAAATGAGTTTATCAGCCAAATTTTCTTGTAAACCTTTGTGTATTCTTTTTACTGAATAATCATAAACACACCTCTACCAGTCTACTAGTTAAACACATTTTCTCGTTATTACTGTTGACTTTTTGTGAGAACTTTGACTATAGAATCACGCATTTGGATCGTTAATTCTCTTTGGCATTGCATATACAAGACAATAGCTTATTTGGAAACACATATAGGGCAGCCAGAGTTTACTCCACCTGCTTTGTTATCCCATACAAAATTGACCAAATAACTTCAGGTAACCAATAACTCTGAACTTTTAGGACGATGATGATTGTTTCTGAGCTTTTCCGCTGATGCTTTTGTACACTTCTGTCTCTTTTCTCGTCTTTCTGCATCAGATTTGTCAATTACATGCCTAAGAACATCTGAGAGGTATAACTTTTGATTCCATGTCTTGGAAAAGCAAAATTTGTGCCTTTTTATTAACTTCTGTTATGACTTGCTTAAATATCAAAATAGAAACCTAAGATTTATACACTATTTTCCGTCTCTGCTCTTGGACGAGTTTAGAACCTGCTTTCCCCTTTCCACTCCCACCATCTTCCTCCCATGATGAAAGAAAAAAACAGGAAGAACGATGTCCAATCCTTTTTTCCATGTTCAATATGATATATTCTGCTGTTAAGCCAACAAATTTAAATGGAGTATGGCCGTCTGGATTACAATAGCAAACAAGGCCTTCCATTTGAAATCATGTGCCATAGCTTTGGTGTCAATTGAGCTGGTCTGTGGATCTTAATTCTGATATCAGTTTTATTTGTTTAGCAGAGAGCATTGACATTTGAGAAAGTAAGAGTACACTCGAGCATATTGGAGATTTGCATGAGTACATGTGTATGCGGTAGGTGTTGCAACAAGATCCTCAATTTTGTGGGGTAATGTTGCCAATTTTGCCTCTTTTCAATGGAGAATTAATTGCTTTATTCGACTGATCAGAGGTCTTCGGTATCATCTGATGTTGGTTACAGTGTTTATATATGTGAAAATTTAAATGTTTAGCTACAGATAGGCCGGTTGAAGAACCATGAACGTGGTGCCAATGACCTAGTTTTACATAAACTGGAATTTGAGGGACAGATAAAAACTTCTGCTAGGTCAGTTTGAAGTGAACTCACCAAGGATGTTATCCCCACATTGAAAAGCCAAATTCTTGTGTAGAGCAGTGTCAACAAAAAGACCTCAAGAATGAAGTGTTAACACCAAGCCACTTATTCCTAATGGACTGTGAACTTGTGCATAACTATAGTTGTTAGTTGTCACACATAGATTACACAATATCAATTTGAAGCAGCATAGATAATTCAAGCAGACAGAGCTCAAAGAGAAAAGGATTTAGTGCAGAAAAATGATTGTGAAACATTCTCCAAATATTTTATTTGAAAGCAATTCGTAACATAATTCTAATTACATACTTGAGATGAAAAGGAAAAAAAATAAAAAAATAAAAAATAGTATAGTACAAAATGAAGGAGTCTAAATCAATACAGAGTTGGTGTGACCCAAGTTGGAGGACAAACACGACTTAAAGAGACACCCTCGTAGCGTGGGAGCGGGATGATGGTGCCATCAGCCAAGTTGAAAACACCCATGTCCAAGCCGCCGCCTTCTTCAAATTGGAGGTATGATTCGCAAAAATCATCAGTAAAATATATATGATTTGGCTTGATTCCAGGAAATTGAGAAGGTTGGACAGAGCGAGAGGCGTTATGACCAATAAATAGAGCTCTGTCCCCTAATTCTCTTGTTTGTGTCAATTTGCCGGTAACTAAATCCATCTCAAAAACTCGAATATCTGTTGTCCCGTAAGTTATCTCCTTACTGGCCTCATTATCCTCTTCATCACTATCCTCATCCTCCTCATTATCCTCGTCATGATAAATTATCCATGGGATGCGTGTCAGTGGAATCCTCTCGCTATCATCTGTAATGTATCTTGACATACCACCGTCGCGTGCAACTATAAGTAATGTTCCAAGTGATTCTACTATGTAAAACGCATCCCCAACATATTCATATGGTAGCCAAGCAACTATTTGTGTCTGAATGGGGTCAGGACCAGCAATATCACAAACTAGAACAACACCAGGATGAGCAATCACATAAAATTTGCCATTAAAATAAATTACATCACCAAGTGCACCGTGAAAGGGTTGTTTTTCAATCCTGGTCCATCTCAAGTCCCCTGGCCTCCAAAAACTGAGGAACCTGTTACCTCCCTCAATGACCATGAGAACGTAGTCTGATGTTTGAGAAGGACTAGCTGACAAAACTGCCTTGTGGAAAAAAATCCACAAATAGCCAGTCTGGTAGTCGGTATCATAGTTTTCGGTGGTATTTTGGTGGGGCAATTCGATCTGAACACCGGAGAAGGGTTGTAGCAAATTAGTCTCACCCTCGTCTTTTCCTACCGTAACAAGCCATCCCATAGTCTCCATACACTGCCTTCCACTGGCTTTTGGAATCGTTTTATTCAAAATCATGCCATTATAGAGACTGAAAAACTGTCGACATGAATTGCCTTGTTCCTCCGCTAACATCAGCCACGGAGCTCTAGGCAGACTAGTGTTAAAATTGTCCTTGGTGGCCGCACGTCGCCAGGATTTGCAAACAGTGGCGAAATTTAAGTAATCTTCAATCAAATTTAAACGTTTAGCTATGAGAACCAACAGATCATAGTTGAGTTCTGACCAATCAGCCATCTTTAGAAATCTGGAACTGCAAGCGAACGATGTACTCACCTTACCCAAACCTCTTTATATAGTATATAGATATTGCATATTTGGTAGAAACAATCCCACTTATGGGCGGATTGGGATTTTGGAGGATAAATATCAAAATTCTTCATCTAACCCAATTATGGGCGGATTCGGATTTCTCAGATCAAAATCCAATTTTGCAACTTGACACAAAAACAAAATAATGGTTAAATTTAAAATCTCAATTGAGTGTCGTATTTCATTAATTAAAAAATAAAAAGACTAATATATTACTAATAAATTTATAATTAATTATATGCTACCGATAAAGAATTAAAATCAATCTAGAAAAATTCACTTAAATAGTAGCTCATATAACTTTTAAACTCAAAATAGTCTTACTTTATTTTGATAATCTCATTACAACCAACTTGCACGAGTTGTTTACTTTTATTAGTCATTAATAGTTTGGATAATTGTAGGATTTTGATTATAATCCTTCAATTTAATAGGGGTAAGGATATTTTTTGGGTGCTTGATACAAAAACATTAAATATTCGATGTATAATTATCTTTTCTCATTATGTAATGTTTAGGTCAATAGTTAATTTATAATTATTAAGTATTTGATGTATAATCATCATATAATTAATGTATAATTATCTTTTCTCGTTATATAATGTTTATACACATGTTATATATTAATTATACATCAATTATAAAGGATAGACATTGAGTTGTAATAATTTAATCATGTATAAAAGATATTTCCATACAACGATAAAATGTTCATAAATCTAATAGGACCACACTATTTTATGACTATTTTTTTTGTAGACTAGTTTTTAGGGCTACAAAAAGTTATAAGCACTTTAAGCTTGGCTATAGATATTTTTTACCCATAAAATCTGAGGAACATATGCTTTTAAAATTAACTAAAAATTTAAAATTTAAAATCTTCAAGTTAGACTAACGAGGTTTGATTGCATGTACTTGAAATTTACTATGTGCATGACATTAATGATGATTATTATAAATATTTATTTTATGCATAATATATTTCTTACAAAATATTATTATTACACAATATTTGAATATGAATGTTATAGAAGGGTAATTTTATAAAGAGTGTATTGATATAATGAATGTCATTACTGTTATAAGGTAGAATGTTGTTATAAAGTAGTAAAATATAACATAAAAATCGATTCCGGAGAAAATGAGGTCATTAATTTTTTTCAAAATTCCCTTTTCTTTGATGAATTTTTTCAACTTTCTTTAGTTTTAAGAAAAGTTTGGAAAGAAACAAAAGGATAATATTGATTAATTATGCTTTAATTAATATTATTATAACTAACTTTCTCGAGGAATGTGCCGAACTCCAAAAGTTGATTTATTTGGACTAGAGGGAGTAGTTATAATCATACGCAGTAGAAAGTATCATAGGAAAAGTTTATATCAAAAGTTTAAATTACTAGCCAATTTGCTCATGGTTCGCGCAATCATGAATAACTACGGTCTACATTAAATTTGTGAATAACCCCTTTTTAATATTCGAATATTAAAAATAATGAAAAGATAGGTTGATGTAAAAACAAAAAAATTAAATATTTCAACATGAATTAAAACATTTGACATTGTCATCTATCTCAGGAACTTAACTTCATGATGTGAAGATTTACTAAAATCATCACAGTTAACATCCATAGTTAGTCTAAATAAGCTGAACCGTTAATAAATAACACAAATAAAATTGACTAAAAGAAGTTTAAGTCAATAATAATATTGATTGGAAATCACCAAACACAATATTTTTCCAATTATCTTCACCGTTCCAAGGTCGTTGGAATCTTCACATTAGTTCTATTGAAGAACGCAATAAGAAAAATAGAGAAGAAAATTAGACTACAAAGGCGATAGCAAAGAAAAAAGAAAACTAAGTTGCATAGACTACACAATTGCGATGTATCTCTCAATTTTTTCCCCAAAAACTCGTTCGTAGGTTCGCCAAAGAAATTATACTTTAACAGTTAAAATATTATTTTTTTCGTCCCATATTAATTATTCACTTTCACTTTTTCACGCCCTTTAAGAAATCATAAATAAAAAAGATAGTTTTACTAATTTACCTCTTAAGATACTTTTTTGAAATTTTACAAACTTGTTTTTACACTTCCAAAAAGAATTAACCATAAGGGTGAAACGGAAATAATTTTAATTAATTCTTTCTTGATTTTGTAAATGGACAAGGAATTTGAAATAACTATTTTTAATGAAGTGGACAACTAATATAGAAAAGATTAAATATAGAATGAAAATAGAAAAAGAGGATCAAAAACGGAGGGTGTAACTAAATTTGCAATCTCACTTCAAAGGAACAGTGCAAATATCCAGGACCACGAACAAATAAATGCATCATGACAATTGTATACCCTATATCAAGGTTCATTAATATGCTACAAAGGTAAGATAATAAGTTTTTTCTACTATGAACAATCAGAATCACTTCGAACATGAGCATCCATCAATCTAGAAAAAAGAGCAGCCCCAAGTCTTTTTAATTTTTTTTTTTTTTTTCAATATAATATAATCTTCTCTCTTCTATTGACATGTAATTGTCCACAATGTACTGCTGCAATAATGTGCAAGGTTGTAGAGGATTGTGGGGTGTGCCATTCCGCATTAAGTATTTGTTGTATCCTTCCAAACAGTTCAAAACTGATATAACTTGGCCGGGGTATCATTGCTAATCTTAATCACTGGCTTCATTTCATAATCATAACTGCAAATATCATGTGGAACAAATAAATTTATGCAGCAATACAAATGTACACAAAGAGGAATGTCAACTGCTGAGAGATTTTTTCATAAATAGTTACTCTAAAATAAGGTGTTTCTTGGAAGCAGAAAGGGCACCTTTTCAGTTCCAGATATACGATGCTCAACATCAGAAAACAATTTTTTCTTTGGTGTGAAACCACAGATGTCATATAGAAACTCATTTTCCTGCAAGAAGAAAGGAATATAGGTAATGAGGACTGACTAAGCAATATAATATATACCAACAGTCCAAAACTCAAGTTATGGGTAAAGAAAGTATACTTGCATTAGATTACATAGGCAAGGATGTACTTGTTTGCCCTTGAGAATCGGTCTCCCTCTTTTTCCATGAAGCCTTGCTGCAGCTTTTGTTTGGAAAATGAGTCTTGTGCTCTTCCTTCTTGGCATCCGAAGGGAAAACATTGTTACATATGCCGCAAAGAGAAGATGACTTTCTATGTTTGAAATTATTGTGATACTCGATACCCGATTTAGTGAACTCAAATTTGCAGTCATGGCAAGGGAACAACTTCCGGCCACCTTTTCCCATTCAATCAAATTAAGTAGAGCTACAAAAAGAGAATTTAGGACTAAGAAACATGAGGAATGATAGGGAAGAAGAAGGGTTTCAGGTGAATATATCTGTCCGTATATATTCAGGAAACCCAACTTAACCATTCAGAAATAGTCATCATTAACTTTGAAAGGGAACAGGAATAAGGAACGTAATCTAGCTAAGAAAAGAAAAAAGCTAAGCGAAAACTAAGAAACACAAGGAATAACAGAGAATTGGCAGGTGTTCTTTGCAAATGTCGAATAAATCATCAGTTCACGTGTGCTTATACTCCACAACAAAACAGGGTCGCAGAGAGAGAGCCGACATCTTGCAGAAATCTGTCAAAGTATGTGTCATGCAAAGAACGTACATGGAAGATTTTGGGCAGAAGCAATGAGGACAACGGTCTTTATGATCAATAGGCTTCCACAACAAAGGTTGGGTTTCATATCAACTCTTTGCTGAAGTTACACAAGTAAATTTGAAAAAATACCAATATAATATATGTATCATAGAAACATATACAACATGCAGCTACCAATAATTACCACAAGAACACAACCCTCCTTGGAAAAAATGGAAACGGCTGTTATCTTGGACATCATTATGCCGGTCATATACTTTTGAAACAAATTTTGCAAATGAATGGCAAATCTGAGCACATGCGAAGACTTTTCACTATACGAATGGGATGTCCCTGAGATGTAGAGATGAGTCCATATGCCATGGCTATTTTCTCGCTGTGTTGATTAAGAAAGAATTCTCTCTTCCTCATCAACATCCATCAAAACATTTGTTAGATCAGGGACATGACCTGCCTCTCTAACCCCACAGTTCATTCGTCTAGCATTAGGCAAATGTGTGTGTTCTGGGTGAAACACATCACCTGAACTAAACTCGTGAATGTTTGCATTCATCTCGGTTGAGATTGAACCGGGGTTCTTCTTTATCCCTCTTTGCTTCATGGACATCCTTACCTTGGCAACATGAGTCCACTTCCCTCCCAAAGCATAAATATTTGAAAGAAGCACATGGATCCCAGCTTTATCTAGGGATGATTCAGAGATCATATCAACTGCATAAGTTGCCATCTCGTCGTTTTTATGCATCTTACAAGCAGCACGAAAGGCCCCCCAAATTGCATCATTGGGCTTCATTATTAATTATATCAACAACTTCTTTCAATAAGCCAGCGCGACCAAGCTGCATATCAACAATGCACCCATAATGCACTATCTGTGGTGAGACGCCATGGATCTCTTTCATACTCGTAAAAAATTTCCATTCCTTCTCCTACTAAGTCCCCATAGCTACATGCGTACAGCCACAAACACAACTTGGTCAGGTTCCACCCCCTCCCGAAGCATCTCATAGAATAGTTCGACTGCCCGCTTACCATTTCCTTCATAGTCATGGCCCCTATTGCTGCAGTCCAGGCAGAGAAATCCCTCTCTTTCATTTTGTTGAACACTTTCATCGCACTTGCAGGATCACCACACCTAGCAAACATGTCAACAAGCGTTGTACTTAGCTGCATATCTAGACCATTGTCACTCTATCTGCTTTAATCCCCTCATTCTGTATTACACGAAATAGATGAATTGCAACTTCAAACATGCTCTGCTGTACCAAACCACCAATCGTGGTGTTCCATGACGCAAGATCACTCTCAGGCATCTGGTTGAAAGTTCTGCAAGCTGCCTCCACATCACCATTTCTCAGAAGGGCTGCAATAAGTGAATTTCATGAGACTACTGTCTTGTTTGACATCTGATCAAAAACTCTGCAAGCCCATTCTTGACTCCCACACTTCATGTACATATCAATGATGGCATTACCAATGGAATCCCAGTTCTCTAACCCGTTCCTCAAATTATAAGTGTGACACTGCTTTCCTAAGAAAACATCACCCATCCCTGCAGAGGCTGATATAGAAAACAACAAAGTTGCTCTATCCAAACGAGGTCCTCTACAGGATAGCAATTCACCCAAGACCTCAAGTGCTTCACTTACCATCCCGTTGCGCACATAGTTTGATAAAATTGTGTTGTAAAGTACCAAATTACGATCAACACATTCCTCAAAAACCTTTTAGCCTTACCCATGTCCACATTTCATATACATATCTACAAGAGCATTTACCAGTATTGACCTTCAGTCTGCCTTCCCAATATAACCACACAATCTTTCCGCCAATCCCAAATCCCCCAACTTTGCACAAGCCAATATCACACACACGATTGTCACGGAATTAGGCATAAAACCCTCCTCCTCCTCTATCATTTCAAAAAAAAGAAGCAACCGCCTCTTCAGCCTTCTCCCTCCTCGCATACCCGCAAATCAAAGTTGAGGGACTTTCTAAGTGAACTATACTAAGTGAACTAGTCAAAGTTGAGTGACTACTCTAGCAACTATGAATAGGCAGTTGGTGGGTACTCTTACCTTCAGATAAAAACAGAGAGTTTGCACCTTAAGACTAACAACCGGGGAAAAGGAAGGCAAAGCTGAAGCGTTTTATGGTCATGTTATCCTTGATTTAACCACAAGATCTTCATGTTTCATTCTCGATTTTCTTAACAATCCTCTGATTGTGACAGAAAAGAGTTAAAGTAATTTCTCTTCTTGATGGCCATTATTCATCTTTTGAAGAAATTCATTTTCCGAGTTCATAATTCACATTATTTTCTTTCATCTATCCACAAGACCTTCATAGTTCACATTATTTTCTTCATTGTTTTACAAGAATAAGAACCATCCTCTGTTACATACAAAAAAATATTTTCTTGAAAGTCATAATAAATCTTTTGGACTTATTACAAAATCAAAAACAAGCTAAACGATAAACAATTACATAAAAGATACAACTCGCTCAATCACAAGTAGATAATAGGAGAAATTTGACAGTAAACAGAATTTAGTAATCTGAACTCTTTAAAGAGAAAATGCCAAATCGCAAACCTGAATAGCAGAGAATTAATGCCAAGTTGTTACTCGATTGCAGGAATCACAAGGATTCGAGGATCGAAAGATTGTCCAGGAGAGATCTCGAGGGAACAGAAGAAGAAGATTAGAATAGAGAGAGTAGAATTTTAGAGAGAAGAAGAAGATTGTGTGTATTTCATATATGAATGCAAATGATTGAATGCTTTTATAGACTACAGCTACTGATTACTCTTCTAACAATATAACTAACAGACTTAGTTAATGAGCTACAGTACCAACAGAATTAACTACTTTCCGGAAAATCTTTGAGATGTTTAAAAATAGTATGATAAACTTATGGCGGGTGAGATTTGGGTCTCCACCAAGTCTGATATCTGATGATTGAATGTCGCATCTGAGCCTCTATTTTTTTTTTAAAAAAAAAAAAAGTATGTTAAACTTGCATTATGATGCTAGGTAGAGCTGTCAAAACGGGCTTACCCAACCCAGCCCCAGCGGGTCAGAGAGTTAAATGGGTTGGGACGGGCTGGCCCTTTTAACTAAAGGGTCTTTAAAATAGCAACTTAACTCAATCCTAAGCGGGCCGCGGGCTAGGATGGGTTGACCCTTCAATAAAAATTAAAAGTGACCTGTAACATGATAAACGAGAAAAAATGTAATTACTAGAAAATCGCCAATCATAATAAGTCTTCATTTTAACACAGGTGTATACGATAATAATTAATATCAATCAAATCAAGAAAATAAAATAATTAGCTGGTTAAAAAGATTGTCAACATAATTTTGTACATCTGAATTATAATAATCTAAAAATTTACAAATCTTTTATACACAAAAGTTTTGCCCAGTTACAAAATTACAAAATTAAAATTCTAAAGTGTTAAAAATAACGTAATCCATCAATTAGAGCTTAATAACTTCACTTTAACTGGACGGAGATTTATTAAAAGAAGATTTGAACTAAGACAGAGATCTGGACAAAAAAAATAAGAAAAACTGCGCACAAAAGAAAGAGAAATGACTTTTAAAAGCCCTAATTTTTCTTGCTGCTTATGAGCAAAAAGAAGTCGGAAGATCAAAGAGAAAAAAATAAGTATATATGAATATGATATATTATATATAATATAATATATTGATGTAATGTATTATATTATTAATGACTATTGATAAAATGAGTAATTACTATTGTCTATTTATAATGTACTTTGTACTTCTTTCAGTTTTTGTTTTACCTTGTTTAATTATTTTAAATTTTTATTTAATAAATAAATATATTATTAATTATTTTTTAACTTAGCGGGCTGGCCTCAGAGGCCACGGGTTAGGCCTCTGAGGCTGATGGGTCAGGTGAGGCTGGGCTTATAAGCCTCACTTCTAAATGAGCTGGAAAAACTTAGCCCAACTCCACTTAATTAAAGGGCTGGGTTGGGTCGACCTCACGGGCCAAGCCCATTTTGACAGCTCTAATACTAGGTTAACATATTAATTTTAGCGTTTAAACAAAAATATAAACAGTTAACAAATTTAAATTTTTTGGTTAAACACTTACTGCGTCTAGTATGTGAAACTTTTTACTAATTATGCGGGGTGGGATGAGGCGAGGCGGATTGAAAACAATAAATTATGCTATGCTGATGGATCGGACGGGTTGAAATCTTTGCAGATTTGTCATGCAACTGCCACGTTTGCCATCCCTACGAGGGGATAGTGCAATTCACACCCATGTGACCAATTTCAATTTGAACCCAATATTTTTAATGTGAGCATAAATTTATGTGTAACATTTCACTAAGATTGTAATAAATTTTAGGGATGTCTTAACTCACAATTTTAAAATTTTAATGAATTCAATACTAAAAAGCTTGAAAATTAAATCAATAAAATTTAAATTCTGAACCCGCCTCTATATTCAAATAATTGGACCTTGTAATCGTCGATATGCTCATATTGGTGACATTATTATTATTGTGAACAAAGAAGCAGTACGAAAAATGCCCCTAGAACAAGGCTTTGCTAATCAAAGATATATATTTTATGTCATAATATTGATTTATTGGTCGTATTCTAGCATCCATATTTGCACTAGTATCCATACCCCTGAATCTTACAATTTAGGTGATAAAAAATTCGACCTTTAGATCTGCATCCGTATCATAATGTCAGAGCTATGAATTTTACCAAGGAGTGTCAAAATATAAAAGTAGATACACGTAAAAAATAAGGAGAGACAAAAGTATAGTATTTATACATAAAACTAAAATTTTAACCTTGCTAAACAATATTATAATTTTCTGACAGAGGTGTAGATTGACACTCATTAGCATAAGGTGACTCGGCCACTACCGTATAGAATACCCAAAATCGAGTCCGAGCAACTTATTAGCTGGTGGGTAAATGTATTTTTTTTCCCGACTTTGAATATGAATATTTCTCAAATCTCCAAAATATATGTACACTAGCTAGATATATCATATACGATTAGAAGCACTTGTGTTTACTAATGAGTAGGGGTGTACAAAATCGAACCGCAAATCGAATCAAACCGTAAAAAAAACCCGACTAACGATTTGATTTGACTTGGTTTGATATTGAAAAAAAAAATCTCGATAATAATTGGTTTGGTTCGATTTTAACTAAAAAAAGTCAAATCAAACCGAACCAACCCGATATTACGTGTATATTATTTTTAGAAATATTTTATACATAAAAATATTTATTGTGATGTAATCTATAAATATTTCTTAAACTTTTTCATAGTTTTTATCTTTCAACATATTGTTTCAAGTTTAAACTTAGAATTTTTAAATGGTCCAATAAGTTTTTATAATCCATAGATATTAGTAACTCAAATAAAGCTCAAATCAATACTAATGCTAACAAAAAATTATTCAATTCAACACTAGGAATGACAATCATGTTTGATATCTATTCTTTAATTTTGATAAATACATAAACTAATTTTATTTTTCTATTTAATATTTAGTCATGTAATAGTTAATACTTATTAAACTTATTTTAGCATGACTTAATACTGTTAAATTATGATTATTTTTAGGGTAAACAACAGAAAACTCACATGTTTAGGGCCTAATTACTTTCTTAAATACTAGTTTACCTAATTACATGTTTTACCACTTTTAAAGCTTGGATACATCCTCTTTTCATGCTGATTGTATGTATCTTAGATACATGAACAACTAATTATGGAAATTTTAATTAATCAAATCTCTTAATATAAGGCGAAAATCAAGGCAGTATCTGTGTTTAATTAATTTTATTTTATTATTTTTTTTAAAATAATAAATTCATTAATTTCATTAATATAAGACGGAACGTGTATCTTAGGGGTGTGCATCGGTCGGTTCTGTTCGGTTTTGTATATTATCGGTTTGGTTTATCGGTTATCGGTTTGTAAACATGCAAACTGATAACCAAACCAATAAGATATTCGTTATCGGTTTTCGGTTAATCAATTTTTGGTCCTTAACGGTTCGGTTATCGGTTTAACCGATAAGAAAATGCTCCTATAATATTTTTGATTTCTCTGATTTTCTTCTTCATATATAGACTACTTTCATGCATAAACATCTATACAAATTACAAGCATAAGCAAATTCAAATACGTTATTACTAAAATAAACTTATTTTCTTTCTTATTAAGTAGAAAACTTGAATACAGTAGCAACAGTAGCAATTTCTGAAAAAGAAAAGCAACACTGATAGGTAGAATGCTATCAAACCAATGACTTTAAAAAGAAAACAACAACACTAAGACAACAACTATAAAATGCAAAAAATAATAGGGTATATATTTAAAATCTAAAGCCACTATTATACAATTATGAATAAAAATATAATCTAAATATAATCTAAATATAATCTTATTGGGTTATCGGTTTAACCATTAACTAAAACCTTAAAACCGATACCGAACCGATAACCCAATAATTTTTTTTATAAAACCATTTAAAAATCATTAACCCAATACCAATAAACCAATAATATTTTTATCGGTTCGGTTTATCGGTTAAATCGATTTTTGCACACCCCTAGTGTATCTGGTGTCAATAATACACATATACATTCATCAAATTTTCATCTAGTGTATGATTTTATATGTATCTACTATTAATTTCATGTATATCTTAATATGTATCAAGTATAATTTCATATATTTGTTTATACATATCTAATATTAATTTCATGTATTTATTTATATGTATCTAATATTAATTTTATGCATGTGTTTATATGTATTTAGTATTAATTTGATGTATCCAGTATCAATTTTATACATTACATTCAAAATACATATATCCATAATTAATTTAATCTAGTGTATTCAATATTAATTTGATTTTGATGTATCCAATATAAATTTTATACAATGAATCTAAAATACATGCATCTATTGTCAAGTTGCCCCCATTAACACTTTTGATACATGTATATGTGCATAGATACATGCTTAATAGAAGAAGAAGAAGATGATGACCATGAAGAAAAAACACATATCTGACAAAGATACATTAGTATGTACATAAAGAAACACTAAGTTTCATATTCAATATGAACTAGTAAATTATGATACATGGATACGCAGGCACATTTATCTGTATCATGAATAAAAAATTACATTCTATATACATTAATTACATTGTAGATGAATACCCCCAAATTATCCATGTCAAACATCACCAGATCTCTGCTAACAAAATCACTGCTTGCAACATTCTAATATTAATTTCATCTAATATATCTATATTAATTGATGTATCCAGTATCACTTTCATACATGTATCCAAAAATATATGTATCTAGTATTAAAGTTGTCTTGTAAGAACTTTTGATGGAAGAAGAAGAAGAAGAAGAAGGAGAAGAAGAAACAACACAGCTAGTGAATGACCATTGCCTCTAGAGATCTCTTTCTCTTCCAGAAATCAATCGCAATAACAAGCACTGTAACAACAAAAAAAACCTCAAGATTGGAGAACCCAATTCAAACAAACCCGATTAGTTTCTCAAATTTCCTCTATTCTGTTGCAAAGACAAACAAATCACTGCTTTCACTTCTCAAGAATCTCAAACTTTCTTCCTCACAATTTACTCCATCTCTCTTCCTTCAAATCCTCCATAATACCCAAACCAACCCACAAGTCTCTCATGCCAAAGGGAAGAAACATGAAAGAGAAAGAGGGCAAAACACAATTAATCATAATTTTGGGTGATTTGGATGGAGCGAGATTCGCGGCGTGTTTGAAGAGAGATGAGGCTGATTGAATATGTGATGTATCTAATATAAAGAGTAGGATTTTTTGTTAACATGTGGTATATTAAGTAATTAAAATAAAGCAGTGATAGAATTAGTAGATGTGATAAGGATGTTTGACTCTTTATGTAATTTATCCATATTTTTATTATGACTTATTACTATGCAATATTTATGCTATGCGATTTCATTATTGTTTTGGTTGAATATTTTATTGTCATCACTCATTTATATTTTGTGTTATTTTTAAAAAAAATACTTTAGATAGTTGTATCTTGCTAGGACTAAAGAAATATTTGAAGCACAAGTTAATTATATGTTTGTATGAAGACTTTACCGAAAAAACTCGAGGAAATCGAAATAACTCGAAAAAACCCGAAGTTGAAAAATTTGACTTTTATTGGTTTGGTTTGATTTATAAATTTAAAAATCCGACACTAATAATTTAGTTTGATTTTTAAAAAATTCGAACCAACCAGTCCATGTACACCTCTACTAATGAGTAGTTGTAAGCATCTGCTTTTATTGGTTTTGTGTAAAGAAGGATGTTGTATGCGTTACTTATTCTTTTCACTAGTAAACTTAGGCCGCGCTTTGCGCGGTCCTATTGATCTTATTAAATTGATGAACTATTTTTTTATTTATACTTCAAAATTCTTCTTAAAGAAAATTTAAAATAATTTCTTGTACTTTTTATCATTTAAAAATGTAATACCTTGCTGAATAATACTACTATTAAATAATTATACTTTTATATACATGTCCATATACATAGCAAATGTATTTTTATGCATGATTCTCTCGTTTAATATACATCCGATGATGTGACGCTCTCTAACACCAACATTGATATTTGTCTTTTTTCTCCATTTTTGGCCTTATAAGCCTTATTTTTCATCTAAAAATAAAAGTAATTTAAAATTATATGATTTCTCTCTTTCCATATTAATACCATTTAATAGTACTTTCCTAGAATCTCTCCTTTTCTATTATAGTGCTGCCATTATTTTCTTCCTAAAATAAAGTAAATATCACATTTATGAGCATATATTAATGTATAAAAATTTCCTTTTCATTCTTGTATTTCTATTCTTTACGGTTATTTTAAATCGCAATAAAAGATTTCAAATTAAATAATGTATAGCATATTCCAACTCAAGATTGTCATGCCGATATAAGAAAATCATTTTTTTAATTAAAAAAAATTAATATTAAACTCGAAGATTCAACTATTATAGTCTCAACCATATATTGATATGAGTGAGTGAATTTACTAAAATGCAAAAATTACGATATTAAATTCTCATAAAGGAGTCTACACCATAAAGAGAAGATTGAGAACTCAAAGCTACTTCTTTGATATAGATAGCGGGAGAGAAAAGACCAAATGTTGTATGCATCTTTGCAAATCTGCTTATACCACCTTCATGAACACACCATCGTCTTTTTTCATTAAAATCGTTATTTTTTTGTCATGTTGAAACCTCTCCTTTTGTGTATTCTTCAATCTTTAGATTTGGACGATTACTCGTTAATCCGTACAATTTTAAAAATAAAGTACAATTTCAAAAGTATGAGAATGAATTTCTTTTTTATAAGTGACTCATAAGAAATAAATTGATGAAACATTCTAAATTTAGATACAACACTTAACAATTAATGAGAGATTTCAACGACCTATGCTTTTCAAGGTTTTCATGAAGCTTGCTAGTTTTTTTTAACAAATAGAGACCTTAGATGAAATCGTTTTTAGACCAAAAAAAGAAGAAGAAATTATTTGAATATTGAGCTAAGAATCTCTAATCAAAATATGAGCTTTCCATTAAAAATAACTGCAATAGTCCATTGCGTAATAATAAGTCACATCAAAATCTTTGACTTTAAATTTCATTTGTTTTCTCCAAATCTTCGGGCATTGTTGCAGTTCCTTTTCATTACATGAACATGTATATACTTTTGCTCCAAACTTTATCAATTCTTTCAATATTTTGCATACCTAAAACATTAATAGAAAAAGTAAAAACTAAAAAGATAAAATATTGCATAAACTTAATCAATAATTAAGATGAGTATAAAATAAAAACTCGTATAAATACAAATACGTACATTCATATCTATGTTTCTCGTTGACTTGTGTGTCATCTTCATCGACATTTGTTTCTCCAATCGCACCATCTAAAATCTCTCTCCCCCCCCCACCCCTTGAAATATTGCACAAACTTAATCAATAATTAAGATGAGTATAAAATAAAAATTCGTATAAATATAAATATGTACACTTATATCTATGTTTCTTGTTGACTTGTGTGTCATCTTCATCAACATTTGTTTCTCCAATCGCAACATCTAAAATCTCCTCCCTTGAACTTTTTCTTGTCCATGAAGTCGTTTTGGAATATTGCACAAACTTAATCAATAATTAAGATGAGTATAAAATAAAAACTCGTATAAATATAAATACATACACTCATATCTATGTTTCTCGTTGACTTGTGTGTCATCTTCATCGACATTTGTTTCTCCAATCCCAACATCTAAAATCTCCCCCCTTGAACTTTTTCTTGTCCATAAAATTATTTTGGACATTTGCATCAACCCTAATCTCCCTATTTTTTTTCTCATCCTTTTATTGTTACTCTTATTTATTGTATAATCAATAGTCAAATAAATATAATTTAATGTAAAGAGAATGTGAGTATTTTAAAAAAAAATTATAACGGAGGGATATCAATAGAGCCAATTAAACGGCCAAATAAATAGAATTAAATGTAAAGAGAGTGTGGTTATTAAAAAAAAGTAAATTAGTGATATTAATGGAGTAATAATGATTAATGAATGACATAAAGAAGCTGTATTGAATTTATTTATTTTTCTGTTTTTTTGGACATCAAATAAGAGGAAAAATTCAAAATTATGAGAAAAAAGATAAATAGTAAAGAAGCCATAGAGAGGTGCCACGCCATCAGGGTGGAAACTCTCTTTTATATATATATAGAGAGATTGTTGCAGTTCCTTTTCATTACATGAACATGTATATACTTTTGCTCCAAAATTTATCAATTCTTTCAATATTTTGCATACCTAAAACATTAATAGAAAAAGTAAAAACTAAAAAGATAAGATATTGCACAAATTTGATCAATAATTAAGATGAGTATAAAATAAAAATTCGTATAAATATAAATATATACATTCATATCTATGTTCTCGTTGACTTGTGTGTTATCTTCATCGACATTTGTTTCTCCAATCGCACCATCTAAAATCTCTCTCCCCCCCCCCCCCCCACCCCACCTTGAACTTTTTCTTTGAAGCCGTTTTGGAATATTGCACAAACTTAATCAATAATTAAGATGAGTATAAAATAAAAATTCGTATAAATATAAATATGTACACTTATATCTATGTTTCTTGTTGACTTGTGTGTCATCTTCATCAACATTTGTTTCTCCAATCGCAACATCTAAAATCTCCTCCCTTGAACTTTTTCTTGTCCATGAAGTCGTTTTGGAATATTGCACAAACTTAATCAATAATTAAGATGAGTATAAAATAAAAACTCGTATAAATATAAATACATACACTCATATCTATGTTTCTCGTTGACTTGTGTGTCATCTTCATCGACATTTGTTTCTCCAATCCCAGCATCTAAAATCTCCCCCCTTGAACTTTTTCTTGTCCATAAAATCATTTTGGACATTTGCATCAACTCTAATCTCCCTAATTTTTTTCTCATCCTTTTATTGTTACTCTTATTTATTGTATAATCAATGGTCAATTAAATATAATTTAATGTAAAGAGAATGTGAGTATTTTTAAAAAAAATGTAACGGAGTGATATCAATAGAGCCAATCAAACGGTCAAATAAATAGAATTAAATGTAAAGGAGTGTGGTTATTAAAAAAAAGTAAATTAGTGATATCAATGGAGTAATAATGATTAATGAATGACATAAAGAAGGTGTATTGACTTTATTTTTTTTCTGTTTATTTTGGACATCAAATAAGAGGAAAAATTCAAAATTATGAGAAAAAAGATAAATAGTAAAGAAGGTCATAGAAAGGTGTCACATCTGGTTGGAAACTCTCTTTTATATATATATATATATGCTTAATGGAAACCCTTAACTGAAATTTTACTTAAGTTAAAGAGATTTCTTTTTGTTAAATTATTCATGTAATTAAAATTTATACATATTTAACCAATATAAACTTCAACAAACAGCTTTACATGCAATCAAACTTGCTTGTACAAATTCTACTTGCACCACTAATTATACCAGCATGCTTTAAATACTTAGCTCTTGTTTGACTATAGATTTTTGGAGTATATTTGTTTTTAAAAAATTTGAAAATATTATTTGTTTATGAAATTGAGTCAGTTTTTGAAAAATTGTCTTGTTTATTGTGGATTTGGTACAGTTAAATTTGTAGGTGAGTCAAAAGCACGCGTTACGATTTAATCTCGCTTGAGTTATCGATCGAGAGCAGAATCGTGCCGCGGACATATCTTGTGCAAATTAATAAAGAACAACAAAGTAATGACAATAATGTAAGCTTAGAGACCAAACAACTAATATTATATTGATATTGAATATGAGAGAGGAGAGTATATCCTCTTACAAGTGAGTAAGGACCACTATTTATAGTGTATAGGCTAAGGCATTAAGCCAGCTATGTTCTAGGGGAGTTCTGCCAATGTAAGGACGTCACCTGTCCAGTTCGTTAGTAGGCTGGCTGGTAGTCTTCTGTGGCCCTTCCCTACATGAGCTCGTCCGCGTTCCTGACACTCTTGTCTCATGCTTGTCGTTTTAGTGCCATGTCACTGATGGCGATGGTAAGAAACTTCTTTGGCTCTGCGGGAGGTTACGCTCGCCGTGATGTCCATATGCTCGGACTATTTGCTCAATTGTGGCCACGTGTCTTCGTGTCGATTTTACTCCATACATGTCTTCAAAAAAATTTCAAGTTCCAAAAGATGAAAATTCATTTTCACTCACAAAACTTCAAAGTTTTTTCAAGTAAAATGCATGTCTAAACACAATTTCAAAAAACTATTTTTCAACAAATTTCAAAAACTCAATTTTTTAAAATTTTGACTAAATTACTGGTAAACGCTAGCTTAGATGTTGGGAGTATAAGAGTTAGAATCGATTCTGAGAGAAGTGCTAATTAGTTATTTTTAACGGATTAGCTGATATTTAATTATTATAACTTAGAAATTTTGCTAGTAGCCTAGATTATACACATTCAATTCAATAAGTCGTAAGATCTCAAGTCTATTTTAATTTGAGATTGATATGTATAAAAGGAGATATACATATTTTAAGTGCTTACTTATTCAGGTAACGAGCGCTTGAAAACATGCATAAATAATTTTTCAAAAATTTAAATTGAAAATGTCTAATAAAAAAGACTTACCATGTTCACGTGCTTTATTAGAAGAAACATAAATTCGTGATCTAAATAAAAAATATATTTGACAAATTTAAAAGACTATCCATATATTCTGCCAATTTCTAAAAATTGTTGGAAGTTTTCCAAAAAGTAAAAAGGAAAGAAAAAGATATTAGAAAAAGGAAAAAAGAATATATAATTTACTTTCGGGCTTGACCCGACCCGCTACATCACACGAAGAACGTGCCTTTTTGTGTATTCCAGTTGTACTGAAGAACATTCATAAACACGCCTACACACTTTGCTGCTGCAGACAGAGAGAAAGAGAGAGGGAAAACATGGCGTCCTTTGGCAACGACGAGTTTCAATCGGCTAACATATGCATACCGGAGGAGTGGTCCGACGCCGCCGACACAATAGCTTATGATTCTAACACTTCGCCGCCGCCGGTTGCGTTTGTCTGCGGTCCTAAAAATAGCGGCAAGACCACTTTTTCTCGCCTCCTCGTTAACGTTATTCTTCAGAGGTATCTCTCTTATGCATTTTATCAAACATATGGCAGTTCACTAGTAAAGTTAATATTTTTGGTTAACATAACAACCTTTTATATTTATATTTTGAGAATTTTGTTAGAGTACGAGTAGTCGTGCTATGTATTGTATCTTGTCTCAATGGATCATTGCTTATGTTTTTTTTTTTTTTTTGGAAGTTTGAAATTTGAGAATGTACTTATTGGAATTGTTCCTTTTTTTGAACAACATTCCCAATTTTCTGCTTTCTAGTTTCCTTAGTTTTGTTTTGTCATAAAAAATAAATATAAAAATTCTGCTTTCTTATTTCACTGTTACCATAAAATGTTGTTGATGTTTTAAAAAGCAAGGTTAGATCAATTTGAAAACAAAAGATAGCTCAACCAGAAACAAGTGTATTTGAACAATGCTATTTTACCTGTCATTGTCATTTTGTCTCGTTTTCCTTCTTAAGCCATTGTTGTTTTGGTCCCCTGTTTGGAATATATTTTGTTGCAAACATAACGATACTTAGTTCGGTTTCATTCTATTAGTATTCATCTTAAATGTTTTTGGGATTTGGTACAATCGATTTCCAAAACCAAGTCCAACTCCACACAATGTTTCCCAAAGAACCAGGCCCCCACAATCAATAGGTACAAAACCAAAAACCAAATTCAATTCCCACCGGAAAACGGTTATATATTCCAGTTAAGTGTTATTAGAGTACAGTAATACAATGGTACGGTACAGTCCTATTAACAATTTGAAAACCTTGTGTTCCTACCATTCCTTATCAAAGAAGAAAAAAGTTTGTGTTCCTACCACTATTCCTCTGCATATTGATACTTGTGATGACCACAACTTTTTCTTATATTTAGTCATCCAAAATATCTATGAAAAATTAGATTAAAAACTTTGACCTTGTCAATTGCGAAGAACAAAATTTGGGTATATACCAATACCTATTACTTGTAAACAGATGGTGGTCGAAGAAATAACTCTCATGGTTTAGAATAAAGAAGAGAATCCTTCGGGCATTATTCAAGGATTGCACATTATGTTCTAGATTAAGCATGTCTAATTTAGGAATAATCGATAGGCTAACAGAAAAAGACAACTAGGGATTCATTGGAAATTTCAAATCTATCTGGAAGATACTTATTTCGGATGGGTCGCACCAATAGGATGAAGCAAATGAGTTTGGCATCATGAATTTTTCACTGCACATTGATTGTCCTTGAGAGGCTATGTATCCTTTTTGTCTGAATTGAATAATGAGCAACAACTGCTCTCTCTGTATATTGATGCTTGTGGATGATCACATTTTTCTGTTACTACCTTTTGCTGTTAGTGAGAGGCTGTGTGTCCTTTTTGTCTGAATTAGATAAGTATAACCCGTTGATCATAGTAGGCTTTGAGAACTTTGATTACAGAAGCACAAGTTCAGATAATGAACTATCTTTGGCTTTTCAGATACAAGAAAGTAGCATATTTGGATACAGATGTTGGGCAGACAGAGTTTACACCACCGGGTTTGTTATCCCTCACTATAATTGACAAAATAACTTCAGGTACACCAATTATTCTTGAACTGTTAGATGTTTGTGTTTGAGCTTCTCTAGAGATGCTTTTATTCACTTTCATCTCTTTTCTTGGCTTTCTGCATCAGATCTGTCAATTCCATGCCTAAAAACTCCTGAGAGGTATAACTGCTGAACCAGTGACTTGGAAAAGCAACGTTTTGTGCCATTTATTCACTTCTGTTGTTACTTGGTTGACTAGCAAAAGGCATGCTTAAATTTGTATACTCTTCCGGTCTCTGTTCTTGGGAGAGTTTAGAATCCTTCTTCCCCTCTCCAGTCTCATCATCTTTGCCTGCTGCAGGAAAAAATAGAAAGAGTGATATGATATAATGATTTATCTTTTTTTAACCATGTTCAATATGATATTTACTGGTCTTTTCCTGTAAAGAGGGCAAATTTAAATGGAGAATGGTCGTCTGGACTCCAATAGTAAACATACTTGGCATTTGAGATCGTGTGCCATAGGTTTAGTGTTATTTTAAGCTGCTCTGTGCAGCTTAAATCTGGTAATAAGTTTCTTTTTTAGCAGAGAGCATTGTCATTTGAGAAATTGAGAGTGTCTATCCTCATGCATATTGGATATGGTCTTGCTTGAGAGTTGAGAGAGATGCCTTATTAGTTTGTTGCATGAAACTGGAAAAGCTACTTCATTTTGCCTTTTGGACTTCTGTAAGCTAAGTTGTGCATAAGCTGTGTAGTTGAAATATATGACACTTGAATGAAAGAAATTTCATCCTGTTAGCAAGGCCGAAATTTGCTTCTTGTTGATTTCGACTCCAAAATTTTTCTTTCAGATGCTTCTTTTTTGGTGACATATCCTCAAAAAGGGATCCCAAGACATATTTGGCTTATATTTTTGCCCTGTATGATCACTACCGGAGGACGTACCTGTTGAGCAAAGGCGGAAGTCCTGGAAATGCTGGGGTGCCCCTTGTCATTAACACAACGGGCTGGGTGAAAGGCAAGCTTCTGTATTTATTTACTTGCTTTCGATTTATTTTAGGCTAGTGTGGTCCCTTTTTCATTTATCTGGTCACAATTTTCATGGTCAAGTCTAATTCTGCTTACCTTGTCTTATAGGTATTGGCTATGACATTCTTGTGGATATTATCAAATACATCTCTCCTACCCATGTTGTTAAGATTTGCATATCAGCTGTGAGCAAGAATCTTCCGGCTGGTGCATTTTGGTTGGATGATGGTAATGGTGCTGCTACTACTCTAATTGAGGTCAACTCTGCTCGTCAGGACTCTTTTAACAGATCGTATGAGTTTATCTTTTCTCTCTTTTTTGTTTCTACATCAGACAATTGAAGTTATCTTTCTTGTAAATTGAAAATAATTCTCTTGAGAAAGATGCTTTTCCTTGTACATTGATACCTCTTTATCTTAGCCCTTAAAATGACAGAGAGAGAGAGAAACAGAGAAGGGAGAGAAAAGAAAAACACTAACAGACTACACACGCTACATCTCGGTTCATATTTAACAAATTTCAGAATTTGTCTTTCATTAGCGGAGTTGTCTGTGCTCCTTCAATAATTTATATCCCCCTTGTTTCTTAGTCCTCTGATGTGTTCTCCAGGGTTCTTGTACAGAAGGATGCACGTCTTTTGCGTGATCTACGTGTTATGGCCTATTTCAGACAATGCTTTCCAAGTGATATGAAGATCACAACAATCAAGGAACTCTCTCGAGCATTAGCTGCCCACCCTCCATATGAGATTCCTATATCAAGTATCAAAATTAAACATCTTCATTGTGAGGTAGGTTTAGCAATGGTGAATGATCTGCTCTAGATAATGCTTTCTTAATTTGATGGCGCCCAAGAGCATTGCTATACATATCTGCTGGATCTTCTGGCCTGGGGCGTTTTCCATTCTCGCTTCCTCCTTTTCTTGTATATTAATTATTCATTTAGTCAACTATTATTCCAGTCTTATTCAAACAAGTACGTCTAGATATTTCTGTCGTGTTCTGATTAGTTCTATATCTATATGCCAGGTTCCAAAAAGTGAGGTTTTCTACAGCTTGAATGCAACTATTGTTGGCTTGGCAGTTGATTCTGAAGATTCTGAAAACTTTCCTGACTGCATGGGCTTGGGTAAGTTATTGCAACAAGATTCTCACATTTGTGTTGTGATATTGCCGCTTCTGTTGACCTCTCTAAAAGAAACTGTCAGTTTTGCTGCTTTTGAATGGACAATTAGTTGTTTTCTTTTTCTAGGAGGTCTTCTGTATTTTTCGAATGGTCACAGTGTCCACATATGTGGAATTTTAAATGTTTAGCTACAGATAGGGTAGTGAAGAACCATGAGAGCGAGAAGCATGAACATGGTGCGGATGGCCTAGTTTTAAAATGAATAAAGTTAGTAAAATGTACTGTGCACTATTGCATCACTTAACAGCGATCTTGCTTGATGGATCCATTTCTGCAACATTAAATATGGCCACTTGTATGTGATGATGCAGAAGTTTGTGTTACTATTACTGAATTGTCTGCATCGAACAATGTTTCATGCTATTAGATCTGCTGCCTTTATTAGCTAGAGGATTTTTGCAATGCCCAACCATAGAACTAGATCTAGACATGTCTGGTTACTGTGGACAAATGTCTTTATGTTTCTAATAAGCTTAAACTTGATGTTGTTATTGGATGCCAATTTCCTCTCATTGTTTCCTTTTTCTCCCTGCTTTAAAATAATTCAGGAATAGTGCGTGCCATTGACACTTTCAAGCATGTACTCTATGTAATTACCCCTGTTCCAAAAAGCAGTCTGCAGAAGGTGGATCTTCTATTGCAGGGCTTTATCGAAATTCCGACTTGTTTGTTGCAGGTAATTGTCAATTATTCCCCCGTGTTACTTGTCTTGCTCTTTTTCGTTGCTTTGCCTACATTGCTTGTTTATTTGTATGACTTATGCTGAGTAAGAAGAATTAGAACACAAGAAATATAAGGTGTAAAGGACACATTTTAAATCAAAAGGTATTAAGGAAATAATAGAAAACATGGAAATGTGACACTGCATTTTGTCTTATTCTCTGGCATGGTTTACTGGAAAATTATGAAGTTTCACATCCTGCATCCTTTCGTCTGCGTATATTATAACAGCCCCTGTATTTAGAAGGTTGAAAGATAGCTTGTTTATATACAATTGCGAAAAAAGCTAGTGTTCTCTTGGTATGATGCTATCCCTATCTTTTTCCAATTAAGAAATGACAATCATGACCTATTTTTTCCTTCTAATATTTTATTATAGGGAGAGGGGGAATTACATCATGGAATTCTATCCTTAATGACAGGTGAAGGATGAGGGACTCACACCATGTGAGATACCCACAAATCCCTAGGATAGCCTAGCTTGAAACTTCATTTTCAGGAACATACCAGAAACCAAAAAAAGAAAAGGTGAAAAAGAAAATAAAAAAGGAAACTTCATTTTCAGAAAGTACTAGAATGGTTGTGTATAGTTTGCATGGAAATTACATCTGCTGAAGAACCTGTAATACACATACATGATCTGTTCCTTTTGCTTGGGGCTAATGATGTCGAAGAAAGCATTTAAAAATGAAGAGGACAACTTCTGGGGAATTGTGTTACTGAGAATAACTTCTTTTTCATTTTTACTTCTCAAGTTTTGTTGACATGCTTTTCAATTGTAACTCTTTCAACTTGTGCATGACACTAGAGAAAGAATGAGAATTGTGATTATCTGAAATTTTCTGAATACTTTGTCTAATGCTTAGGTACAAGGCTGCACCTCACCTTACATGTCTGCTGATGTATTGCCTTCAGCTTAGGCTGTAACTGGGGTTCACCTATCTGGATAACTCCGCTCTATCTTGTACAGCTTAGTAAAGTCACTCGAGAAGGTTGGTTGTGCTAAGTTAAGTTATATCTACTTCTTCGACAATCACCGTATTTAAAAGGTAGATTTAAGAAACTTATGAACTATCGGCCTTATAGGTTGCTACTTGCTTTGTAAAACGTAATTGGGTTTAGGGTGACCATTGTGTCTTTGTTGGGCAGCAAACTTTCTTCTGTGTATGTACAATTTAATATGTTGGAATTATCTTGTTATTTTGGAATTTCTGGTCATCCTAGCATTGGTTGCTCTACCATTTATGATGGTTTGGCGCACAATCACTATACTTGATTTGTATCCTCGTCTGTGGCATTCTCTGGTGAAAGCCTTGGGGAGTTGAAGAAGCTTGTCTAAAGTCTGATTTTGGCTCAGAAGCCAAGATTGAGACTAGCAATAGCAGCTCTTGTCAAGGCGTTAGCATGATTCTAATGTTCTGAAAGAGTATTTCATCCCCTCATATAAAATAGAGGAAACGGAAAAGAAATGAAAACGATTCTAGTAAATTGAGGCTTTAGGAACCAAATAGTCTCTGAGTGGAAAAGAAAGATAATTAATGCATGAGAGGATTATGAATCATTTTATGCTCACTCACACCTTCCACTGTGCTCGTTTAATTAACATCTAAGTAACATTATCTGCTAAACAAGCATGTGTGTACAACTGCTGTCAGTGAAATTCCTGCCATAGCATCTGAAGAAACAAGAAGTCTGAAATAGATGGTTAAGGGAGGTGGATATCTTACAAATATATAACCATCTATATGCATTTACATTTGATAAAACTATTTCCTCTCCTCATTGGAATCTTCTTGTGAGTCATAATGCCTTTTGCTGGATTATTTTAGAGTTGTCTGGTTCCAAGCCAATTTCACCTGCAAAAAGCAGTATTAATCACTACTTGTAGATTAAGTTAATAGTACTTGTTTCTAAGGAGATTATCCTTTAAAAATACTTCAAACTCAGCACATACATTTAATCCTCGTCAGGAAAGTATAAGTTAAAAGCAGTCATTTTCTTTGGATCCTTTATTCGGTCCATTACAGAATGGTATGAACACATCCCAATATGTATTCACTTGAAATTGTTTTCTTCTTCTTCCATAATTTGGAAAGAAATTGGCTTATACCCTAGCCTGCAGAGACATCTCAACCCAAACTCTGGAGAAGCTCTCCCCTTCTTCCAGCCAAACAGCATAAGGAATTTCAAGGCTACCACTTAGATGCTTCGACAATCTAAAATCCACCAAAATAATATCTAGTGCTAGGTTTGTTGAACTAATACCAAATTTTGAGTTAAATACCCATGGTGGATTCAGTGAATATACTAGCATGCAATAGAATGCTACCTGAAGGACCTCAAGGCTCTGGGTAATGAGAAGTAAAGCTCCGAGGAAACACCAAAGCTGAAGCCTTCAGGGCTCCTTCCAAGACTGTACATCCTAAATGTGGAAGAAGAATAGGAGAGAGGAAAAAGAACTGCAAAAAGCACTTGTTACATAACCGACTCCTGCTGCAATTAGCAGTTAAATGCAACACAAAATGGAAATGATGAATGGGTACACTTATGTTCTCAAATTCAATTACCTATGAAATATTCAAGTTAGTTGTAGCATCATCTTGGAAACCATGACCCTTACGAGCATGACCACAAAAAATTGTCAGCAATGTTCTGCAGACTTCAAGAGCATTAAGCTTCCAGTGATGAGGGAACTACAATTGACATAAAACATACAAAGCAAAAAATAGATTTCAGAAAACACGACCAATAAATTTATAATTGGAGTAGAGTTTTAGTTAAAAGGAGAATATGAATGATTCTGTAGCTCTTGCCTCTTGAACACTCATCTATAGAAAATTTACACCACACGTAACTATATAACTTTCTAATTCTTCTCATTTTGCCGCTTTAAAGAAATTCTAGTATCTCTGCATATCAACTAAGAAGAGAAATCACTAGGGAAGAATCACCTTTTTGGACAAAGTCATGCATCTGCAACCCCTGTTGCTGTATCAGAGCATCTAAGCTCCCTTAGATGTTGAGCTATCTCATTCAAGAGTTTGGTTCCTTCTCCACCCCTCTGTAACGTCATGGCGGCATGTTTCAAGAAGCCACTTTCTGCTTCGACAGCTCTCAATCTCTCTCTAAGTAGAGACACTTCTCTTGTAAGTGTAACCTTATTTTCATTTCCTAAAAACATTACATAACATTTAGCATCTATAGTCTTACTTTCACCAAAGAAAAAGAAAGGGTGATTAGTAGGGAATCAAAGACTCATATGTACCTTTGTCTTGAATCACATTTGATTCTAACACATGAGATTCAACATCAGGAGGTATTTTAATCTTCTTTTCAAGGTTTGTTAATAAACCTTGTAGATAAGATCTCTCGTTCTCAAATTCAAGGTTTGATTCATCGACATTTCCTTCTCTGTATTCCCCAGGACGTTCAATATGGAACTCGTTTACTACATTCTGATCTACTTCATGAAGACTTCCACAGTCGGATCTTTCATCGAAGGATGACGCAGACTGAGATCTCAACTCTTGATAATCATCATCCGCATCAACTTCACAGACCTCACTACCGACTTTCTTGATAATTCCATATCTCTCCCTGTAGGTATCGAGTTCAGCCTCCAAGACCTTTATCTCTTCCTCTCTCTTCAAAACCAAGTCTTTCATGACTTGCAAGGCCTCTTGGTCATATTCTGCCTGCTCTTCCATCATTCTCTGATACTGCAAGGCTTCCATCTGTACAGCTGCCTTCTCTGCTTGCAAACGTGTGATCATGGCCATGGCATTGTTTGCTGCAACAGCAGAGGCACTTCTTTCTTCATCCAATTCCATGTATAATTCCATGAGAGACTTTCTGTCCAGACGAACCTGCCTCTTCAAGCTATGCAAGATGTCATCATCTGCTTCGTTTACTGCACTTGTGTCATTAGCATCTGAGATGAATTCACTCTTATCACCACCCAATTTTCTGGGCTTATAAGGCCACTTAGGACTGGCTTGAGCGGAGTCTGACAATGGGATCCCAAAGAACTTGTTTCTTGCAGAACTTGGAGTTTTGCAAGATACACCATGTATGTCCTCGGGATCTGGTAGCAGCGGGACAGTAGCAGCTTTAATATCCTCTCTACCTGCTACACATTGGAAACATTAGTTGACTCCAACTCCTCACCTCAGTTTCAACTTCTCCTCCAAATGACTAAATCAACCAGCTAATGGAATAGTTGATTAGTGAAAATAACATAGGTATATAAACTTCAGGAGTTATAAAATATAGCTTGGAAAATGAAAAGAGTTATATGCAAGAGATGTGAACTATGAGCTACTTCCTCTGCTTGCATTATTCTCTTTCTTAAAGCAGAGTACCAAGCACCAAAAGACCATGTAATGAACAACACAATTCATAGCATCAAAGACAGATAAAGGGCAAAAATTATAAACACCCCCACCCCCAATATCATAACTATCCCTTCAACAATGACAGTCTTGTATGTGCGCTATCAGAGAATGAGGTTATTTGTCATCTCGATAATTGCAAGGATTTAAGTTATATACACTGACAATTGATAGACGTTAAACTCTAATTGTAAAAGTTGCAGAGTTGAGATGAAAGAGCTTCTCCCTTTCTTTCTGTATTCTTTTTACTTTTCACCTCAACACTGATGGTGACGAAACACATGAAGCCAAACAAATAGTCGAGACAAATAGGTACCTGCATTCTGGTGACCCTCATCATCTGGAAAAACCGAGTCATTATCTGAGGTAAACTTGAGCTTTGTGTACTGGATATGAGGCAATTCCAGATTGCCCGATTCCTCATTTTTCCACGTTAAAGGAGATCGAGGAGATGAGGTAGGAGCTTGAGTATAAAGATTTCCATTTATGGACGAGTTCCTGGCATATTTAGTCTTCAATTTCAGACGCTCTCCACAACAAGAACAGTTCTGAACGAAAACACTTCCAGTTTTGATGACCTCTTCTTCATTCTTCACTGATTTTATCGACATTCTCTGATCATCACCCACAAAACAATCAATATCCTTGTGCAAAATCCCAACTAATGACTTGTACTTGTCACAGTCTGCCTCTTTCTCTGTTGCAAAAGAGAGAAGGCAGCCTTCACACATGTCCCTTATATCAGAAAGCTTCTTGTGGACATGACAATACGCGAGGGAGGAAATGTTCTTCTTGTGACCCTCACAAATGGAATCGTTGTAATAGAAACTGGAGTTCCTCTTAATGAAGATGTGATCGATCCTCGTGCAGAGCAAGCAGGGGACTTTCAATTCAAAGAACTTGGCGAATTCATTGGTGAAAAGTGCAAGAAAGCCATCAATGAAAAGAATAAGGATCATCACCCATTCAAGAACCGCATATACACAGAATACACCAACTCTCCCAAGCTTTTGTTCAACCAAAAACTTGAAAGATTGCGAAGCCATTTCTTTTTTACCTTAAAATTTTGTCTAACGAAAACACCCCTAACAAAAACTCAAGACAAAGATTGATGATCAAAAGGCAAATAATGAAATGAGATAGATCATGATCTTGGTGGCTAAAGTAAACCCCAGATCATGATCTTCCTCTTATTTTTTTTTCTCTAGTATCTGTGAAGATGGAAGAAAGAAGACTGTTTCCCTAATGCAAAAAGTTTAAAAAAGTTCCTTTCTTGTTTAACTAATTAATAGGGGAGTGCTTGGCGGATCAATTAACTAAATTAACGGTCGTCAATCGTGCTCCCTTCAAAGCATGCACGATAGAGAAAAATAATACTAGAGTAATATGATTTGATGTAAAACAACGACTGTGAATATTTTTATTCTATCTTGTATTACTAAAAGAATTCTGTTATTAAAGATATTATTGATTAATATGAATAGAACAAATTTCCGCTAGCTTATATGAACTATTCCAAGTTGATATTTGCAATCAATATAATGAAATGTCAAAATACTTCTTTCTGTACATATTACGGACACTCCCTTAAGAAATATGTTTAATAATCTTAATTATAAGAAAATTTGTCTGCACTAGCCAGTAGCCATACCTTTGTATTTTCTTAAATATTTCACTTAATTAATACTCCACTAGTTAAAAAAGATCCACATAAATCGGAATTTTTTTCAATATATATGGTCTGATCAAATTTATTTACTATTAAACTAGATCACCCACGGTAATTATCCCTAATGTTTGGATGGTTATTACCTATTGTATTGACCAACACGGATGGTAGAGGATAGGCATGTGCACAAATCTTTCATCCTAACTGATCCATTTTAGGTTTAATTTGATTTATTTTTTATTATTTTGATTCGATTTTACGAATCGATTTGTTCGATTTTAAAATTTCAACAAGCAACTATTTTCATTTCAATTTTAGAACAAACATAATAAAAAGTAACAAAATCTTAAAATTAGGTCTTAAATAATTAAAAATAGCATTGTACTGTAAGTTTAAAGTGACACTAAAATTCAGGCACAATGGTTCAAAACTGAAAATTCAAAACTCAAATGTACTATTATTTACTTACCATTTATAAATTTTGATTTTTCGAATTGATTCGAATTGTATATACACCCAACCATATCCAAATTGAAAATTCATAATATTCTAAAATCAAATTCGTAAATCAATTCAAACTGTATAATCCAAATCGTATTATCCAAATTGCTTTGAATTGATTCGAATAGTCGAGTTGATCCGATTTGTGCACACCCCTAGTGGAGGAGTGTTAAGTACTCCTTCATCCTTAATCAGAGGATCTCAGATTCGAGTCTCTCTGGGTATGGAGTCGCCTTTGTTATGAAACACTTTACTCCCCAATTTGAGATTTTTCAGCGTGAATTCAAATTTAATCGAGCTCCAATACGAGTACTGGACATCGGGTGGGAAACCAAAAGAATAAAATAAAAAAAGTATCTATTGTATTGTATCGTATTGTTAGTTTAAATATATTTTTTGTTTTGGTTGTTATTTAAATTTTATTGTATCGTATTGTCAAATTCATTGTTAAGTAATGCTAAAAAGCCTCATTTTTTGTAACAATCAATTTGGTGTGATCGCATCATTATCCTATTTTTTTTATTCTATCTTGAACTATACTTTTCTTGTAGATTTATCTTTCATATCATTGATGTGTTACGTTATGTTTTGATAGAAAACATATAATATGTCCAAATATTATATTTATTAAAGCAATACAAAACCATGTGTGCCCGCACGACAGGCTATTAGATGACCATTCCTTGGGCAGTAGCCACGTCAGCTACTGCTACTGCACTGTCACTGTCAACCAACCGATTCTTCCTGACCCGCTCCGATATCCTCCGCCGTCAA
The DNA here is from genome assembly GCA_003996215.1 of Jaltomata sinuosa. Lineage (NCBI taxonomy): Eukaryota > Viridiplantae > Streptophyta > Magnoliopsida > Solanales > Solanaceae > Jaltomata > Jaltomata sinuosa. The sequence goes on along the minus strand of QJPP01000376.1, from coordinate 328,868 downwards.
ACCTCACCGTGTTCCGCCACTGTCACCATGAGCACCGCCGGAGAACAAAACTTCACTTCCGACGCTGCTAATTTGGACACAATCTTCAAGCAGAAAAAGGTCCTCCGTACGGTTGTTAAGAAAGATCTCAAATCCATGGATCCAACCCTTAGATCCCAAGAAGGTAGTATTTATTTTCAATAGTTGTAGAAATTGATTTATTTGTCTTCGTTTTGAACGTGTATTGATACTTTTGATTTCTATGAGATTGATTAGATGAAGCAATACAAAGGATTGTAATGGAGGCTCCATGGTTTAAGGCTTGCAAGGGATTGTGTGCTTACATAAGCTGTAGTGCTTTGCGAGAAGTAGATACAACCCGAATACTATCTCATATTCTCAAAAGCCATCCAGAGGTGTGTTTCAGTATTGCATTTGAAATTTAGGGATTTTGGGGGTAGAAAAAGGGCAGTAGTTTTCTGTTTAAATCTTTTGTTTATAACAATTCTGAGGCTCATTGGTCACCACTGAGAATTCTATTTAACATCAACTCGTTTGGGATTGAGTCGTGGTTGATTGATTATTCGATATATGGGCTATGCTATATTGGATACCATATATACTAGTCCACTGACATATGGGGAACTAGTTATTTAAAGACTAGGCGGCATTCATACCTGTTAAGGTGATTAAAAGATAGTTGCTTTGTGCTGAAAAGTTATTTTTCTTTGTTGAGCACTAGGTGGAAACATTATTACAAGTCTCAGTTTTTTTCTTTTCATTGTTAAGTGTTTCACTTGTTATAGACCTTAGTTCTTGTTCTCATTTCCCATTATCAAATGAGATTAGGATTTGGAGATGCGAAAGAAGCTTTTTGTTCCAAGAGTAGAGGATAGGAACAGAAACATGCGAATGCTTAACATCTCAAGCACTGATGATTTGATTGCAAATTCAATGAACATTCTGGAACCAGCTCCATTAGATGCTGATGGAAATGAACGTGAAGATGGTACAGTTACTTTTCCTTTGTAAATACCAAATAGTTATTTTTCTCCACACTGGTTTAATTTTTTGACTGCAGCAACAATAGGTAGACACACATAATCTACTTGTTTTATTTCAACTTCCATAAGTTAAAACCTCTAGTGGTTCATAGAATTTTAGGAACAATTTTATTCTGTCTCAAAGTTATACTTTAACGTGGAATTTTGTCTCATTTTGAAAACTCGGTTATGGTAGTTGGTATCTTACGATAATCCTTGCTTCATGTTTTAATAACTTCCCTAAAATGCTCACCTTGATTGAATTATTTGGTGCATAGGATGCCTTATGCTAGATTTCGTTGTCTGTTTCTTGTTGAAAGTGACACATTTTCTCCTTGTTCTCATTTGTGTTGTTAAAATTACATAGTACAGTTGTTAGAGGCTCCCTCGGGAACTATGGTCCTTCCTTTTAAGTACTAAATGCCAGCCAAACTAGTTAGTTTCTAGTACTAATTGGATATGCTCTGTCAGCACACTTTCCACTCTACAGAAACTCATGGTTACTGGACGAGATTTTGTAGGAAATCATATTCTGTGATAGTCCAGGTATAAACTTGGGTGTGCCTCAGTGTGAGTAGAGCACTTGTCTAAAACTGGCAACACCATGAACAGGATAATAAAAGTGAAAACACTAAAGAATTTTGTCTGCTCTGAAAAATGAAAAGAGCTTAGCAGATTTCTGATTTCATTTGTACAAGATGAAAAAGGGCGTAGTTACATTTTTGGTTCATGTGTGCAAGATGAACTTTGGCATGTCTGGAACTGTGATGCCTTTTCCTGGTGTGCCCTTGTTTTGTTGTTGAAAGAAGTGTCAATTTTTTCACTTATTCAAACAAGAAGGAAATAAGGAAAAAAAAAGGTGTTGTGCTTTGAGACCTACTTCATCAAGACAGTAACCAAGTAAGGATACATTGTCTCGGTTATGTTTGGATCTATAGCTCTTATGTTGGACATGTTTGCTGGCACATTCATTTATTTCTGCCCAGTTTCCTTTTGAGGGTGAAAATTGAAACAGGATTGTGGACTTAATGCTAGTAACTGAAAGTCTTTTTGTTGTTGCAGTCTTGTTTGCAAATGAGCCCGTTGATTTGCTTCTTTTACCTGGTAAGTACGTTAACATTTGCCATTAACTTGCAAAACTCTAAATGATTCAATGCTTGAAATAATTGGTAATATATTGCTTTTGGCAATTACATATTTACTCTCTCTCATGAAGGACTTGCATTTGACAAAGCTGGAAGACGTTTGGGCCGCGGTGGAGGGTAGGTTTTGTCCCTTCGTCTCCTTAATTCTTCTTTAGAAGTAATAACTTTGATTAAGATAAATAGAGAAAAAGTACAAGAAAGGAAGGAGAAGAGCGACCTGTTAAAGAAAGAAAGAAAAAAGAAGAAGAAGAAGAGTGGTTACACGGTTTTCCCTATTCATTGTTAAACACACTTAACAATTTACATTAATATTCTCTCGTTGATGATCCTTTGTTTTTCATGGTTGGTGAAACAGTTACTATGACACCTTTTTGTCAAGATATGAAGAGCTTGCAAAGGAGAAGAATTGGAAGCAACCTCTCAAAAGTATGCCTTTAGATCTGCATCACTTCCAGGATTACATGTCAATTCACCATTGCTTCTACTTAGTTCACACTAAACATATTTAGCTTTTCTTTAGTAACTCCTCACTTTGGATTGCAGTTGCACTTTCTTACTCGGTGCAGATAGTGGATGAGGGTACTATACCACTAACTCCAAATGATATTCTTGTGGACGCACTTGTATCACCTTCCGGTGTGATTCCTATTAGTCCAACTGCACTGGAGATATGCCATTGAAACAATGCTCTTTTAAACAGGCAAGCCTCAGGATCGTCCCCATTCACAGCATAATCAGAGAGGCGAGCTGGAACCAGTCCTTGGTGAATTTTGATCTATGTTGGCGATTACAAGAAACCATCCATTTAACCTTAAAAGAGTTATTAAAGTGAGAACATGTTTTTGTGATAAAGGTTTATATGCAAGACACATTTATTGATTCGTGTGTACACCGGATGTGAGTGAGGTTGTTCCATCCTGTATTAGTATCCTTGAATTTGTTGTATTCTGTTTATAGCTTAGTGGACAAGGTTGTAAGTAAATGGCAAAATGACCTAGGAGACCCTTGTACTTGTATTCATTTGTTAGTTAGACTCTTCTACTCGTTACTTTGCCAATTGAACACTTAAACTCGATAAGAATAAGACTTTTAAACCCCTCTGACTATGTGTAGCTCACTCGCCCTTACATAAATGACAGTCGCATCCACATCACATAAATTAGTGTCATGTCATTATTATCTTCATAAACTATTTTTTAATTATTAACCAAAAATATTAAATAAAAAATGTAATAAATTTTCTATTTATTTTTTACAATGAAATTACTATTCTCTCACTTTCCTCCACCTCCATCACTGTCTTCTTCGGCAGAAGACCCGTCAGATTTCGACAGCCCACAGACAGCCCCCTAACCCCGCTTCCCCTTTCATTATCTCTTTGCTCGAGTTTCTCTCACCGGAGAACGCAACTCCAGCGGTACCATTGTGTTATTATTTTTCAGATCTGTCCAGATCCGGTTTGCCATTGTCCGATGTTGCCATGGAGTCCTTGCTTTGGCGCTCGTCGTCGTTGAAGTGGCGTCTCCCGATTTCTTCATTCTATTTTTACTTCTCCGATGACCTCTGAAACTCCGACGAAATGCTTTGTGGCATTTTAACACTGCTAATAATGTTTTTCTCTGATCTTGTTTGCTGCTCTATTTTCCGACAATTGTTGGCCTTTTTACATTGGCTTCTTACTCGTTAATTGTAACTTTTGCTGCGATTTTGATATGGCTATCTTCACCACTATTTTGCTTAAAAAAAGAAAAAACTTCACTTCCTCCCATAACTCAACCACTCTCCTTTTTTCCTCAACCTCAACCACAACCCAAATTTCCATTTTCTTCTCTATCACCCCCGCCATCTTCTGACACTTTTGCAATCTTTTCAGCCAAGATCTCCTTCCTCATCTCTCACAACTTTCCTCTCATCCTTCCACTATCCATCTCCGGAAGTTTTGACGGACAAAATGGGGCGGAGATGCAGCGGAAGAAAGAGGGAGGGGTTGGCCGGTTGGGAACTTTTTTTTTTTTTTTTTTTTAAAAAAACCATTATTTAATTTTATTTTCTGAATTCAATATATTTTTAAGCAAATTCATTGAATTCACTCGCTTTTGAAAGTGTGACACCACGCGTTATATCTGAATCAGCAAAGAAATGCCACATAAGTTCGGTCAATGGTCGGAGGGGTTTAAAAGTCTCAGTTTTATTAAATTTAAGTGTTCAGTTGACAAAGTGATGAGTAGAAGGGTCTAACAGACAAACGGATACAAGTATAAGGGTCTCACCATTTCGCCTAAGTAAAACATATCAGTTTCTTCCTAAGAATCTTATTTTTTTCCCTTTTAAGTGGGGAACATGTTATTTTAGAGTCTGTATTGATAGTTGGACGTGGTTAACAATCTTACTCAGATCATACTCAATATTTAAGTATCCTTACATCTTGCTGGTGAAAATACAATTCAGGCTTAGGTGAAAATCTTCGCTGATCCAACAGTAATCTTCAACACCCAACTAGCTCCGTTAATAGGAACACCTTTCTTCAACAAAATAATATTCCCTTTTACAGCGAGTACTTTGGAGGCTTAGTTTTTCTCTCTTTTTCACTACATCAATTTTTCTTTTTTCATGCACACTACAATACTTGCCCACATTTCTCCAACTATTTTTTAGGAATTGTTCCACAGATTAAATAACAAGGTACCTAGTGGGATAATAATATTGTAGAACAAGGGTTGATGTCTATAAAATTTAAGCTTGAGCAGGTAATTAGTGGTAGATCATGGCTGGCTACATGAGTTGCACCAAAAAATAATGATCACTCTCTTTCCATTATATCCACTAAAATAATACACTTTAATATTGAAATTCACATACTCCAACATTTCTCATATTTGAATATGAGCAATCAAACACTTGACTAAATCCATGTATTGTTTAATTATGTCCTGTGCAATTATCTACCAAATGGGATTGTTACTCTTCAAAATTTCACTATCTCATTGTGGTGGTATAGTCAATGAAATTAAACAATTCTTCCAAGGTACTATTGACGATCATTTACATGCAGCATGGAGTATTCTAATTACGTTATGGAAAAGTAATATCCAACGAACGTGGACGTAAGAAAATTGATTAGGATCATAATCAATGTCAATCTAATAAACGACTTTTTCCAGTTTGAGAATTTTAATTGACCATGTCAAGCCTATTTAACAAAAATATCGCGCACCGGTAGGTTTAACAACTCCAGATTCCTCTTTGTCTGCTAATAGTCAAGTTAAAAGAAAAGAAAAAGGGGTTGGTTTAGTTGAGGTGATCTTTTCTTAATTTGATCTTGAGTATTTACATGTTTTCTCTGTACATTATGGAAGAAGTCCTTGTATTATAAAACTTTCTTTAGAAGTATATAATGACATAATCAATGATGTTCATTTGGGCATGAATAAGCTGTGTTGTTAAAGATCCAAGAAGTCAACTTTCCTATCTATTCCAGCAATTAGAAGGTCAAAATTTGCTGATAAAGTATTCAAGTAAACAAGAAATGACATAATTATATCTGGAAATTAACATCAGTATTAGGTAGCTCAATTGAAAGAATAAACTTTTAACAACTCAACAGGTGAAGAAAGTGACTGATGGCATGACATGATGGACTTATCAAAGCTCAGTGCAGAAATTGTGGTTGTGATTCCAATAGGATTTGGACAATTTCAGCTCAATGTTGGAGATGGAAGGTAATTGATATTCTTCAATTTTTCCCTTTTTCCGTTGTGACCTGTCACAACCCAAGTCCATGACACGTATTGTTTGCTTTGACCCAACATGCTTTATGGATTTGTTTCTCGGGCTATGCCCTTGTAAAACCCTTCACTTTTCTCTCACGTTCCTATGTGGGATTTGCATAAGGTGTCATGTGCAGTGCAACCCATATTCAGAAGCCTATCAATCATTCTCCTGACCCTTTTTTGATACGAGGCCGCCTGATAACAGTCTTGACAGAAGTCTCTGTATTGACTTGTTGTACCATAGGAAGGGCTAGGATGAAGAACTACCTGATTAGAAATGAGTTGAATGATTCATAGCATTGAGAAATGGTACAATAATTCACAGAGGTCGTAATCTCCAAGTTAAATTTACTAACAATTTGATTGACTATTTCCTGAAGTTGAGAGATTGCTCTTATATATTGTCAAAGAGCCAACTAACCTCAACCAATTTTCCTTTCTTTATGTATATATGATTTGATTTTAGCATGTTGCTTTCTTGCAGATGAGATGTCACCAAAGCTGGCTTGACAAAATAAATAGCCCTTGTACTACTGTGCCATTAGTACATTGCCACACACTATTCTTTAATTAATTTCAAGTTTGATCATTCAATGGCTGCTCGTGTGACATTCTTGTTGGTTATTCTGGTAGTTTTACCGTTTCCTTCTCAGTGTGCTGATCCTGATCCCCTGCAGGATTTCTGCGTTGGAATTCTGAACGATACATCAACATCTGTTAACGGCTTTCCTTGCAAACCTGCCTCTCAAGTTACTTCGGATGACTTCTTCTTTGATGGCCTAACCAAAGAGGGAAACACGGACAATGCATTTGGATTCAGCGCGACCCTGGGAAATGTTCTTGCTTTCCCAGGGTTGAACACGCTAGGTCTCTCTATGAATCGAGTTGACTATGCCCCAGGAGGGCTTAATCCGCCCCATTCACACCCTCGTGCAACTGAGTCCGGAGTAGTCATTAAAGGGAAACTCTACGTTGGATTCCTGACAACCAACAACGTGTTGTATTCCAAAGTTTTGACTGCAGGGCAGATGTTCGTGGTACCTCGAGGACTAGTGCATTTCCAAATGAATATTGGGAAGGAGAAGGCAATGACAATCACTGCTTTTAACAGTCATTTGCCAGGGGCAGTGGTCCTTCCAACTACACTATTTGCTTCTAAGCCTCCAATTCCTGATGATGTGTTGACTAAGGCCTTCCAAGTTGAAGCAAGTGTTATTGATGAAATCAAAGCCAAATTTGGTGGTTAAAACAATAACAGCTGGAAAACAGAATGGAAAATAAAAGCCTAAAACATAAACTTTGTGTTCTCAGATTTATCTGTGTATTTGTCTAAATTTTTATCTGGTACATAGATCTCCAGGTATGTATTGTGTAATAATCAATAATGCAGAAGAGCAACAAGAATTCTTAATTCTTAATATGGATGTGTTCATTTGGGTACTCAAATGATTCTGTTCTTTGCAGTTACTCGTACAAATAAGTCATGCTGTTTTACCGTATCTTTGACATATACAATGTGTTGTTAGCTAGAACCATCACTTATTGAATCCTTTAAAAAAAATAAAAAAATTTAAGCATTTAGTAACCATTAATACACCTTAACTAAACATGTGACAGTTTGGCCGAGTGGTCTAAGGCGCCAGATTTAGGCTCTGGTCCGAAAGGGCGTGGGTTCAAATCCCACAGCTGTCATTTTTTATTTATTAAACAACGAGAACAAACAAGTTGAAGACGACTATATGAATCCTCATTGACCATGTTTCTCCATTTAAACCCATCTCGTGCCATAATGATTCGGTCACTCGGCCACAAACCTTGCAACGATAACTCGTTGGGACGGGTTTTATATAGCCTACGGGCCATTATTATGCCTTTCTTGGGATGGGAACCTTCTTTTTAGGATTGAGGCCTTAGTCCCCTTGATCTAGATGATGACATTGAATTAGTGTGCTAGAGTTCGGAGACAATGCAATTATGCAAATGCCTAAACACTAGCACATTACCTAGAGCCTATAGAAAAGATTAAAAATTCTTTTAAAAAAGGACAAGAAAAAAACAATCATAATCGTCACAATACGACTTATACCTGAAACCCTTTATTAATTGCTAAACTGACTGAAACATTTCCTAGTGAAGTAAAAAGCTTTGTAGACCCAATGAGTTTTAGGTCCCTCTAACTGGGTAGTTGTTTGGCTACTTCAGGCCCACAGCTAAAAGGTAGAAGAATCGTGTTCTGCTGCCTGCCAAACCTCTGCTTTTCTTTCTCTGATTTATTGCATCTTTACAAATATAACAAGTTACCGGCTTCTAGACTAAAGTGGAAATAGAAATACTCAATTTCAGGCCATTTTTAATATGTTCTTCACCAATCCTTTATTTCATTTTGATGATGTCTTGTTCTGTTCCTTGGCAGGATTGAATTCTGAGCATAGTGTATGTTCAGAGGCAGATACGTCTAGTACAGCGAGAAAGTCTACGTAGTCTATTTCTTATATCAATACAACATGGTACAAGTACACTTGAGTTAGACGACCTTGATCATACAAAGATAGAACAGACAATTCTACTGGAAATGATGGTGATTATGATTACACATTTAAGAATGCTTCTTCTATAGTGGAGTACAGCTACTGGACAGTTGCAGGATCCAATACCAAGGTTCCCTAAAAGACATTATGATGAATTGGAAGGTTAATGTTCCTGAATAACCTATGTTCCAATTCATTAGGGTATCTGTCATGTTGCTCTGTCAAAGCTGCTGCCAACCTGCATATGGAGCCACTCGGATTGTGCCCCTTGAGCATATTCTCTCGGTGCTTGTGTGCCAAAAATCATTCCAGTGGCATCAAATGCTGATGGTGCTAGCTGAAAGAGAAGTAGAGGACCCCGGAAATCAATAAAGTGATGAGAAGCTTTCCACCCAAATTATACTTACAGAAACATGAAAAGAATCCGGCACTAGATTGTGTTGCAATGAATATGAGTATTTTAGAGATTAACTTGATATTGAAAATACAGTCAAGATCAATAGAGCCTAGTGTTGATGCATAAATGAAAACATTAAGTAGCAGTTCAGTTGGTCACAGAGAACTTGGTTTTGTTATTTAGTTCAAGATGGTGCGCATAAAGGTCACATGAGTACAGCAGATCGTGGTTGAGAAGCAAAATCATGTAGTCAATAGCCACACATTTTCTAAATAATCAACTAGGTAAAATTGTACATAACAATACAAAAGATTGAGAGGAATAGAGAACTTGGGAAGTGAAAGTTGGAAAGTGGGGCAAAAGATAGACGTCATAGACTTTATTGTGGAGCCAGAGGCCCAGATGGCATGGAAGCTTATTGGAAAATGTCTACATCTGTCCTAAATATCACATCATTTAATTTCACATGGTAAAGTGCAGATCTAACAATGCTGCAAAAAGCTTAAACTTCACTTTCAATACTTATCAGTAAACATCATCACTGTGAAGACAGGATTGGGTAGCAAAAGAACTGTAAATGGTGATAAACTTCTGGACCAATTCCCCCCGCCCCAAAAAGATAAGGTAAAAAAAAAAAAAAAAAAAAACACGCAAGAAAGCACAAGAAAAAGTGGTCACTAGGGGCACATTTGTTGGAAATTAAACTAATGCGAACAGATACCACATGCAATCCAGAGAAAAGTCTCAGCTGTTATCACAGGGCTTTTGGTCTAGTGGTATGATTCTTGCTTGGGGTGCAAGAGATCTCGAGTTCGATTCCCGGAATGCCATTCCTTGTTTACTCATTAAAAAAGAAAGTCTCAGCAGTTATAAAATCAACAAAGAAGTGGAACTTTGTATCGGATGAACCTTAATCTAAAGTACAAGCTTCCTCGGAAATGCAATTTGGACGTAGAATGCTCCAGACACTAATGCAGGTGGTTTCCTGTTGACACTACCTCAAGATAACTGAATAGGGTCGGTTTAATGGCAAATCGGTACATGAAAATGGTCCAAATCAAAAGAGAGCACAATCTTTCCTTGTTTCCACACATGCTCCTACATGGACCAGACAGAGAGTATCATATTTCTTTCGAGAAATATGGTTGCATAGAGGTCGAGCATTCTTCAGATGCTCAAGGAAGATATCAATATCAACTAATTCAATAACTTTATTAGACTATCACATAATTTGTCTTCTTTTTTTCTTTTATTTTTTTGAGAAAGACTATCACATAATTTCTCATAACCATGGTGCTCGAAACTTCTTAAACTTCTAGGTCGAGAGTCTTTGGATGATAGAGATTTTCAACTGCAGCCAGGAGAAAATATGATGTAGAAAGTGTGCAGTGAAACATATCTACCATGGTCAAAAGTTTATGGTTCTGGAATTTATCATCTCAATCTCCCCTAACATATCTACAATATCTAAATTAAACAAAAAAACAGATAAAAGAACCTCCAGCAAATTTTTATCTTTCAATCAATAATCAACTCCGAGATTTGAAGGCTTTACCGATAGAAAACATAGAGTCTTTCAGATCACATAAAGAAGATTCCATCTAACAGGTTTCTTAGATAAGGAAAAAATATCATAAAAACCACCAAATAACTTACATCTTTTGAAGGAAAGGTTTCTATAGGGTGGTTCATCCTTGAATTGACTGCTTCAAGCTTCATGGACAAGAACTGGAAAGTTCAACCAAAGCAAAGTGGATGAGGTTAGGACTTGAGTTGATAACAAGGCCAACTTCAATACAGGGAAGACGAGGAACTACCTCAACTTGACGCTGTAGTGACTGGATATAATTTATTATTTCATCAAGAACAAGCGCTTTTCCAATAACCTGTAAGAAAATTACAAACTAAATCTTGCAAAACATGCAAATTGTACATGAAAAATGCATTCAATCTAACAGAGACAAAATATTGATGTAGGTTCCCCCCCGTAGATATATTAAAAATGTTGCCCTTCATATAATATCCACCTAAATTCTAATATATAGCCCATAAGCTCAAGGTCTTAGGATAACTTCAAAAAGATTACTGACCTTATTACATCCAGGAACCAAATCTTGCAGAATTTTCATCCTCTCACTGATCTTTTCTCTCCTGGCCTGATAAATTAAGATTCTGCTCAGCCACTGTCAAGAAATAATTGCACCACTAAAAGTTAGGGAAGTTCAGAGAAGGCATTACCCTCTCTGCTAGACTGTGGCTATCAGTAGCTTGGCCCCTTCTTGCCCTTACGTGGATGTAATCCTTAGGTGGCTCAGGTTTACTACTTTGTTCAGTACCCTTGTTAGCCGTCTGGGAACTAGATTCTGCTTCTACCTTTGAAGCACCATTTTCTTCTTTAGATTGAGATGCTTTCAGGCGTTTGGCCACTGAACCATCCTGAACATAATTTGAATTAATACGAATATCAATAAGTTGCTTCATTAAATCTGAAAACTATATCAAGATGAGAATTCGTCAGCTGAAGACTCAATAGAGTTATGAAATCTAACGTTGATCCGAATGAAAATGGTTCACAAAGCAAATAACCAATTAGCACATACATCATGAACTTACACCATGTTTGATTTGACAAGCATCAATAGCTTAAGGATGTATAATTTACCACCAATTAGGATAACAAGCAGAGAATTAAGAGAACAAATTACATAATTGACATGTAAAAGTGACTCAACCCAATGATAAATTCTTTATTCTTCCTAAACATTAGGCAGCAAACGTGATAATTCAACAACTTCCAACGTCAAATCAACAGTAATCTATCAACATCCCACCTTAAATCAAAAAGAGGAATTTAAAACAAAAAGTTAAAGTATAATTACCAAATCATTAGCATCACTAGTTGAGACAAACTTAGAATAATCATCCTCCAAATTCATATCCCTCTTCCTGACACCAACATTACCTCCACCACCACCATCAGTGCCACCGGCGCCGCCGCTTCTTCCGTTCTGCTCCGTCAGAGTAGATTCGTTAATGGAGTTCGCCGCCGCTTCTAATAAACCCGTAAAGCTACTCATTCTAAGACCCAATCCTCCTCCACCATTTCCCGCCGCCGCGGAAAACGGCCAAATCTCAGCTAAGCTATAAGAAGAAGGATTCGCCGCCGAGAATGAACCCTCATTAATAATAGGTGGATCCATTTCAACAATTCACAATTATATACACACAATGACATAAACCATAAAATAAAGTGCACTAATATAGAATTAGTGTGAATTTTTATTTTTAACACTAAATGAGTGGAATTGAAAACCCCTAAGTGAGTTTGATTTTTTTGAAAATATTTGGGGGTTTATTATAGTAGAGTGAAAGTGAAAGTGAAAGGCTAGAGAGACAGGGACTACTGTGATGTGAGGTAGAGAGGGAGAAGATGAAGATTAGGGTGCGCAGTGTACACCCCGGCGCAATTTAGTAGTCTTCAATGGAGTGAAAGAGTGAGGGAGGTATTCTCGGAGGATCTAAAAGGCTATTGTCGGGATGAGAAATGAAACAAGTCGCTGGTTTTCTGATGTGCTTTCTACTCGCTTTTATAGGCGGCCACGTGCTCCTGTCAAAATCATTTTAGTAATCTTTTTAAGTTTGGGATTGAGGAGAGTGGAATGCTTAATGATGGGCGCGTGTGGATCAACGTTTTATTAATCTGGATTATTTTTGGGATCACACGCCTTACATATCGCAGCTTAAGCAGTAGTATTAGTATAAAAATGGCGTCGTGATTTACAGATGTATCTTTTTTAAAATTACAATATTAAATTCAACTTTGTTCCCAAGGGGATAATTAATTCAAATTATCTTTCTTTGTTAGAGAGAACTTCTTGATATTAATTCGAATTCAAGCAACCCTTCAACTGCATATCCCATATGGGATTCCATTTATCTGTTTAATGTGCTATTTAATTGGATCAAGGCTACTAGACACACCAATAATTAGTTAGTACAAAGGAGAAAGTAAACACAATTATTAAAACTTAGGCCAGGATGTCATCCCAAAGACTTGCCTGTTTGGTTTCGAACTCCAAAATGGAATGAAAAAATAAGTACAACACAAAGCCTAACAAATTCTAGTTTAAAGCTTAAATTTCCTCACCTAATTTTATGTTCTCCGTACATCTAATCTCCTACTATATTTGTTTTTCGACTACCGGATTTTGGCAACTCATCAAATAGATCCTTTGTTTCTTACAGACATATATAAACGTGTCATTTAACTTGGCCTCAACTGGTATCTATATATGCTGTCTAATATTGAGTGTGCACAAGTAGAGACGTAAACTATCATGAAGTTGAAAAAGTAAACACATGCGTTCTATGTGCTCTCTGTGGCATCTCACGCGAATTATCATGTAAAATGTATATGTATTATGTCTTTCTTATATTATGAAATTCTGGTTCAAAATAAAAAGATGATGAAAGGTCATGTCATGGCTAAAATTTCCTAAATTGCATTCTCCTTTTGGTGGACAAAGTCAAAAAAAGACTTACTCATTTACGAATTATTAACTACAGTTAAATAAGACAAACAAGGTGAAAATGTGGATTGATTTGCATAAATTAAGAGTTAATTAACTATTTATGTAAATACGCATATCTTGTATTAATTATAGTTATATAAATATCCACTGCGAACAAATTTTTCCTTCTTAATTTCATACCCTCCCTCATTCTTATAAAGTCCTTATAACTATATTGCAATGCTCGTCTCTAATCAGAGGTGGAGTACTCAAAATTAGAGTTTATAGATTTTGAATTTGTCCAAAATCCAAAATTATCATAGTTACTAAGTTCGTAATTAAATATTTAACAAGTTTTTTAGTACGAGTAGAGAATCGAAACAAAAGTTATCGAGTTCGTCCCAATAGACCAACTGATACCCTCCGTCTGCCTCAGTCTCAAATGGATTGATGATTGACAACACCTTCCGTACTACAATTTCTTGTTTACTCTTTTTCCTCATTTGCTTTGTCTTTAGCAAAAATTAACCCTACTTGCATATGCCTCGTTTGATTTTGCTAAGGTCTAGAAAACTACGAAGAACGTAAAAAGAGTAAGAAAACGTGAACATCAATTTTTTATTTGTTAAAGCATATGGTTTGTACAATTCCACCACAACAGTTTCTTGCACAGTTGACACTATTACCTTTATTCATCAATTACCAATAAGAATTTCTTTGACTGCTATCACAAATTATGACGTAAAGTTTAATTACACGGGTCGATAACCTTAGGCGGGCGCCTCTAAGTTGCAAGGAAGGTCACCAACCAAGGTCATGGCCTCATGGGTCTTCTTGATCGTCCATTCAATTTAAAACATATTAAAATTCTACTTTTTTAAAAATTTGAAATTGAATTTGATGATTTGTTCAAATTTCATAAATAAACACTAATTTTAAATCAAAACTTTGAATTTGAGCTCCAAATTTGCATGGCCAAACTCATTTTTAATAGGTTGAATAACTGATTAATGCTAAGTAGGAGTCGAAAAGCAATCATATATAGTTTGGTATTAGACAGAAGGATTTGGGGCCACATATGAATATGATTAATACAAAACCCTAATTTGTCATAGCAATTACAGTTGCAAGAAGCTTTCATGATTCAACAAATTGGCCTAACCCTCCCTTTTTAAGTATTGTTAAGTAGAATTCTGTTTCTTTCATGTGCCAAATTTTTCTTGCTTACCCACACTGTTTTCCAAGTGAAGCAAAATATAAGCCACTCTAAAGTTTACTTCCAAACATACCCAATATGGTATTGCTTGCATGTGCCTTTGATACTTCCTTCTCTACAATATATATGACTATTGGCAATTTTCTATAAGTTGTAAGATGTAACACGTACATTGATGGCAACACTTCATGACAATGAATTTTCTTTTTTGTTTTTGGTATAATTATCTGGTATTTGGTACTCATAGCTCGTCCAACTCACACGACTAAAAAATCATTGTTTTTCTACTAAAATTATTCACTAAAAAAGGCTCAGTAGTTATTTATGTGATATTTTGATTGAATCGATGGGAAAAGAAAAAATAGTAATGTTTTCATATGAAAAAATTATGAAGTTTTCCACTATTTTTCAGTGAGAATCTGTGAGCTGGTTCGGTGGAAAATAAGTGGGAAAATCACATTCTATAGCACAAATTTTCATTAATTCGCGGTGGAAAAAACTTTTATTTCTAGTAGTGTCAACGGCTGATCTAGAGGTTCGATTACAAATTCACAGAAATTCAATTGGGAATCCAATTATGATTATAGTATTAATTTGAAGTCATTGCAGAAATCAACAACAATAACAACAACATACCTAATATATTCCCATAAAGTGATCAGGTCTGGGGAGGATAGAGTGCGTAGTCCGTATCACTACCTCAGAGGTGAGGTAGAGAGGTTGTTTCTGATACCCTCGGCTCAAGACAAAGACATAATAAAAGAACAAGAAACAATAGGTAGTAACAGAACAACAGATAGTACAGAAACAAGACTACCATAAGATAATACTACAATCAATCTACCCGAGACCACAAACATCATCAAAACTCCAAGAATAAGACACTACAAGCGTAGCACTACGACTACGAGCACATACAACAAAATAAAGCACTACTACCTACTAGCATAGACACACTCCTACCTACTAATCTACCCTAATTCGCGTTCTTCATACGTTCCTA
The DNA here is from genome assembly GCA_003996215.1 of Jaltomata sinuosa. Taxonomy (NCBI): domain Eukaryota; kingdom Viridiplantae; phylum Streptophyta; class Magnoliopsida; order Solanales; family Solanaceae; genus Jaltomata; species Jaltomata sinuosa. The sequence goes on along the minus strand of QJPP01000376.1, from coordinate 313,276 downwards.
TCTAGGGTCATGTCCTCGATAAAATGTAACTTCTCCATGTGATGTCTAATCACTACCTCCAATACTTCTTCAATCTGCCTCTGCATCGCTTGAAACCATCCATAGCCAGTCTCTCACACCTCCGCACTGGGCCATTCCTGCTCCTCCTCATTATATGCCCGAACCATCTCAACCTCACTTTCCGCATCTTGACTTCTACCTTGTCTTGGATAACCTCATTTCTAATCCTATCTCTCCTAATAAATCCACACATCCATCACAACATCATCATCTCCACCACCTTCATCTTTTGGATGTGAGAGTTCTTAACTGACCAACACTCCGTCTAATATAACATAGTTGATCTAAACGTCACTCTGTAGAATTTGCCTTTAAGTTATTACAGAAATCATGAACTACAAATTTTGAATCTTTCTCTAGTCGAACAAATTCATATTCTCCTGCATAGGATTCATTAAAGGGAAAAACGTTTCCTTCTAGAGATTTTTCTATTTTTGAGATCGAACTCGAAACTTTGAATAAGAATAGAGGAATCGCATATGTTCCAAATGCCGTACGTTTGGGTCGTCATGCATGAAAGTGACTAACTCCTTCCCAAATGCCTTTGTACAAGCTACTTTCTCTCTTTTGGGTATTTGAAATGTGCTTTAAACACAAGGATTTGGTATAGTGCCTTTTTACGGCTTATTTATGACTATTTATATTTATAATCTTTGTGTCATCACCTTATGGTCCACACAATTCCCCCCTCGGCCAAATTGGAAAGTGACACACATGCTAAAATTATAATAATCTTTTTAATGTAAAAAAAAACTGCGTACAATAAATTCCTATGATTCGATTCTTACGAGATTTTCCTATGATTCGATTCTTTCTCAAATCTAGTGTATAGCGAGAGTTTTAGTGCATTAGACTATGTACCCTTTTATAATATAATGTTCTTTTTGTTTTAAACCACTGTTACATCAAAGATGGAATATGGAACATTATAAAATCGTGGAAGAAAACATGGAACAAAATTTTGATGGATGGGAATTTATCTTTTCCCATTTGCTTTTGCTTTTTGAGAAATGTCGATTTTTCATTGGTTGAATATATGGATGGCCTAATTCGTATGTTCATCAGTTATGACTGTTTACACTTTCCAGTTTCAATATATGGTAGGTTAACAGCTTGGTGGCATCAACTTCATGACAGTCAAATGAAGTCACAAGTAAATTATCACTCCCTCCGTTGGGGCGCGAACAAAAATACCACATTGATGGCTAAAAGAATTGGGAAGCTACATATAAGGTGCATGTAAGATCTCTTAATGGTGTGAGGGCAAAAATCGTACGGGCTTGATCCAAAGCCGACAATATTGCACCATGTAAGAGTATCTTTGAGTTGCTTAAGTCCAACAACACTCCGTCTACTTTTATTTGTCCAATTTACAAAATGAAAAGATAATTTATCACTAACTTCCTCCGTTCAGTTTTACTTGTCTACTATTCTAAAAATAAATTTACATTTTTACTTGTCACTTTTAACAGATCAAGAAGACAAATATTTCTTTCCATGTTTTACTTTTACGTTACTTAAATCATTTTCCAAGACTTAATACTAAACATCAATTAATAGGGGTAGTGTGGTGAAATAGTCATGTCAATTATTATTTTGTGTCAAGTCCAAATGTGACAAATAAAAGTGAATGGAGTGAGTAGTTCTTAGTTTAGCCGTATTATTAACTATAATCATTTCCAAAAACATTAAATTTATTATAGTTAAATAGTGATATAGTAAAATTGTTATTTTATCTATTGCTCTTTAAAAGATATGCCAAATTAATACTGGATAAGTAAAATGAACGAAAAGTATTAGTATTTCTTAAATTTGGTCAATATTCATTAATTTTTTTTAAAATTTCAAAAGCGAACTACTATTGCTGAAAATGAGGTACAATTATTAGTGCATGATAAAAGTAACATTTTTTCAAATCACTATTATAAAGGTTTCTCAAGCCGAATTGGACACGCATTTTAGTTACGTACTATTTTCTAAATTAAGCAAGACATAAGTCACAAAGCGACCATCAAATAAAAGTTTAAAAGCTCAACTTTTTTTAATCTAGATGATGACCTTTCCCTCGATGCAAAGCGAGGTCCAAGGTGAATGTGGATTAACGATGAAGAAGCGATAAAATCAGCATAAGAAAATATGTTCACACTATGATTGTCTTTTACGAGAAAATTAGCCAAAATAGAAATTTAGTTATTTTGGTTCAACATTCTCGATTTTATGCTCATTTCAGAAAAATATGTTTTTACTATGATCGTCTTTTGCTTTTTTCTATATTTACTTTTTCTATATATTGCCTCGCTTAGTAAAATTTTGGCTCTACCAATAAAAATGTGCATTCTAAATTACTATTAACACAAAGAATTATTAACATCTTTCGATGACATTGAATCCGCAGGGCCAGAAAAACGTTAAGTTGAAAATCATGTCTCTTTTCAAAGTTTGTCAAGTCCCTTCCTCATTTTAAATTTAGCTCGTTTTTATTCTTACTGTGCGATTGGTCTGCTGGAAAATATTTTTATGAATGTGTTATTTTCTGATGTTTGGTTAGAGAAAAAAGCTAAAATTAAATGGTTATTTATAATTGTATTATACCTAGCAATCCAGACCTCGGGGCAGGTTGTACACATGTAAGACGCATGCGTCTACTTATTAAACTTTATACAAATTTAAGTATCTACTTGTACAAACTCAAAATTGGAGAAGTCAAGTTAAAGGACACGTTTATGTATTATGTCATATTAATTTTCATACTACTTGTAATCAAAACATAATCAAGTTTCTTAACATTAAAATCACTTTTCTATAAACATAGTTTGCAGAAAATATTCAGCAACTTAACGCGACTTTCCCAAATGCAACCCGCCCCCGCCCCCATCCCCCACCCACCGGCCCTTCTCCTTTTGCGAGTCTGAAATTTTTTGAGTTGTTTTAGTCGTCGTGGTCGATGAGGAAGAAAAAGATGAATGAATATTCTTTTGAGAGTCTAATAATACATCTAATACTTAACGCCATACACACAACTGTCATATTAGGACGTTTTCAATACTTGGCAAAACAAAATAAATAATTAATCTCCACGACTAGTACAACGACAAACACCAACATGCCCTAACAAAGTATAGCAATAGCAAAACCAAAAATTGAAGCTGAACGTCGCCTGAGAGATTCGAACTCTCGCGGGGAAACCCCATGTACTTAGCAGGCACACGCCTTAACCACTCGGCCAAAGCGACGCTATGCTTATAACGCTATTTTACACATATGTATTTACAACAATTGACTATGTGTTATGACAAGATTATCCTTTTTTAAAATTAATTTTGGCGCATCGTAAAAGACTAAATGGAAATATTAAAATCTTTCATAGTTTATATTTCTTAGATTAGCCATCAGCAAAAACTCTATTTTCTTAATCGCGTCATTGCATACAAGCATATCTTCTTTGTGTTTATGACCTTCATTTACCAAAGAGTTCGCGCATTTGTTTCTCTCTCTCCAAATGTGCGTAGCATTGGCCTTGATGACTTTCAACGAGTTTGCGATCTTCAATTATCTCCCAATGAGGGTGATTATGTATGTCCTCTTTTGTGTTAAGTTTGACAAGTAGACAATCTATTTTCACTTCTAATTCTTTGTATCCCGTTGCCTCTTCTAATTTGAGTCCTTGCTTGATGCTTCATAATTTTGTGGCAAGGCTAGAGATATGTTTCATTTTACCTTAATCTCCCAATATTCATTTTCCTTGGTCATCTTCGAAATTTTCCAAAAGCAGCATTTCTAATTTAGACATTCACGCTACCATCCGCGTTCAATTTAATATTCTTGCACAAGGAGAAGACCAAGCTACCAAGACCACTTTGCCAGTTACAATACTCTAATGTGTATTTAACTCATCTCCGAAGTATTCTATCCGCTATTCCATAAAAATGATAACTCAAGGCGATCTTCTCTATCACAATGAATTAGCCGATGACACATGCCCTTGGGGCAAAAGGCCCTTACCGCGGGTCCACAAGTGGACGACGGGAGCGTGCATTTCAGCACGGTGGCTTCACAGTACTGACTTTTCATCCAAGTGCGATGACCAATCCATTTCTTTTATTCTGCTTCATGTATTCCTGGTTTAGAGAATTTTTTTTTATCATATTACATAATTTACATTATATCATATACTTAATTACTTTTGGTAGTCTTGGTTAATTGAATACGGTAGGTTTGTAGCCTCTCGTGCCACTTGGTTGCAACATAGGAAATTCAATATATTTGGAAAAAGTGGTACTAGTTTGTTCAAACATATCCATTTCAATCAAGTCCATGTTTGTGTTACATGTAGAGGTAACACGATAATTATCTTCGCTAATTTAGAACAAATAGGATTATAAGTGCATTGCGTGAAATTATCCATTATTTACATTCAAAGTACGTGTGTCTACTGGTGTTTCTAGAGTAAATATTCCAACTGCTTGACCCAAAAAACAAGTCTTTCATTTGTCAGTGGCAACTCATAATAAAGTAGTCGATTGGGAAGATGATAAAGAAAAACAAAGAAACAGGAAAATTGATATCCTGATTTTATTTTCCCCTCAGAGCTCCGTTGCGTTTGTACATGAAAATGCCAATGTGAATTTCAGATTTGGGCCATCCATTGGAACTTCGACTATAGTTTAACGAAACATAGCTAAAATTGTTGTATCAGACGGGTGGGTATCGGTTGTATTATTCAGGCAGCGGGTGTCAACTGTATCAAGCTGGTACCGGGCAAGTATCAAGCGATCAGTTGTATCAGCACATATTGTATAGCTGAAAACGCACGAAAGAGTTGTATCAACGCAATGTGTATAGTGAGTGCATTTGCAACAAAAACCCAAAATGTACCTAAGAATCATAATTTTTTGAAATTATATCTATATATTGTAAATACAGTCTACATATATGCCACACCCCATAATTTTTCCTATCTATTTGCTCTTGAAGTAAAACATTTCAATTTTTAGCTTATGGGAAAAAGGTAAGGGTGTGTGTACACCACAATTAGCCTATTTTGGATTTAGGACACTACTTACTACATTAGAAATACACTGATAGTCCAACATAATTTTTACAAAGCTGATGCAAGAAGAGGATCAGCCAGCATGCACAACTTGGATAAGCTAAAGGAAATTCGAATTTTACAGGATCCCTTATATGATTCCAATTTCATCATACAAGTAACACGGAACACGGTAATACATGGAACTGATCAATCCTGTAAAAAATTATTTCTATCCCTTTGGCTTTGGATTCCAGTACAGCAAGAATCAATTGGGGGTTTGAACACGCAAAGGGTAACAACACATTCATTGGTAAGTGGAAACTTTTCAGTAACTTTTTCAGAACCAAGAAGATATGAAAATTAAAGTTAGTATAGACAGTTGATCTACTCAGACACAAAATTTCATCAGTATCTTCCAAATCATTAAATAGCAGCACCCAAAATCTTTCTGCAGTATGGTAAAACTACAGAGTAAAATAGGCAAAAATCTATTGAACAGTTCTTGTGACTTGTCCCTCTTTACTTCCAAGAACAAAGAGCTATTTACTAGTAGCATCAATCACTCCATGGATACCACCATTAAATATTTTATCTACTTTCTGAGCCAGAGGACCAAATGTAGCAGTGTACAATTTGTTTCTCAGTATTCCAATGATCAATACACTACACTCCCTCTTTGGAGGGTGTTTAATGGCACAGTTAAGGGATACGGTGCTGAGTTTGAGGGGCCGTGGTGGGGGAGGAAAGTGTCTATAGAACTACCACTGCTTTTTCATCAAAGCTAATGTACAAAACTATAGAGACAGATAGCAAACTTCTTTTCCAAAATTTTCCTTATGTTAACAGGAATTTCAATTTCACCTCAAGATTTCAACTTGATTCTGCTTTTTGTACAGTAGTCTTGAACAGGAGGACATATATCTTGTGATCCATGGAGAAATATATGAAACCACCTACTGAATGTGTGACAAAAGAGCCAAAACTGGTCCCTACTATACAGTGCCATGCTGGTCCATAGACCCCATCAAACTCCTGAAAATCAAGAAAACACATTTTAACAAAATAATGAAAAGCTCAAATCTCATAATCACCAAAGAATGCACAATCATTAAAGTGTATTACCTTTTTTAGGGAAAAACCAAGGGATTTAGAGGAGAACTTTTCCAAGCTATCATGAGCCTTTCTTGCAAAATCCACAGCATGAATCTGCATAAAGGGTGGCATATCCACAGACACAACTTTCACACCACTGCAAGAAAAGAAATCAGCCAACTCAGTCTGTGAGCAGCAGAATGATTTCCTCCTACCGCCACCATTCACCGACAAGGAAAAAGATGGCCTTTTGATCTTATCACCCCCTTGTTGAACTTGAAACCCCTTCAACTGGTCACTATCTTGGCTCTTGGATAACAGAGCTAATGCCCTTTTAACATCCACCTCTTTCTTCAACTCCTTCTCCTTGTGGGGTATTTTCTTGATTTCACCTTTTTCTTGCAGCAAGACAATAGCTTTATCAATATCTTTCTGCCCATCTGCCACCACATATCTCCTCCCATGTTGGCTCTTTGACTTAGTCAAAGCAGAACATGAGGAATCAAAAGCAGTGGAAGCAGCCAGAGTTTTGGCCTGCAAATGAGTGTCAACAGGAGGAGGATGTCTATGTCCAGATTTGAGGATTTTGTGATTTGCATAGAGCTTGGAGAAGTGATTAGAGATGTTTTGGACAGTGGGGGAGGGGAGGGTGGGATCTGGTGGGGGGTGGGGCTTGGTAGTGGAGATGGTGGCGGAGAAAGGGGTAGGTTTAGGTTGCTTTTTGAGGGTGGGATCCATTGAAGTGTTTGGAGGGTCTGCAGCTAAGGTCTTATTTTGGGGATAACGAGAAATGAAAGAGAAAAAATGGAAGAGACATAGTGTAATTTAATGTGTGGGGGGGGGGGGAGGGGGGGTTCAAGTGTTGAACTAGTTCACTGGATTGGGACCTGTGAGAAGTTGAGCCAAAGATCTGGCTTTCCCCTAAATGGCGCCGCTTGCGGAGAAAAATAAGGCAATATTGATTCATTTATTTGGACTATTTCTTGTGGAAAAATTTATTTAAATTACTAACAAAAAGTGATGAAATATCTTGTATTTTCTTCATTCAAAGTTCAAACGTTACTTTAAAGATTCCGGGCTCCACTTGATTTGGCATTATTTCCTATTTAATTCCTCCAGACAAAAAACACATTCTTATCTTTTTAAGGAAAAAGTTTTCATAATCATACTTATGATATGTCTAAGATCATATATTTCAAAAACAGTCATACGAATATTATAATATATTTTAAATTATAAATTTCAGAAGTCCTTATTTCTTAATTCAACTTAGTGGCAAGTCACAGTATGACAAACAAACGAAGTATTTATAACTTCCTATTTTCGCAAAGCTATTTGCACAATCATATTGTAGGATATAGTTTGAGTAATTTATTGTAAATATTTTTCATATAATTAGTGCAGTTTAACTGTCTTATCAGATTTATTATAAGAAATATCTATTATTATATGTCAATTTAACTTGATGGTGGGGAAAAAAATCAAACACCAAAATTCATAATACTTATTCGCACCATTGTGATAGAGTAATCGTAAATGTTAAGTTAAATCTTTAGGCTTATTACAGGATGGGACAGTCTTTTCAACAACATACCTAGTGTAGTCCACAAGTATGTTAAAGAGGGTGGATGTATGCAAATTTTACCATTATCTATGAGGCGGAAGGGGAAGTGGGTGGGTGAGAGGGTCATGTGAAAGTAAGGGGGCTTCATTTAGATGATCTCATACTATATGCATTTACAGTCAAACCTAAATGTTGGGTGTGTCATATTTAATGATCCATCAAAATCATGTATACGTTGCCTCATTCTAAGAAAGCAAGAAAACGTGTGTGTTTTGTGGTCAACACAGCCTAACACATCCACAATGCCTGTCCATCATAGTTGGTGAATTTTGAATCTTGGTCCATCCCTTGTTACTGTAACAATAGAGCAATTTTTTCAATCAATTTTGAACCTTGTCCTTCTCAACCTCTTCTTGAATACATAGCAATTTAATTTATCCCCCATTTCCAAATATAGTAAGCTTAGATTAACAGCTCCAAAACCCTTAGATTTCCGGAAATCAAAATATAATCTTGAAATGGGAAAAATCATTAATTTTCACGTAAGGTTTATTTTTCCTCCTCCAGTCTTGTGTTTCCTAGCAGAATGTACAAACAAAAATACAAAGTAAGCATGTAATGAAAGGGATAGGAGCTCCAGCAAATCTTCTAAAAAAAAAGACAGCAGCATGGATCACCATGCATTGCACCAGAGCATACTTCAAACACTCTGTTGGCAAAATTATCTATATATAAAAGTTTTACTTACTACTTAGTTTCGTGTCCCACAAGTACATTAAGATCAAAACCGTTTGAATTGAAGAATTGTTTCTAAACAAACCCAGTCAAACACTACTATCAGAGACAACCAGTTAACTTCACTTCCCATGCTTAAAGAACATGTGATATCAGGTCAGTTTTCCATTAAATTCAATATATTATTGTCACGGGGACACGTTATAAAGGAAAATTTAATCAACAAGCCAAGAGTTGTTTTTAAATGAAAAATCAAGCAACAAGTTAGAGCAAGGACGACAAACCAGTGACATCACGAGCTGAGGGTTCTTTCATGCATTCATAATGCATATGCTGGCTTCAGACTTTGAGATTAGTCGTTCTGATCTGAATTGGGGGTGAATTTGCATTAACAATAAATCACACATCAACGAATGAAAAGATCACTCGAGGAATAGTAGTCAAAGGACGAATTTATTTGATAAGAAATCACACCGACGTGGTTAAGACTATCACTCGAGCAATAGTAGTTAAAGATTAATAACTCGAAACAAGATGGAATTAGAGTAAAGCTTGGATATTATTCACTTCTGAATACTCCACTAGGTATACAAGCCGTAATCAAAGCAACTTCAGAAGAACCCTGATGGACACACTACCAGAGCCGTCTGAAATTAAAATATGAAGGTAGTACATTCTTGCTGCTCCATGAGTTGGACAGACGCTAAAACCCCTTCACGATTACCTTGTCATTGAAGAGCAATTAGAAAGTAATTACAATTTGAAGGGTACTAAGGATGCATATCACAATGTTGAGAAAACTTGAAGCCAGAAGAGTAATAATAACAGAGTACATCGGCACCTTGACATGTAAACACAAGCAGCATGAATTCTAATTCCACCAACTTGACAAGTACACAATAGGCAGTAGTGGAAACTAATGGTGAAATTCAACAACGTCAAGTAAAATAATTACTTTATCAATACTCCTCGGTTGTGAAATTACCTAGGTACATTAATTAGATTAACCAAAAACATGCAATCAACATCATGGACTTACAGAAGTGTGGCATAAAATAAATTATTGTATCCTCTTAGAAATAAGATAAAATGCAATTCTACCAGGCAACTTAATAATTCTACTAGTAAAAGCTTTCCTAGATTCTATTTTTAGATTTTCTTTTTCGTTTGTCGCGGCCTTTCCTTACCATTTACTCTACATACATACACGACATTAGTTTTTCGGTAACTACATTGACTATTAACTAAGATACAACTACAAACACAAGTTTAATGATCATTCACAAGAATATCATTGCAAAGGAGCATTAATATCTACATGTTACATATGTGGTCCTATCAATCAAAAATTTCATCTTTTCAATAAATTTAAGGGCAACAGGAGGTTCAGTAGTCCTACCATGATGAAGGCTTAAATATAATGAAATGTGTGTGATAATCAGTACAAAATAGAACACAGAACAAAACTGGTCCAGGACAATTTTATCATGAATCATCAGAGAGAGAGAGAGGTTTCTTCAGAAACACCAGTTAAAAGCACCTATCCACTATCACTAATATTCCTAGTGAAGCAGTTTGTCCGAGAGCATTCTGGCCTTGATCCCAATCCACAACTTCTACTACTAACAAAATTTGCCTTTGATTTAATGGCCGCCAATTTGACTGGCCGTACTGCAAGTACAGGTTCAATGCTCACTGCAGCTTCCCTTCCGCCTCCCTTTACAAGCCCTTCATTGCTAGTACTCACCACAAAATATAAGCAAAACAAAACAGAAAAAGGAATGCAGAATTTCACACAGGTCTTTGTGTATCTTGTTGAAGGGTTGATATATTACTATTTTTATCCCACTGTCTGATTTTAGATGCATCAAAATTTCAAAAGTTCCCCAACACCCATCAATTCGTAGCTAGAGATGAAGTAAAACAGAACAACTTATGTGAGTTAGTTTAATTTGACACCGAGTTTAAGAAAGTAAAAAAAACTTTTGAAATATGTGGTCTAAAATAAGTTATAGATGTTTGTGTGACACCTTTCTGTGCACTTTTTATTAGTCGAACTCAAAAAAAAAAGAACTACTCACATTTCTATAATTAGAAAGAAATCAGTTTTAAAATTCTCTTTTTATCGTTAATGAAATTATCAAAGAATGATTTAGACCATAAATTTCAAAAGTTCATTCTTAATTTTTTGTCAAATCAAATAATATCACATAAATTGAGGCAAAGAAAGTACAATTTAAGTTGGAAATTTCGATGCGTAATAGTGTCTATCTATCACCGAAGTATCTTGTATGAGATAAACAAGTGTACATATTTGCTATAGATGTCACCAAATATGTCAATAAAAATTCTGGTGGAATGCTAAGTAAATTTTTATCCTAAACTAGAAGTCATGAATTCAAGCCCTAAATATGAAGTCGTTGACTGGAAAAAGTATTTTTAATTGGTGTCATATGCTTGTTTCGTGCCTACCAAGGTTGTGAAACTAAAGCGTGAAGCTAAATCCTACATACATATTTTATTGGGTCATATGTCAAAGCCTTCACGCAATTAGGACATTTAATAATGTAAATATAACAATATTCATCATATTAATTTTAGATCTTTTTCGTTTTGGAAGATCTATGGGAGAAATTACAGTAACTTGACTATTAATTAAGACATTTAATAATGTATATATTGAACTGTGATCTGCAGTACATCAATTAGTGCATTGTCACTAGTAAAAAGGATCCTCAGAGAGGCCAGGGAAGTTCAAGAACATTTCGTTTTCACATTCTAGCATGGCTTCGACAAATGATGACGATGATGTTCCCTTTGTAGATAACGAGGCTTCAAAATCCTTCATCGATGACACGTTGTTTGACCCATCTTGAGCTCCCGAACACACTAGCTTTTCTTCTATGGTTAATGCATCTTCTTGATCTTTGAAATTCGATGGAAGAAATGCATCGTCAAGAAGATAGTCACACCAGTTGACTTGATTTTCAGCTAATGAATGAGATGCTGATGATGAGGAGGATGATGACAAAGGCGAAAACGTAGAGCAATCAGTTATGGGATTTGGATGATGGGAGAAAATTGCCTTTGGGGAATTGTAATTTGAGGCCTCTGTTACAAATTTTATGGCTTGTAACTCGGAAAACAGATCGACAGGAGGCTGGTTTATATTGCTGGAACCTTGGTTGTTGCTAAAGTAACATTCTTCTGAAGCTTCAGTTTTTGGCAGCTTCACACAAAGGCTGTTGAAGTTTTGAAAATTTTGTAAAGAATGTTGAAGTTGTTCTGGTCTAGACATAAATGCACCCTTTAGCTCTCTGTTAAGAGACACGAAACGTGTCCTGGCTTTCGGGAAGCCACCAATGTTTCCATAGTCCGTGAGAATTTGGGAGAAGGGCTTGTGAGTGACCGGATCAATCCCCATTGCAGAGAGCTTCTTTTTCAGCTTAGTGTTCCACAAGTTCTTCACATCATTGTCTGTTCTCCCAGCTAGTTGTTGTGCTATTATGGACCACCTGACAATATTTGCAAGGGTCAAACTATAGGCTAAAGGCAATATTTGTCAATATTTATAGAATCAGTATCAGTACTTAGAAGTGTTTTTTCAACGCTTGATGCTTATCAACTACTTTTAATCAGCTAAGTTGAACAGGCTCGAATTATCCGGAGCTTACAGGATCTATGGCTTAACTTGTTTGATCTTGTTAGAAATCAATTAATTTTAGTATAATGACGAGAAAATCTAATAATTTGATCAAATAGGATTGACACACCTGCTACCTATAGTTGCATGAAGCTTAATGATCAGTTCCTCTTCTTGGGGTGTGAAGCTGTCCTGTTTAAGTTCAGGCTTCAGTCGATTACTCCACCTCTGCTTCTGATTCCTCCCACATCTCCCATATCCTGTTAAAAATTGCACTCATTCACAAAAAACTTGAAATTTAGTACCCGGCAAATTGTCAAGGAAATGAACCTTAAGTCTAACTCAAAGTTAACTCACGAGGTGGCAATTGCCCCAAAAACCAAATGAAAATGACATCATATTCGCTCAGCCAACGTAGGACAATGTAGCATGTTTCGCACGTATAGATCAGGACAACTGAAGTGTGGATAACATAACATCTGAGTTCTGACCCAATATTGGGAAACACGAGCATTGATGGGTCCTACTTTATTAATATGTTAGAAATGAATCATGAGCATAACTCAATCTCATCCAATGCTAGATCATGGATGTGAGGATTGTCCTAAACCATTTAAGGAGACAACAACTCATTCCCTCAACCAATTTCGGACAATCTAACATCATGTATAGGATTGTCCATCGAGTTTCAAACCGTGGGCCATATTCGACTTTAGGGAATTTTTTCTGCTATATAAGAAAAACAAGGAGTAATAGTTATTGTGATCTGTACCTGATTTCTTGGACATGGTTGCCCAATTACCAATTCCATGCTTGGTTGAGACAAATGTAGATGTGTTTGCATCCTCATCTGTCCAATTACATCTTCTATTATGCACCTTATCATTACAACAAGGAGGCCTCCCCATCTAATATTTTTCTATATAAATTTATGTTGTAGCACAGAACAATAGATGAAGGTATAAACAACAAAATGAAAGAATTCAATGTTGAAGAAGAAGAAGAGATAGGAATATGAATAATCCCAACTTTTGAACCTTCTTATGGATGCTCTAAAAGAAGGCAAGAAAAGCATGAGATGACTTTCCATTTAACTATTTTGCTTGATGGAATGTATTTTCCGTCGAACAGTTTTTAGATGAGCTATTAAACAAGGTTTAAAAAAATTTAAGTTTCAAAGAGCGTTTGAAACAGGTTCGAATTGGGTGAATTAATTTGGTTAAACATAGAATTATTATTTTGCAAATAAACTATACTCTAAAGAACAAAGGGTACTTCATGATCACGAGAAAGTAAATAGATTTAGTTTTAGTTTCATAGAGATCACGAGTTTGAGAACTATTATAATTTATAAGCAAATATATGTATTATTCAATTAAACGAAGGAAATATGAAAATGACCACTTGATCTCTGCTTAAGAACCCACAGCTTTGGCATGATAAAGAGCAACCAGTCCACCACATATTGGGAAATTAGTTTGATATCACTATTTACTTAGGAGCAACATTAGAAAGTAGAGTCATGAAATATCTCATGGACAATGGTGGTGCCAGAATTTTCACTTAAAAATTCAAAGAAGTAAATATACAAAAATGTTAAGAGATATAAAATGTAGCATATGTGTTATTACATGTGTTCAAAACAGAAAATCAGAAAAGTAGAAACTATAACAAAATCGAAAAATAATTTCGAACCCACAAAATTGATTGTGTATCTTTAAGATATTTAATCTCGTCACTGTTCTCCATTGTATTTGGATTAGTTCCTCTCAGAATAAAATGAAAAAACCTTTATATAATAGCGGCACTTCAAATTACATAATTTCGTCTAACTCAAAATGACGGAGCATATCACGCTAGACACTTACTTTTGTTTTGAAAATAATGAATAAGATGGAAAAGTTTTAAGATTTTTTCTGATGGTGAAAATTGAGGTCAAGCCTCTAAATGTATAGCCAATGAGTTGGATTCAAATGGTAAGAAGATGCCTATTTGAAAATTCAGGTTCGAATTTTAGTTAATAATCGATTTTAAATGACCATTGGAAAAATGTCATGTGGCTTTACGCGTAAAGTCAAAAATTCCTATTCCAATTTATCTAATAACCAATTTTATAGTGACAATTTGGAAAATGCGGTGTGGCCTGTAAAAAAGAGTTGAAGCCAAGCGATAATGGTATGCGAGACTTACCTTCTTCTCACCTCTTTAAGAATTAGAAAATTGTGTTTCTGTATAAACATAATAACTTTCCTCTTTAATCAATGGGGACAAAATTCCTCTCTAAAATGAATCTTTTCAAATTCATTTCCCTTCTTTTTTCATTCACGCCTTATTTTAAAAGAATCCACAAATATGTACATTCAAAATAAAATTGACCAATCTATATAGTGTAATTTTTGTACAGAGGGATATCAATTGACTGAAGGGGAGCCTTGGAGTAACTGGTAAAGTTGCTGCCATGTGACCAGGAGGTCACGGGTTCAAGCCGTGGAAACAGTCCTTTGCAGAAACGTAAGGTGAGGCTGCGTACAATAGACCCTTGTGGTCCGGCCCTTCCCCGGACCCCGCGCATAGCGGGAGCTTTAGTGCACCGGGCTGCCCCTTTTAGGATATCAATTGACTCTTCAACAAAGGTTACAAGTAAATTTCATCAAGGTCACTCAAGTCTAGGTTTATATCACAAAGTCCTTTTTTTTTAATTTCATAAAAATCACTTAATTATATTCATATCAACTTAAAAGTCACTTTTTTTTTACATAATAATCACTTACTTATATCCATATCTACTTAAAAATCACTTCAACTTGAAAATACATAAATCCACTGAAAACTCATCATAATTATTTTAACTTGCATGTCACATCAGTTTTAAGTGGTCCGCTTAATTTGCATTCAAAATTAATTAAATCATTTAAATCTATTTATAATACCAACCAGTAACCTCAAAAATGGTTAAACCAATTTTAGCTTTTAATTTGCAGGAATTGTAGTTGAATACTGACATATGCATGAAGTGGACAAATAAAGCTTGCTCTAGTGGTTGAGCATCTCCATCATCAACAATAATTTAAGAATTCGAGTCATATATATTGAAAGATAAGTAAAAATACTATTGATCCTCCTAATAGAATGGAATGAAAAAAAAAATTACATAACATTAAGATGGGTTGAAGCCTTTACCTTCTTTGTTCAAGCTCTCTAAAATTGTTTTGAGTGTTAGAAAGAAAAAAGGAAAAATTAAAATTCAATGGGAGGGACACAAACCCTGTGTGTGTGATAATGATATTGTGAAAAATAAAAGTGCAACTCCTGTTTGAAGGAGATTATGTGGACTCCAATTATGAGTGGAGATCAAAGGCGTCTCACGTTAGAAGAATACTAAAAATTGACTTTTCTCTTAATTTTTGTTTTAAATAAAGTAATTGTATTATATTATTTTCACGAATGGAGTGATCATATAAGTAATCAACTCTACAAAACGATTGTCCTATATTTAAGATTTTTTTGCGTTATAGTATTGTTGGGAATTAGAAGGAAACAACGTATGGTATGATATAATTCAGGAATAATGATATGTATAATAGTAATATGAGTTGAAAGATTCGAATGCATGGCTGTCAAATAAGAATAGAAAAATAGGAGAAAGAAATAGTCCAACTCAGGAACCTAATAGTATATATAACTGGGGCGGTCCTGGAAATACCCAAGAAAATAAAACCAGCCAGAGAGTACTCTCTAATCACTAATCAATACATTTGAATTCTTCAAAACTATTTTACAATCATATA
Organism: Jaltomata sinuosa; assembly: GCA_003996215.1. Lineage (NCBI taxonomy): Eukaryota > Viridiplantae > Streptophyta > Magnoliopsida > Solanales > Solanaceae > Jaltomata > Jaltomata sinuosa. Next base: position 297,362 of record QJPP01000376.1, on the reverse strand, counting down.
ATTATTTGTGCCTCATACGACAGGTCAAAATTAACACAACCTTATGCCAAATGCCAACTCTCACCAACAATTTCTTTTTCAATAAAAATAAAAAATCCTAATTTAATATGTCAACATAGCCATTAGTCATTCTCTTATGGAAAAAACTTACCTACACCGGATGTATATACCAAACCAATGGATGTATGACATGTGTTTGAATACATATAACTATCACTTAATCATGATTAATTAATGTATATAATTATGTCATTAAATCACTTAACCATGATAAGTTGCATTGTTACTGCTTATGTTTCCATAAATATAGTGTTTATGTTTTTCTAGAGTCGAGGGACCATCGAAATTAAACAACTTCTCTATTGCACAAGCTAAGAGTAAAATCTTCTTACACTCTACTATTCTTGGACCCCATTTATGAAATTACGTTGGTTGTTAACACAGTCATTAGCCAATTTTTTCGGGAAACCAACTTTCAAGAATATGAAATCAAGGCAAAGGGGTGAGTTATGAGTTATAATATGTTGATGTAATCATTATAATTAGAATCTTACTATATATATGGACCATGACAAGTAGTAATATTCTTTGTGAAGAGGGAATAATAGAACATGTGGCGCACAGCTTATACTAAAATCTTTCCAGATAACACTCTCTCAAGGGACATGTATTCCCCCATAAAATATTACTACATCGTTGTAACCTGTTAATTTATCATTTCCAACAACATAAATTAAGTCTTTATTTTCACAAGGAATTAGCGTTCCTTTATGCTTTTATCTTCGGTTGGTGTAAATAAAGAGAAGTAAAAGAAAAAATCGGTTTGGTGGTATGGTTCAAATATAACATATTTTCTTAAGATATTTGACTAGGTACATTGAACCTTTAATTAATTAATTAAAGTGACGCACTTTAATTTATCTGTTTGTGACTCTTCACAAACTTATCTTAATTATTTTATCTCATATTTTTTTCTTATGTCGACGTTGTCATTTGGTCACTATCGGTCTAACTAGTCGTAGTTTCCTTCTTTGGAGGGTTGGTTTGCCTTCTCATCCAACTTGAGATCGGTCAGATAAGTTTTTGCTTTGTTTACTCGGAGTTCTTTTCGTGTAGTCATGTGAAATGTTAAGATTATACAGTTATTTTAACATTTGAGGTTAATAACTATAAACATATTTCCTATATAAAGAGATCAAAACGCATATTATTAATTGAAGGACTAAATTCAAAACTTTATCAATAATTTAGGACTTAAAAGTGCTATTATCGATTAGTGAAAAGAAGACAAATACAACCTAGACATAAGACAATTTGTTAACATTGATAAGCTTTGTGTGAAAGCTCTCTGTGCCAACACCACCAACCAAGCAAATGCCACCTAAGTGACTTGACTTCGTCATCCTCCAAATAAACTCCGGACTTTACTAAACACATCCCTTGTTTCATTCGTTTGCAACAAAATGAACAACTTTCTTTTTCTTGTCCATTTTTGCTACATTTGTTCTCTAGTGCAACTTTAAGGTTTATCTCCATCTATAGGCTTAAAATTCTCTCTTATACTTTCATTACATCTTTTTTATATTATTTTTGTCTTGAGCGGGGAATCTATCGAAAACACCCTCTCTACCTCACCCTCCAAATCCTACTTTGTGGGACTGCACTAGATATGTTGTTGTTGTTGTTATTGTTATAAGCCTAAAATCATAAGTTGAATTGATGAAACAGTTACAAGTAGCACTTGAAGTTATTATACATCATGTATTTTTACTTTCCTTAAAAGAAAGCTCTTGCTAGTGTGTTAAACAGTTAAAGAAATCTAAAAAATTGAACACACTAACTTTAAAATTGTACGATTTTAACAACAAATAGCACAATGCGAACAACTCCTAAAACATCAAATTATATATACAAATATATAATAGTTAATGTGGACACCTCCTATTGTGAACATTCTAATTAGATAGAAAAATGTTCATTAAAGCGAGTTAGCTTTTAAGCGTACTAGTTAGTTACTATTAATTACCAAACTAGTCTATATAATTTCAAGAACTTATTAATTATATGTCTAACAAAAAAAATCTTATTAACAAGTTGACTTTGGCTTCCAAATTTTTCAAGATAATTACTTACTAATTAGTTATTATACCAATGTTTTAAAAGAGGAGGACGTGAGACGGAGCATTTTACTTAGCATGGGGCGAGACATAAGCTTTGAGGCATGGAGCGTAAACCTCGTGTATTTTTAATTTTTTAATTTATAATATAATAAAATAGTATAATAATACAAAATTACAAAAAAAATACATTAATAGTTTAAAAAATATGATATATTAAAGAAACTCATAGGAAACAAAAGTTCTAACATGATTTTACAAGTATAAATAATGCACTGATATAAAAATGAAGGAAATTGGATCGGGTCACCCATGTGGGTCAACCCGAATCCATGTCTAGATAATTATATATATATAATTAAGTATTATATATATTTAAATAATTAGTAACTTTAGGGAAAAGACACAACTATTGGGAAGAGTTGTGTTCCTTTAGGATTATAAAAGGTTTCTCTTAACAGAAACTAAGGTACCTTTTTCCATTCTCTGCAAAAGACAAGAAAGGAAAAAAAAACGTTTTTTTTCCCTCTCTCTCCAATACTCTCTTCTTCTTGTGTGAAGAACTTTAGTAAGAAGATTCCTGTGAAGATCAAAGTAATCTCCATCAAAACGTTTGGAACAATCTTCTGTAACGGGTACGATTTTGGACTGTGGCTTTATATGATGTAGTTCGTCTTTCTATGTGATTACATTTTCTGACTAGTGAAACAAATTCAATGATCCTGCAAACTCTGTGTTTGAGCATATCCTTCATTGGCATCAGAGCCAGCGTTATTTGTTTCCTAGCCTGTTTTCTCGTTCCTTCGTATTTATAATGTTGTCGAGGAAGAGCGAAAGAATTTTTGCTCTATAGTAAGGCGTAAGAGTTTAGTACTCTGTTTGGTATATACAACAGAGTATTTGAAAAGATTTGGTTCACCATTTTTTATTCTTCCAATACTAACATTGTTAAAGTGTGAAGATCACTGATATCGCCTCTTTGATTCTATGAAATTGATAAGAGATATTTATGCCTTAAAAACCTATAGAAGATTAATATTTGGTATAACAGGCCCTCATTCCCTCTTTTCTATTCAATTCTTTCCACTAGATTAAAGTAAAAAGTGATCTTCTGGTAAAAAAAATTGTCCTATGGACTTCTCTTCTCAATTTTTTTTGGGGAGAATTGAGAGTTTTTTTTTAAAAAAAAAAAAAAAAAAAAAAAAAACAATCCTCTTATGGAATTATTTTTAATTAACAAGGTGAGGATTTATTTTTTCTTCACTAGTATACATTCTATTTGGTGGTATGGTGCACCAGTCGGATAGGAAAAGTAATGATCAAAATTATCATTTGATAGTCTGTATTTTTTTTGATATACATATATGTATTTATATGTATAATTCAAGGTATATTTACTTCGTGTAATTGTCTATGTGACATTTTATTTGCATAAGTTCACATAATTTGTGTACTTATGTGAAATTTAATTATTTATATTACTATTGTTATTAAGTGTTTCTATAACTATTATAGAACTCATGCCTATTTAATCTTGAATTTATTTGGTTCAAGATAAGTACTTCTTAGATGATTGATTGTGTTAGATTTATGACATATTAGAATTCGGATGATGATTGGGAACTTAGTGAACTTTCGAATCTGAACCTAATGTGAAATGAGTGTTGACATAGTTGATTATTTTAAGAATTATTATGTATACGAATTTAGGCTAAATAAATGTACATAGTTGTCTCATGGTACTCTATACTTGTTTAAATCAGTATGTCAACTGCTGCAAAGAACATTGTCGCCGAGCTTAATAAAGGTGATAAGCTTAACGGCGATAATTATGAAATATGGAGTATGAAAATTCAATATGTCCTGGAAGAGCAAGAGGCTCTTGAAGCTCTTAATGTGTCTTTGACACTTTCCGAAAATGGTGATACCCCCCCCCCCAGCATGTGAAAGACCTTGAGACATATCAGGTTTGGAAAAAGAAGAATTCTCTTGCTCGCATAACGTTGCTAAGCAGCATGGATAACGATATTATGAGAGAATTCCGACAATATGACGATGCAAAGGACATGTAGTCCTCATTAAAAGAAAAGTTTGGTCATACTTTAGTTGCTAAGTTAAGGGCTCTTACAATTAAGTTTGATACTTATAAGAAGCGCCCTGATCATACTATGCGGAAGCATCTACGCCATATGTTAAATATGGTGAATGGACTGAAAGATGTTGGTCATGTGTTGACCGAAGAACAACAACTCCAAGCTGTGATTCGCTCCCTACCCCAAAGTTGGGAAAGCATGAAAATGCATTTGACCCAAAATGTTAGCATCAAAACTATGGAAGATGCTAAGCGTCATTTAAAACTCGAGGAAGAACGCCTCGGAGTCGACAATGCTATGGAAGATGCTAAGCGTCATTTAAAACTCGAGGAAGAACGCCTCGGAGTCGACAATGCTACTACAAATGCGTACATGGCTAGTTCCGGTTCACGACATGAACGTGGTCAAAAACGCAATTTTTTTCAGAAAAGGGGGAAAGGAAAAGTCTCAAAAAAACCTAAGATTAATCAACAAGGAGAGAAAAATATTTCTGCTCCAAAGAAAAAGGTGAATATGGCTAATCTTAAGTGCTACAACTGTGAGAACAAGGGACACTTTGCTCGTGATTGTCCTGAGCCTAAAAAGGTACATGACCTTTTTAATAATTTGCATAGTGATGTAAATGTTTCTTGTTCTGCTTTTTTAACTGAATCACTTCCTTTGTGGATTGTAGACTCAGGAACCACTGAACATATAGCGACGGAAAGAGATGCTTTTGTGGATTTTCGACGAATTCCAAAAGGATCTAAATGGGTATATGTAGGAAATAACTCCAAAGAGGAGGTCAAAGGGATTGGTACCTGCAAACTTGAAATGCGTGGTGACCGAACTTTATTTCTACATGATGTACTATTTACCCGTCAATTCGCCAAAATTTGATTTCTGTCAGAATATTGATTAAGTTAGGATTTAATCTTTTCTTTCATGAACATGGTTTGGATATGTATTTAGCCAAGACAAAATAAGGTGCTGGTTATTTCTATGATCGGTTTATTGTATTGGATGTTGTTCAGAGTTTCAATAATAATAATATTTATTTTTTCTTATTTACGTCAACTTCTAATTGTGAGACTGATGTAAGTACATGGCATGCTAGGCTTGGCCATATTGACCAGCAAAGAATGAATTGCGTAGCCAAAGAAGGTCTTCTTGGCTCAATAAATAAAGTAGAATTGTCTACTTGTGAATCTTGTCTAGCTGAAAAAACTGCGAGAAAATTATTTGAGAAAGGCATAAGAGCTGATACTCCATTGCAATTAATTCATTCTGACATCTGTGGTCCAATGAATGTAAGGGCAAGACATGGCGCTATTTACTTCATCACTTTTATTGATGATTTTACTCGATTCGGTCATGTATATTTGATTTCTCACAAATCTGAAGCATTGAGTTACTTCATTAAGTTTATGAACTTAGTTGAGAATCAATTGGATAAAAAGATCAAAATTTTAAGAACCGATCGAGGTAGAGAGTATTTGTCTAATGAGTTCAAATGATTGTGTGATGAAAAAGGAATTCAAAGACAATTAACTACTCCCTACACTCCACAACAAAATGGTGTTGCGGAACGACGAAATAGAACCTTGTTAGAAATGGTTAGGTCAATGATGGCGCAAGCAAAATTGCCTATCACCTATTGGGGTGATGCTTTGCTCACTGCTGCATTTGTACTTAATCGTGTCCCTTCTAAATCAGTTACAACTACGTCGTATGAGTTACAGACTAAACGAAAACCCGATTTGAGCATTTTGAAGCCTTGGGGTTATGCTGCTTTTATCCATAATCCAAAGGGAAGAAAGTGTATCTTAATACGATACTCTGAACAGTCTAAAGGTTATGTGTTCATGGGTGAACAAGATAGTGGCACAGTAACTGAAGTTGAGTCACGTGATATTACATACATAGAGAATGATTTTCCTAAGCAGGGCGAGATAGATCAAGACTTATCTCTTTATGAAACTACAGACCAAATCGCTTCCGCTACAGACGTTCAAATAGATTTGAGTGGGAATCATTTTGATGATAATGGATCAGTTCCTATTCCCATAGATACACCATCTGAATCGAATCCTTTAGATATTGCTGGTCCGAGTGGGAGTAACTTACTAATTAATGAATCAATTTATCAATCTCAACCTCGACGAATAAGTCATCCACAAATTCTTCGTCGTTGATTTGAGATCGAAGGGGAAGCATTTATAGTTACTTCAGATGACGAAGAGCCACAAAATATAAATGAAGCTCTTACATGTCCCGCTAAAGAAAAATGGTTAAAAACAATGGATGAGGAGATGGATTCAATGAAATCTAACCAAGTGTGGGAATTGGTTGATCTACCTATAGGCCAAAAGGCTATTGGAAATAAATGGATTCTCAAAATCAAGCGTAAGACCGATGGTAGTATCGAAAGATTTAAAGCTCGCCTAGTAGCTAAGGGGTACACACAACAAGAAGGAATTGATTATGAAGAAACTTTTTCACCTGTTGTACCCTTTGCTTCAATAAGGCTAATTTTATCAATAGTGGCTATGTTGGATCTTGAATTGCATCAAATGGATGTGAAAACTGCATTTCTCAATGGAGAACTAGAAGAGAAAATCTATATGGAACAACCTGTAGGTTTAGTAAAGAAAGGCGAAGAACATAAAGTATGTCGACTTCGTAGGTCGATTTATGGCCTTAAACAATCTTCTAGACAATGGTATTTACGTTTTCATAATGTGATCATATCGTATGAATTCATTATGATTTATGAAGATCATTGTGTGTACATCAAAAAATTTAAAGATAAGTTTGTCATCTTATCATTGTATGTAGACGACATACTTATAGCTGCAAGTGACATCGAATATGTAAAAGAAATAAAAGAATGGTTATCATCTACTTTTGAGATGAAAGACATGGGTGAAGCATCATACATCCTTGGAGTTAGGATTTCAAGAGATCGTTCGAAAAGATTGTTATCTCCTTCACAAGAATCTTACATTAAGAAAGTTCTTGAATGTTTTAATATGCAAGATTGCAAACCCATAAACACTCCGGTTTCTAAAAGTGAAGCTTTGAGCCAAAAGATGTGTCCTCAGACTCCACAAGAGAAGGAACAAATGAAAAAGGTTCCTTATGCCAATGCAGTCGAAAGTCTAATGTATGCTATGATGTGTACTAGACCGAATATCTGTTATGCCGTTGGGTTAGTTATCCGATATCAATCCGACCCAGGACAACAATATTGGAATGCAGTTAAAAGGATATTGAGGTATCTTAAAGGCACAGTTGATTATTCCTTATGTTATCAAGAAAATGATCTGCAACTCAAAGGTTACACTGATGCTGATTGGGGAGGAGATTTAAATGAGAGAAAATCAACCTCTGGATATGCATTCTTGCTTAACAATGGCGCCATATCATGGAGTAGCAAGAAGCATACATGTATAGCCTTATCTACAATGAAAGTTGAATTCGTAGCACTTTCATCTGCTGTGCAAGAAGCTGTATGGCTTAAACGTTTCCTGGTTCACTTGGGTGTGTATAACAATGATATTGAACCTGTCACAATCAACTGTGATAGTCAGGCTGCAATAACTTACACAAAGGATCCAAAGTACCATGGAAAGACAAAACATATTGATATTAAGTATAATTTTATTAGAGACATGGTTGTACAAAAGAAAGTGAATGTGAAATACATATCTACGCATCAAATGATAGCAGATCCCTTAACGAAACCCATAGCATGTGATGCTTATTAAAGACATGTAAAGTCTTTGGGTTTGCGTAGATGCTGATGTATTTATATTTTATTTTTCCCAATCATGTTCATGTAAATTCACATTATTAAAGTTAATGTTGATTTATGCCTAATTTTCCATTTTTGTTGGCTCATATACATATAACTTTTATGTAGTGTACATAAGTTTTCTTAGGATAAAAAGTATGCCAGACAGACAAAAAGATTGGCCTATTCACACAGGCAATCGCCTCTATTGTCTAAGTGACAAGTAGAGATGAGACAATTATAAACTAATTATTGTTAAAAGTGATGATAAAAGAGAGCTGAAAGTTTATAATAATAATGTCGCTTGTTAGTTTGTGTTTAATCATACATGATTAAAATGAGTTAGTTGTTTCTAATGCCAGATGTGAGTTTTGAAGAATAAAATAATTGAGTAGATATGTGAACTCAAAGTTAGACATGAGTTGTCTGAACTATCATCTGCACAATATTTAATTTATGAAAGACATACGCTCCATGGGAAAAGGAGTCGGTACTGTGATACATGTTTTATACCATGTATGCATATAGTGATCCATAAGGGAGATACAAGTTTAGTCTCTACTTGTATCGTGTGAAGCCCTGAAAATTATAAGTAATTTTCCACAATGTACCCTCATGACTTTAATCAGTTTCTTGAGATTCAATTTGTTGTTTGCTATCTTAGTATGTTGCAAGAGATCAGGTTTGATTCGGTCTGGCGGGACATCTCTAGAAAATCATATCACGTTGAGATTAAGAGATTCTTGAAATGAGAAAGATCATTGAGTATTATCACATTAATTGTGTTCATTGATCGGTCCTTTATGTTTGTCTTTGAGACGAGAACATAATGATGAACTCAAAATTAATATAAAGAGATTATGAGAAATATGAATGTGATAAATGATCTAGGGTACTGCATACTATAATCTACTCTAAGTTTCATTGATCGAGATGCTATATATTCCTAACAGATGTATAGCGATGAAGCTCTCGAAGTATGCACTGGTCACACGGTCTAGTCGTAATGTATGAAAGTTACAGAATAGGAATGAGAGTTGACCCACTATGTGTGAGTGGGAGATGAAGGAAATTGGATCGGATCACCCATGTGGGTCAACTCGGATCCATGTCTAGAGAATTATATATATATAATTAAGTATTATATATATTTAAATAATTAGTAACTTTAGGGAAAAGACACAACTATTGGGAAGAGTTGTGTCCCTTTAGGATTATAAAAGGTTTCTCTTAACAGAAACTAAGGTACCTTTTTCCATTCTCTGCAAAAGACAAGAAAAAAAAATGTTTCTTTTCCCTCTCTCTCCAATACTCTCTTCTTCGTGTGTGAAGAACTTTAGTAAGAAGATTCCTGTGAAGATCAAAGTGATCTCTATCAAAACGTTTGGAACAATCTTCTGTAACGGGTACGATTTTAAACTGTGGCTTTATATGGTGTAGTTCGTCTTTGTATGTGATTACACTTTCTGACTAGTGAAACAAATTCAATGATCCTGCAAACTCTGTGTTTGAGCATATCCTTCAAAAAGCTATTATGAGATGCAAATCAACTTTAATATCTTAATTTTCAACAATAATAAAAGAATCACAATTTCTTAAAATATATCACTATCATACTATGCAATTTACCTCCATGAAAGAAAATACTCAATAAACTTTATTAGTATTATAATCAAAACATCACACTCCTTCATGAATAAAAATAAAATTACTTTCAAATAGTAAAATAATATTAGTAACAAGTGATAGGACAAAAACATGAAGATTAGTGACAAGTGAAGATGTAAAATTTGACTGTGTATTTTTCTAAAAAAATGCTAAGTGATATTCACTCTCACGGTGTTGTCAAATAGTAAATATGCAATACTATAACTTATTATCTGAGTTATTTTTTATTTTCTTATTTCTATAGACGAAAATAATTATATTTATTTTTTAAAGAATATATGAAGGTCAAGTGTTAACTAAGAAATTTAACGCATAATTGCCTAAGAAGTGTTGGAGTTAAGCGTGTTTAGGACGTTTATGTAAACCTCATAAAATTAAGCCTCACACATAAGTCTCGAGGCATTTTGCCAGTGAAGCGATCGAGCCTAAAACTCTCTTTTAAAACAGTTTGTTACCAAACTAATCTATATCATTTCAAGAGCTTATTAATTGTATGTCCAACAAAATAATCTTATTCACAAGTTGACTTTGACTACCAAATCTGTTGAGATAATTTACTTACTAATAAAGTTTTGCAGATGTAATCCAAGGCAAGTGTTGTAGATCTTGACACATTAAGGTAATCTAATTGAACTTTTGTATATGAACTTTCAAAATCCAAAACCAATGTAAAATATCCTATTCCCCCCCCCCCCCCTCCCCCACCCACACCCCAAAAAAAAAATTATACTAATTCTAAAAGTTGAGTGCATGAAGAGAAATACGCAAGAAAATTGGGTTTGTGCAAAAGAATAAATAATTGAACAAAAGTGTATTTTGCACATCCAGAAAAAGTAGAGGACCCAATAATAAATATGCAAGGATTTTAGGGGCTTTGTATGAAATTAACTAGCAAACAATTTCCAAGGTATTTTTAGTTTCTACTTCCCCTCTCTTTTTCCTTATTCAGAGAGGAATAAGATTTCCTAATTCTTATATCTGATAAAAATTATTCTTTCGGGTCCTTTTCAAAGCAGAAGCTTTTTCTATTTTGAATTGAAAAAGGACTTTGTATGCACTATATAGTATACCAATCGCCTTTCTTGTTCTTTCAATCTCTCTTATATTTATTAACTTACTTATTTATATTATGGTATGATCTTTAAGGTTCTTTCTCCCTCTTACTTAAACGCGTTTGTGATCATTTTTTTTTCTTCTTCTTCTTACTGGTGCTTTCCCTCTTTCTTGGCCAAGCTGTTTTTTTTTTCTGAAGAAACCCATTTTGGGTTTTCTATTTATTTATGATCATTGGCCATTGAAAGAGGGGGGTTTGCAGTTTTCTTGAATTCTTAAGACATGAAGAGAGCAAAATTAGATATGTTTGTGTCTCTGAGTAGGCAAAGATCGGTTCAAGTTTTGATTTTTATAGGTTTTGTTTATGTAGTGTTTGTGGGTTTAGAAGTTCCTTTCGTTTTCAAAACTGGGTTTAGTTTAGTTTCTCAAGAGGAGGGCTTTGAGAAAAACCGCCATTTAAATTCGAAAACTTTTGTGCTTGAGAGTGAAGAAGATGTGGAAGAAAGGGAGGCACCAAATCGTCCTCTTGATGTACCATTTAGGGTTACGAATGAATCGAGGCCGGAGAGGAAAATCAGAGAATTGCACAGTTTATTGTCGAATTTAGTTTTTGATGGAGGCTCCGTGAATATGAATAGCAGTGATGGGTTTTCTGGGATTTTGAAGTCTGCAAAAGAGGCATTCGATGTAGGTAAAAAGTTCTGGGAAGAGCTTGAATTGCACCGACAAGAATTGGTTCCTGTAGATAATAATGATAATAACAAGACAGAAGAATGCCCACATTCGATTTCGATTTCCGGGTTGAAATTTCAGGAAAAAGGTAGAATGATGGTGTTGCCATGCGGGCTTACTCTAGGGTCCAGTATTACAGTTGTTGGGAAACCAAAGAAGGCCCATCCTGAGCATGACCCGAAGATATCTTTGCTTAAAACAGGTCAATTCTTGATGGTTTCACAGTTTATGATGGAGTTACAGGGCCTGAAGACGGTTGATGGAGAGGACCCACCAAGGATTCTCCATTTCAATCCGCGATTGAGAGGTGATTGGAGTGGAAAGCCCGTGATTGAACAAAACACTTGCTATAGGATGCAGTGGGGGACGGCTCAAAGGTGCGACGGCTGGAGGTCCAGGGATACTGAGGAGACTGGTAAGACAATGAATTTGGTTTATTGCTTTAACTCTTAAATATTATTTAAGGAAATTCTACTGATCCTATGTTTTATTGAGTAATTGAACTTAAGATTTTGTTCATTGAATTACTAAATTAAGTTAAAAATCTGTACTTTGGGTGAACTATGGGGTGGGGTGGGGGGATAGGAGCTTATGGTAATGCATCTGTCTGTTAGAAGCTTGGCTATTGATTTTAAACTATTGAAGGAAGAAAGATTTACTGAGAATGTGTTGTTAGTTACATTATCTGTTGTATTGTGAAGTAGCTTAATGTATAGGTAACATGGGCTTCTTTTGCAGTTGATAGACAGGTTAAGTGTGAGAAGTGGATTGGAGATAATGACAACAATCATACTGAGCAATCAAAGTCATCATGGTGGTTAAACCGGCTTATTACAGGGCGAACAAAGAAGATGTCTATTGATTGGCCATTCCCACTCTCAGAGGATAAGTTATTTGTGCTAACACTTAGTGCTGGCTTTGAGGGTTATCACATAAATGTTGATGGGAGGCATGTTACCTCATTTCCATATCGAACTGTGAGTAACATACTATTATATTCAAGTTCAATACTGGATTATTTAATTGGGCTATTCTTAAGGTTCTCCTTTGTGCTGTTAGGGATTTGCTCTTGAGGATGCTACTGGTTTGTCATTGAACGGTGACATTGATGTTGATTCGGTTTTTGCTGCCTCCTTGCCAGCAACACATCCTAATTTTGCACCTCAGAGACATCTTGATATGTCAAACAGATGGAAGGCACCGCCTCTACTTGATAAGCCTGTAGATCTTTTCATTGGTATTCTTTCTGCTGGAAATCATTTTGCTGAGCGGATGGCTATAAGGAGGTCTTGGATGCAACATCAGCAAATCAGATCTTCAAATGTTGTGGCTCGATTCTTTGTTGCATTGGTAGGTTGACATATTGCTAGCATATGGACCCTATTGGAAATATCTTTTGCTTTAGATTGCCTTGGTGTTTTTAAAATGTTGAATTAATCTTGAGATGAATTTTGACAGCACGCAAGAAAGGAAGTAAATGTGGAGCTAAAGAAAGAAGCAGATTTTTTTGGTGACATCGTCATTGTTCCTTATATGGATCACTATGACCTCGTGGTTCTGAAAACAGTTGCCATCTGTGAATATGGGGTACGTTTCTGGATTTCCCTTGAACATTGACATTAGTTTTGTCCCAAAAAGTTAACCTCAGCATATGTTTGGTTTTTTGCAGGTCCGTGTAGCATCTGCCAAAAATATCATGAAGTGTGACGATGATACCTTTGTGAGAGTAGATGCTGTTATTAAGGAAGTGAATAAAGTGCCTGAAAGTAGGAGCTTATATATTGGAAATATCAATTACCACCATAAACCCCTGCGTAGTGGTAAATGGGCAGTGACATATGAGGTAATAGTTTGGATCTCCTTGTGCATTTCCTTCCTCAAAATCTTTACCTCGTATTAAAACATCCAAATGCTGCTTGGTTTTAGTCTTGACTCCTAATTCTGTCATATGGAAGTGCATAGTTTCTTATGCCTCATTGTTTAAGGGAACTTCACAATTACCTCGTGATAGTGAATTATCAAAATGCTTGAGATAGATTAGTGTTCTCAAGAGTAAGTGTGCGGTATACGGATAAAGGATGCACCAGTTTCACAAGAAATGCACTATAACCAAAATAGGTGTCTGCATGGAGTATAATGTCTAGTTGCTCTACCTTCTCCTTTAATTCATCTCAATAATGCTCTTGGGTTTAATTTCTCTGGCCTTCTTGAAACCTATGAAATCTGAGGATCTCATTTTGTCTCCCTTTCTCTCTGTTGTCTCAGGAATGGCCCGAAGAAGATTATCCGGCTTATGCGAATGGACCTGGCTACATAGTTTCATCAGACATTGCTAACTTCATCGTCTCAGAGTTTGATAGCCATAACTTAAAGGTAGGCACAAATCCCGCTTCCTTTCCATCTGTGTCACAGTTCTATGAAATGTCTAACGAAGCTTCCTTACTTGCAGTTGTTCAAGATGGAGGACGTGAGCATGGGAATGTGGGTTGAGAAATTCAACAGCTCAACACCAGTGCAATATGTACACAGCTTGAAGTTCTCCCAATCTGGATGTGTAGAAGATTATTATTCAGCTCATTATCAATCACCTAGGCAGATGATCTGCATGTGGAACAAACTGCAACAGCACGGGCGACCCCTGTGCTGCAACATGAGATGACAATTAGAGATACACAGTGAAAGATAACTGAGAGTTGAGCTGGGAAAGATTTAGACAAGTTTTGCAGTTATAGAATCATCATCTGTAAACTTTCTGGAATCCTCAGTTTTAGATATATGATACGGCTGTTTAGGGGCCCTTAAAAAATTCATTCATTGTTATTTCTACCATCTCTTTTTTTTCTATCAATTTTTTTGAATACATTTTCAAGGTTATCTGTGTGGATGTGTAGAAGTAGGGACATACACGTGCAGAGATAACAAATCCATACTTTTACATCTTATCCTACATAGCATAGAATCAGAGCTTGAGATTCAATGCAAGTTTCTTGAATTTTTGCTTGAAGTTCCTGCCCCTTTCTCTCCTCTTAGCTAGAAGAATCATTTTCCAATACTTTTAATTTGTCTTTTGAGGTATATGGTTGACCTATTCAATGAACAAAAGGATGTTATCGACCATCAAATTATTACGCCAAAGACACGGGCGGTTGTTGTGGGAATGTGGGGTAGTTGATGCCTTGCTATGTGGTGACCATGGTTGATTTTGAAACATGAAAAGGACTAATTGAAGTGACAAAACATAGACATTGAGGTCAATGGCCATTGGCTATTCATTCCATTTCAAAGGAGAATGACAGTTGCACCAATAAAAAAAATTGTACGTTGTAGCAGTGTAAAATATTGATGGACGGCAATTGAATTGGTATATGGGGGCTACCATACTCTTTGTGGGGCTGACTTGTTTTCTCTTTCTTCTAATTTGGCGTCAAATTTTACTTTTCCCATTCTTCCATCTTAGGAGAAATCAAGATGGCACGAAAAGCATGTTATGAATGTGTAACGAATTCTTAGTTACATAATTGATTAAGCATATGGTTCATGTTTAATTATCTTGATGTAGGAACAGAAATACACGAGGGCATAGAAGGTAGATATTTCTTTTCTCAGTTCAAACGTGTGCTGGGCAAACCATATGTAGGAAATACAGTAGCCAAACATGGCACATCGCAGTAATAACATGGAGCCAAACAAGCCTTAAGAAATTAATTGGTACAAACTCTTCTAAGAATATGGTTATTGGCATAAATTGGAATATCTAAAAGGAAAGAAGCAAGCACACTAACGGCTCATATTCCTTTTCTTCTTCAATTTTGTAGCATTTCTGATGTTTTCCTATCCAATTCTTTTATTAGGATGGCGTTTAGGTACTTGCTATCTTTTACTAATATAAATATCGAATAACTCATTAAAATCAAACATATAAAAAGAATTTTGCTTTCACTAAAATTTATACTCTCTCCGTCTCAAAAAGAATGTCACTTTACTATAATTAGAAATAATTTAACTTTAAAATTTTCTTGTTACCCTTAATGAAATGAATTACAACCACACAAATATCTAATAATTGTTTTAGACCGCAAGTTTTAAATTTTTTTCTTAAATACCGTGCCAAGTCAATGGGAGGAAGGGAGTATTTATTATTGCCTTTCTTTCCTGTATAGAATGTAGAAATACGTTTCGAATGCCTTAGCTGCTGCTGGCATGCTGCAGTTGAAACGTGGAGACTGAAGAATAGTATGCGCTAAATTATCAACACGTCTGATTACCATGAGCCTACGTGCCCTTAACCGTTTCCCCCCTCCAACTTCGTCAACTTTATCTTTAAACAATCTCACTTGTCTCCAAGTCACTCAGTACGTTGCTGCACCTTCCCAAGACCAAATTTCCGCCATGGGACAAGGCGAAGATTCGAAGACCAAAAATGAATCCAACGTCGAAGTTCAGGTGTGTACTTGTCACTTGTTTCCCTTTCACTTTCACTTCCATTCTTACCTACATTTATGTAATAGGAGTAATTAATTTCTACTGCAGGAAAGAGGGGAAATATTCTTCTTTTACCGACCAAAAGTCGGCAAACAAGAAGCACATCACCCAGACGATGTCCAACGTTTATACATCCTTCTCCGTCCAGAGTCTGGCGAGCATTCCGTTGAAGTTAAACAAGATCCTCATTCCGGCAAGGAAGGTGAAGAGCTTGGTTCTCACATGGATCCCGGAAAACAAGATTCTCATTCCGATAAGGAGCATTCCGGCGGCGAGGGAGGACATGGGGCACAAGAAGTTAATATCGAGAAGGAACCTTTGCTCCGGTTCATTGTAATGGGTCGGAAAAGTCTCCCTGATCCTAGCAAGAAAACAGGGCATCGTCCTTATTGGGGTTTTGTGGAAATGGTGACTACGAAAATCGACGATGTAAAAGCAGCTCTCAAGGGGGAGGAATACGACACGTCGACTAGAGGACACCGTGTTGTTGCTCCAGCTAGAGCTGTAGGAGAAGGAATTTATCGAATATTGAGGCATAATCCGAAGAAGAGAATGCATACTCATTTGGTTTACAAGCTTGAGTTTCCAGCAGAGGATGAGAAAAATGAACCACAGGAGGAATTGAACATAAAGAGAGAAGGGTCATTTCTGATTCAGATCAAGAACCCGGAGCAACATGTAAGTGGATCGCAGTTTAGGGGGCTTCAGAAAAAGAGGAAGGCTACATTTCCAGCACATTTGCAAGGTGAATTTGGACAGCTGAGGTACCATCCGGCGGATCCACCGGACTTTTTGAACTATGAAGGGTGTGAATTTCTGCTGATATCTGCTTCTGATAATATAGAAGAGGAATTGGGGTTGGAACTGAAAACAGAAACTGAAGCAGAACATGATCCGTCTTGTTCTGATTTGGTCAGGACTTTTGGTGAAACTGCTCCAATTCGTGCTCTTCTTAGAGGCACTTGGGTTTGAAATTT
Source organism: Jaltomata sinuosa (assembly GCA_003996215.1). Lineage (NCBI taxonomy): Eukaryota > Viridiplantae > Streptophyta > Magnoliopsida > Solanales > Solanaceae > Jaltomata > Jaltomata sinuosa. The sequence continues at coordinate 280,465 of QJPP01000376.1, read as the reverse complement.
GCTATAAGTTTGTATTCTGTAAATTGTAGTCAAGACTTATGTAATTAGTGACACCCCTCCCTGAACTTTAATTTTGTTTTACTGTAGTTTAGAATGTTTAACAAGTTAATTCCACGCGATCGCTAGTTTGTGTTTTGCTGTAACTTAGTATGTTTGGCTGGTTTATTGTCACAGAGCAAACAGAAAAATGAAGTGGTAACCATCCCTGGTTGTAAGTTGTAACATCATAGGACTAAAACTAGAGAAAATCTTTGATAATCCACGATAGTACTTGTGAACCAGATTTTGGTGTTCAAGTCAACACACTAGGGGTCGTATGCTAGCATTACTAATGCTTATGCTGAGATTTTTTTTATGCTGTGCTTAGTTTAGTGTATTAAAAATCATATTAGTGTATTAAAAATAATATGATTGCATAATTTTTTTTAAAAAAAATATTTGTTTGTAAAAATACCCTCCACAAATATGGTGGAAAAAATGTGGAAAAGGTTTTGAGGGGTAATTGTGTTTTTAATGATGCTAATGCATGCAATAAGATTCACTGCATTACTAATACCATGGATTTTGAGGTATTAGTAATACACACCTCAATACACAATAGAGTGTATTAGTTTACACATAAGCTAAAAAAAATGTACAAAACAAGGTATTAGTAATACACAAGACTAATGCATGCATTATTTTTGTTAATACACTCCACCAAACGATTTTTCGACAGAACTTGCATTTTTTACTTGGATAAGTAAGGCCTACTCATATTGTCCAGAACCTGATGTCCAATATTGTGGGAATTGTAGCTGTTGTTATCAAACTACATTTGTAACATAACATTACCGTGCAAACATTACACTTCCTGGATTGCAGTCACCCACTATCAGAACAGGCTCAACATATATCGACTGAGGAATAAAATTGACGGCACAAGCATCTAACTAAATTAATGATTCTAAGCATCTAAAAGTTGATATTTCTGTTACAGTATTAGTTATAATGGTTATTGTACAGCGAACAAGAAAGAAAACTCTCACCGAATTTCCCAACCATTTCTCATAGGTGGAATGTAGAAATGCTAAAAAATTGACTACTCAATCTACATAATTTTCTCACTTCTGATTAGCTCCCCCATTGGATAAACAAACTGCATCACAGTTGCCAAAATTTTCCAGGGAAACACCTTTGCTTCCATCATGGAGTGGACTCGAGAGTTAACTATCATATAATCAGCTTGCAACACCAAACTACAAGCAATAGGATCTCACAGGGTAAGACATCAGAAGTCATCTGCACCTTCATCTTTCATCACTGAATTAGGACCATCGTCGAATCCAGAACCTGGGGCAAGCTCATTGAGATCAAGAAAGCGCCTTTTCCCTCCACTTTCAACATCATCTTGATCTTGATCTTGATCTGGACTGCTTGTTCTCTTTGGTACATCATTTTGATCCACTGTTTCCATCTCAGATGGCACATCATCAACCGGTTGCTCAACTTTCACCTCCTCGTTGTCATTGTTTTCCTCTGTGTCGTCTTCACTTCCCATTGAGAACTCTGCATTATCACTTGCATCATAGTGCTCTTCGGATCCATTTGACTTCTCAGGTTTTATTGACTCGGTCTCTGATTCGGACATCTCTAAATGGCTATAGTTGATGCGGTTTCTGGTTGCCCTGTTACTGCGTCTTAAACCTGACTGAAGGTTGCCCACTGACCTCAACTTGGTTTCTCTTCTTGTGCGGCCCGGCAGTTTCTTAAATCTCCGACTCCGAGGCTCATCGCTCTCCTCACTAGCACTTGGGAAATCTTCATCTTCGTCCTCCTCTTCTTCATCTTCAGGATTTTCTTCATCCCAATGGTACTCATCATCTCCTTCCGAGCTACTTGACACCTTCCGCTGTTTCCGTTTCCTTAAATATTCTTCATCATAAACCGCTTCACCCATTATATCATCATCACTGTCAAAATCTGCCTCATTTTCGGATACAAACTCTGATGCAGAATAGCGTTGGGGTCTCTGCCTCCTACGGTTGCTACAAGTAAGAAAGTTAGTCATTGAAGGAAAGACCCAAAGAGATCTCAAAACACATGGAGCAAATACCTTCGATCTAATAGTTCATCTTGATGGTCTTCATCATATTCATCGTATTCGGGTGATTTAGGAGAACGCACTCTGAACGACACATGTTGAGACAAGTGCGGAGGACTGCCCAATCTACCATTTGTAGAAGTTTCATGCTTTATAGCAGCTTCTCTCCTCAAAGTAGGTTCTGCGGATGGTTGACCATTCCTGAAGTGAGACAGGAAAGAAAATGTCAGCATACTACAAAAGACAGAGACAGGGAGAGAGACTAGCCAATAGAAAATCATCCTTACTTGGTTATCTTGATAGCCTCATTAATTGACCGATCATAATCATCTGTGCAGTAACCAATGTCCGATTAGACACCAAATACTTAACTGCCACAAAAGCAGGACCAAGTAAAATGCACTTACCAAATGTGTAGGTCACAGGCTTCCTATCCCGCAAGGAGCGTCCAGAAAGACCATCCACATTTAGCATGTTATCAAGCATCAATGCCTGTCTATGTTGTTTCTTCAGCAATTTCTCTTTCCTCTGCACAAAACACAATCTCAGCACCAACAGTCCCATAATATGAAGTCGAGAAACAGAACAGCTCAGAGCTCGGGACAATGAATCGTAGATTACCTTGTGGACCCTCTCAACCTCAGCAAGCATGTCATTTTTCAACTTCTTTCCAACAGAAGCCTCTGTTCTATTTTTACTCGAGAATAGCTTCTCCTGTAGTCATATAGAAGGCGCTTCATAATGACGCAATAGGGAAACAAAAAGAGAAAGGAAATAGGGTTATGGAAGCAAAAGAGCTGGGTCATCAAATAGAGTTAAGGAGAAAGTGACGGTATTAAGAAGCTGATATTGATGTCCTCAAATCAAAAGGTGATTACCACTTTTCAAATTGCTTCATTTTAGTAGGGAGGGGAAATTTTTACATATGGAAATACAAGGTTCATCTGAAAAGCTTACTGATTCAAATCAAACCATTTCAGCAATGAAAACACAGACATGTCATGCCAACTATAAAGATACTTCTGGTTTCACTTATCAGCATCTTACCAGATTTAACACAATGGTGTGTAGTGTGTGTGCAGTGTGTGTTTGTGTTGAATAATATACACAAATACACCTACCCACACTTGGTTAATTTACTTGAAATTTAAGTTGCTATCACCAAATCTTTTATCATTCTGCTGAGGTTTCAAGTGTTGTCAATTAGTGACAACAGAAACTGATCCCCACATGATCAGGATGGGAAGGATTCAATTAAGAAATGAAAGAGAGACTAGTGGTTACAAGCTCATTGGTGAACTTGGATTTACATTTCTAATTTCTAAAAGGGAGTACTAAATTTCACTTTCTTACTTACGGGCAAATCCCTCAAAAGTTTTGTCATGGAAACAGAACCCATGTCGGCACCAATAAGGATTGGTCTACCAATTTTTACAAACACAAACCAAAAAAAAGGTATAACTTGTGAATTGCAGGCAAATTCGCCAAATACATTGCCAAGGAAATAGAGCACATGTCAGCATATAATCCATGGTCTCCCTCATCCCCATCTTTCCTTCACAAACCATAAACAACAAAGCAACAGCGTTACTGCCTATTCTACTCCACTAACAATTCATATCTCACTCACTCACTCTTCGCTGTGCTGCTTAAACACAATCTGATTACACAAGAAGTAACAGATTAAAATCTTAAAGTAGCATTCGAGTATCATAGCCAGCGCCTCACCAACCTTTCAGCAATAGTCCATTATCACCACCAGTGGACATCTGATAGCATGCGGCAAGATAACATAAATGAATGCATATGGTTTTTACAGGTATGATGACAACACAGAGAACAGAAGTCAAAGTACAACAAAGAATTTATGGTTCTAATGGCAAGAATTATGGTTGCACGTCATCTGTTCCGTCAAGCTAAAAATAGTAAAGTCACACAACTTCATTTCTCATCTTTCGGTAGGAGAGTATAACCATTGATTTCCCCAGAAGGAAACATGTAACCTAGAGGACTCAAAAGCACGAAGTTTATGACGAGGATTTGAAAGTGCAAACCCTCGTATACAAGACCATGGTCTATTTGTTACTTTTCATGACTCAACAAGGTTCAACAGATTGTAGGTTGTAAACCAGTTGATGGATATCCTTCAGGGGAAATATCCCTATTAATTCTGAACCACCATTTGATTCCTCCTTTCTAGTTTCAAATAAAATTTTGCAGCAGGTACAGAAGCAACATAGCTCAATGCAGAATAGAGTATGAGCAAGCAGGCAGTCTGTATTCTTATGACGTTTTCTCAATGCAAGTAATTGATTTAGAATCATAATTCTTCTAAAAAGAGAGTGGGCAACCTATTTTAGAAGAAATTGCTTTGAGAGAGAGAGAGAGAGTTGGGAGCACCTCAATCTTTTTCTCTGCAGAAGCTGACACTTTGTTACGGACTGCACAAAGCAGTCAAGGTACTGTGAAGTCATTCTATCAGATATTATCAGTTGCTACATACAAGTTTCACAATGGGCTTAGAAATGATTTTGGAGCTACAGATCATAGAAGGTGGCCTTTTCTTCTTGGGTAATGGGTGCATAAAGTATGATTGACCCGACATAATTGGTAGAAAAGAGGCAGATGTAAAGCAAATAAAAGGTCTAATTACTGATATAGTTAGCTAGGATCCACAGTTTTTCTCTTTTCTAATTAATCTACACAATAAATGCTAATAGCTTATTCACACTTACTAATGTTTCAAACAATACCACAATCATTTCTTTTCCAGTGGGTTGGAGAAAGCTCAACAAGTATGCACTGTTATGCAGCTCTCCAGGTAAAAACACACTTCCTGGACACATCCCCACCCCACCCCACCCCCCACCCTCTCACCCCCCTACACACAAAAAAAGAAGAGAAGAAAATACTCTTTTTTTGGACTCGATAAAAGATTAAAACTCAAAATTTACTTCCTCAGACAGACTTCTTTGGCATCAGAAGCATCTATGTCCTATGCATGCAACGGCACATCAAAACAAATACTCAGAAAATTGATAGATAAATAAAAACTAGAGCTTTTCATTGTTCTACAAGTTTATGTCTAAACTAGCACAAAGACAATCAGGCAATTAGTTAGCTAAAAGCCTAAAACTGCTTGACAATGTGAAATTAGACAATCATTCAGACTGCAATTGTCATAAAAGAAATGCCTTTTGACCCAGAATTAAGTAGACTAATTATCAACCCAGTTAATAAAGGAAAATAAGTTAATAACCAACCAACCACATTTCCAAATAAAGATCATTTGGGATAGGAAAGAAATGTACTTGCTTAGAGTAGATTACTAGACCACCAAAGATGACTTTCCATGAACGTGGTTGCTTTTTCATTGAAACGTATTTTGCACTACACACTGAGCGGAGAAAAGCCAAACCGTGTTGGGTACTTGGGTTTGGATAAGATTGCACTTTTTCAAAACCAAAAATAGAAAAAACAATCCAGGTAATATAGAACCAAACTGGAAACTGAATACACACCCCTACTACTACCTACTATGTGCCTAGTATCTAAAATAAGTTTAATTTTCCCCTTCTCCACTTATACCCTTAGGGGTTGTTTGGTTCAAAACCAGGTTATCCTGGGATTATAAGTTATAACCAAGATTATATATTTCAGCTTCTATATGGGATAAATAGCATTATCCTGATTTTACCTAATACCCTCAACCAAAACACGGAGTTGATTTAATCCCAAATTTCATACCAGGACAACCCACTTAATTCCTCTAACCAAACGGCCCTCTTACATTCTCATCTTCTAAATAGATATCCTTGTTTCTTATTAACCAATATTTCACCTATAACTTACTATTTTCTAAAAATATCTAGTTGTGGACTAAAAATTTAGGTTACTGACAATACACAAAGCAAAAAAGCAAGCATTCACATATAGAGGAAAAGATAACAAAATTAGAAGTTATTTACAGAAAAATTGTTGAAAAATCAATTACTACTGATGTAAGGATTTTCATAATGGGTAGAATATAAGTGATTGACCATAATAAGAACTTACAGAAACATCCTGGAATTCATCCAAATTAGTTGCAACAGTTTCCCACTGATAACATGAGCTAGGTATTGGCTGTACATTCTTGCCCTTCCCTTTCTTGACTTCGATCTTCCTAATCTCTCGGTACAGTCGATGCCCAATGATGGGATCATCCTCATACCTGCAAATGAAGTAAAAAACAAAGAGACTTTAGCAATGAACATTGACCGCGAGAAAATACTATTCTCCGCCAAGTGTTACGAGTAATCAAAAGCGAAAAGCAGCAAAAGTGAAAAAGTCTATTGGATCTTTACGCACAAAGCGCTCATTGAAGTGTGGGCTTTAGCGAATAAAAGCACCAATGAAGAAAAAACAGAAGATAAGAAATGTGATGCAAGAAAAGGCAACTATAAACACAAAAACGTATTATTTGGACAAAAGAACGGAAACACTATAATTAAGCGATATACGACGTTGTGCCCTTAAAGACAACTCATAGGTAAAGGTGTACATGCCTAAGTGCCTTGACACCTACACTAAAGTGCAGATTAAGCAAGGCGAAGCGCGCAAACTGGACTTCACTGAGCTAAGCGCGCTTTAAGCGAGCCTATAACAACATTGTCGCTATTATGCGCAATATCTAAGAGTAGAGGAAGTATTGGGAGCGAAGGTATCTTACCAGTAAGAAATTCCATGAGAATCACCGCCAATACGTTCTTTCCGGAAAAGTGATAGGCGAACACCTTGTTTCAAGTTTTCGTCAATGTAGTTACGAATATCTTCTTGCTGCACAATAAACAACCACATTGGGACCTCAAATGACACATTAAAATTCAAAAATTTCAGAAAGTACACGTAAAATCAAGAGTACTATGTAAGTTTGTATATCATCGGAGTGCTAAGCGCTCAAGAAGGGTTTCTGAAGGACCACTCTGCCTCACCACATCTTTATTTATAATTATAATTTTTTTTTTAAAAAGGACTCTATCTCACCACTTTCCATCGAATCCTTGATTTTTGAGAAAAAATGTTCTTATACTTCTCTTACCCTCATGGATAGAAGAAAATTACATGCGGTAGACCTATCTCTATCATTTAGGTGCGATGATGTGGTGCATTTAGAATATTCCAAAACCAGATATTTGAATCTCTTAAAAATCACTTAGCCACATTATGAAAAATAGGTTATAGATAAGGAGGGGAATTCAACAGAGACTACTCTTGCAATTCAAGATAAGCAGGCAGTACCCAAGGAACTGAGGAACCTGGATTTTGATGTAAAGTTTAAAGATGGTGAACCAAGAAGTGAGTCAAGGAGTAGGGAGAGGAACTCATCCATCCGGTCATTATGAAGCTGAAAATTTTCACATGGAATTTAAGGGGGCTTAATAGGGAGAGTAAAAGGAACTCGGTGAGAAGTGCGGTCCAACAAGAGGAGGTTGACACTATTGTGCTACTGGAGACTAAACTAAAAGGGGAAGTGGCAGACTATTTTCAACAATTGTGGGGGGGGGGGGGGGGGGGGGTAGGTGGATGGGGGGAATATAAGGGGCGTATAATGGTAATGTGGGATAAGAGATCATGGAAGGGGGAATTTGTAGAAAATGGTAATCAGAGTATCGCTTGTAAGATTCACCTGGTTTCTCAAAGCAGTCTATGCTTCTTGTGATCAAAAGGAAAGAAAGGAATTGTGGGAGGAGTTGGGTGCTATGAGGAGCTTATGTGAGAGGCCATGGGTGGTGTGTGGGGACTTCAACATTACTAGGTTCCCTACAGAAAAGACAAATGGCAATAGACTGAATGGAGCAATGTCAGAATTTTCCAGTTGTATAAATGAATTGGAGTTGGTGGATCCCCCTTTATTTGGGGATCATATACTTGGAGAGGAGGGGCTAATCAAAGGAATGCATCCAAAATTTATAGGTTCCTATACTCTTTTCCTTGGGATGAACTGTTCAGACAAATCAGACAGTGCACACTACCTAGCCTGGGATCTGATCACAACCCCATACTGTTGACTTGTGGAGATGAGGCCTTTAGGAAATGTTACTTCAAATTTGAGAAATGGTGGCTAAATGTGGAGGGTTTAGAGACAAGGTACAGGAATAGTGGAGTTTTTTTAATGTGACTGGCAGACCTGATTACAAACTAGCTACTAAGCTGAGTTTCCTTAAAAAGAAACTCAAGGACTGGAGTAAGGAAAACAGGGGCGATTGGAGGGAAAGAAAAGATCAAATCATGGAACAAATAGGCAACCTGGAGGCCATTCTGGCTCCTAGGCCTCTAACTGATGATGAGCAACTGAATGAGGGCAAACCTGGCAATGGACTATGATGAAGTGGCAAAAAAATGAGGAAACTCACGGGAGACAGAGATCCAGAGTGGGGATAAGAATACTAAATTCATAGAATGGCCATAGGTCATAAAAGAATCAACACTATAGATTCTCTGAAGATTAATGAAGTAGTGACGTTTGATCCTATGGAAATAAGGAGCTCAGTAGTGGAGTTTTATCAGAATTTGTATAGAGAAACTGAAGAATGGAGACCATCATTGAACATCATGGATGTTCAGACTGTTACAATGGAGGAACAAGAATGGCACTCAAGGAATTTAAAGAAGAGGAAGTCTGGGAAGGGATCAAAGTATGTGTTGTTGACAAAGCACCTGGTCCGGATGGATTTACTATGGCATTCTTCCATGCATTCTGGGAAATGGTAAAGGAGGACCTGAGGCAGACTTCTTATTAATTTCCACTCCCAGCAAGTGTTTGAGAAGAGCTTTAATGCTACATTTGTAGCCTTAATTCCAAGAGAAAGTTGGTGCCAATGAGCTTGAGAGATTTCAGGCCTATAAGTCTGATCACTGGAGTTTATAAAATAAATAGCTAAGGTGTTGGCAGAAAGATTGAAGAAGGTGATTAGCAAGCTAGTAAACAAGCATCTAGTAAATGGAGAACTTCACCTAATTCTAGAGAAGACGTAATGGAACTAAACCTAATTCTAGAGAAGACGTAACAAAACTCTCACACATCTAGTAAATGGAGAACTTCACCGCTAGATACAGGATAAGGATGGATTTCCAAAACTACTATACCCTTCATTTTGTGAGATGTTCCAAATGCGTGAGACAACACATCTAGTAAATGGAGAACTTCACCACTAGAAACAGGATAAGGATGGATTTCCAAAACTACTATACCCTTCATTTTAGAGATGTTCCAAATGTGTGAGACAACTTCTAAAACAACTACGTCCTCGATCAACAATGGCAATCCAATTTCACTTACCAAGAGCCAAACAGAATTAATCTCTGCCTATGGTAAACTTATTTTTTTGGTAAATTGCAATGAGAAAGATTGCACATTCATTTAGTTTCTAAGTGTCTAAATCAATTAACAAAGTCAAGTCTGACTTAGCTCTGATAACTCAGATAGATATTTTCCATTTTTTAAAAAAACATTTCTGGATAAGTTCCCTGAAAACCAAGTCTAAGGACAACTCTAGTATAATTCTAGCATCTTTTCTGAGTATAATGCATATGTTCGACTACCTCAATTCTTTCCAAATAAACTGAACCAATGAGAATGCGAACAAGATGGTTTACGAAATCATTGGCCTTCAAGAATCATTGATAACCCAGGTGAGCTAGGAACTAACATAAGTACATAACAGATGGCAGGAATACCGGTAAAATAAAATTTAGATTCGAAATACCTCAACACGAATATCACATAATGCTTTCAAAATCACCACGCGGACTGCAGGATCTAGTGCCCTATAAGCTTCAATTTCAGCCCTGTAAATTCAAAGGTACGTTGTTAATATACACGAACGTTTTTTTCAATAAGTACGTACTCAAACTATAAGCACTTCAAGAACAAAAATCTATGTTACTCACCCTTGTGATGCAACTATAGGTAGTTCCCCCTCTGCAACCTGCAGAAAGTTATCAGTTAGCTATTTAAGCATATGCACAACAAAAGCTCACTCAGTTTGATTAAATGGTGAGTTACCCAATGCCACCAATCTCTTAATTTCCTGCACAAAACAGTAATCCATGTATTGTGTCCAAGTGCCATTCGCGTAACCGGTGGGATTGCCTACAGAGATAGATGAAAAACATAAATAAGAAACCAGAAACAACTTACAATGGTAGAATCCAATGTAAGTGTATTCCAAGCAAATCAAGTTACAAAAATGTTAGTACAATCACTAGGAATGAAAATGTATATATACATGTATCACTGGTGATTCAAATCATTGAAACGTCCTTCCTTTTATTGAGTTTTTTTCACTGAAATACTGGAAGCACTGCTTTAAATATAAAGCTCAAGGAGAAAAAATTATGTCTCAGAGTAGCCTCCCCTCTACTGTTTTCTAGTGTTTCATGTGGTTCGGATATAGTATTATCTTGTTATAGTTCAGTGATTACATGTTGTCCTATTTACTGTCTATATCTCTTGTTCTTTTATTTTCGACCTCTTATGGTCCTATTTTTGTCTTGAGCCGGGGGTCTATCGGAAACAGCCTCTTTACTTCATCTGGGGTAACGGTACGGCCTGCGTACATTCTACCCTCCCCAGACCCCACTTTGTGGGAATACACTGGGTATGTTGTTGTTGTAGTAGTAGCCTCCCCATAGAACATAAAATTTAGCTAGAGGAATTACCAAGAAAACAGTCTCCTTAACCAGTAAAACAATGTTAAGGTGAAGCTCAAGGACAATGAGAATGGGAATAAATTATGGAGACAAAGATGTGTGCCTAGTAAAAATGGTGGATTAGAATGCAGAGTCTTCTAATCTGTTACTCATGGGATGAATTTGTAATTAACTTTGAATGCAGACTTTTCTAGTCTGTCAAGTGTCAAGCATGGAATGATTTTTCTGATCTGTCAAGCATGTTCACCCCAAACACAAGCCATCTTTCTTTTGGTTGTCCTCCAAAGAGTATCTTTTTTTTTGAGTAAAGGGTAACTTGTATTTCATATCCAACCAGTTCCTCCAAAGAGTATCATATTTACTTTGGGATAAAAGTAGGAATTCCTTCTTTGAACACTTGCTCTGTCACACATGAAATTTCTACCCCAAACCCCTCAGACACCACACCACCTTCCTCAAAAGTGTTAAGTTTAAGTGGCAGGTATCCCGTGGATTTAGTCGAGGTGCGCGAAAGCTGTCAAAAAAAAAAATGCTAAGTTTAACCTGACTAAACATGAAACAAGAGCAGTAACCAGCTATATGCACACAAGGCAGCATTTCTCTATCACGAGTAGCACCAAACATGATGATTCCTCCTTCGGTTATGTCAAAATCAGCAGGACATATGCCCAACTCAAAGAACGCGACCCTATTTGGTTTCTGACATCTATATCATACAAAAGTTACAAACCATAAGGCCAGTAACATGGTCTACTGAAAAATCAAGAGGAGATACAGATCAGCAAATACTGCTAATATGCTCCAATCACACTCATCAGTGTTTAAGTGAATAAAATATTAAAAACTAATAATCTAGTATGGATAATCAAACTGGATGACACTAATGCTCAAATAAATCATAGTATTGTCTACATCTACTAAGATAAAACGTCTAATGAAGTAACCCGCATGCTTCCCTCAAACTAGTTATAATGCCTTTTAGGCACCAAGTCCCAACCCTATCTTGAAGAGTATATTAACTTTCTCCATTTAGTTCCTCCCAATCGCATTTGCAACATCTTGGACCATTATAGGCTGAGATTTCTGCATAACAACTTCAGGAAGGATGACCTAGTAAAAGAGATACCTCTTCGCCGTAAACATTTCATTCCTGTCACACTTGTTCCGCTAACTTTAAATACATACAAACCTTATCATTTAAGGTTAATATTTAATCTGCTCAAAAGTACGCAATTCCGATAAACAACACTTATGGTCAATCTCAGCACCATGTAATAAGAAATACTACTTATCCCAACCCCCTCCCAGTTGAATGCATGTTTGATGGACCAAAGAGCAAAGACATATATCAAAGGATTAGCTCCACAAAGGACACAACTCCTTCACCAGCAAGAGATTGAAAACGATGCTTCTCTACCTGATGCTAGCCACTTAAATAAATTCAGACTAAACTGCATATTTCCCAAGGTATAACTGCATTGTTATGCATGTAAGAACTCACTTGAAAGTTAACTCTACATGTTTTCTAGAGAAACATTTATACAGATTCGAGGACTTTGCACAACATATAATTGAAATCAGTATTTCTCTACTCAAATAGTTCTCCAAGCAATGTTGCTCGGACTCTCCAAAAATGTTGCCGCACCCGGGCCTCTGAAATTGCACTACTTTGGGAGGATGCGAGACGCAACCGTCAGCATTTTTGAAGAATCCGAGTAACATAGCCTCCAAGTAGCTCGACGGCTCTTTTAACAGCATCCAAGGTTAAAAGGTGCAAACTTTGCAGGAATCCTCACTCCCAATGAAGAAAAAGACACAGGAGAGCAGAGAATGATAGTTTTAAAGATGGGGCATAAACTCTTTTCTGATTTCAAGCAGCAGATAATGCAAGTCAACTTTCCAGATTAAATTTAAAGGTTCACAAATACAAAACAAGTACAGCTTTGTAAAAGCAGTCACCACAGCACCAAGAAGAACTACAGTTAAGTGTGAAGGTAACAACCAACTGAGAACATAAAAGCTCAAATTGCACCAAAAGAAATTGAAGTTAGACAAATTCACCAACCTTTAGCAATGGCATATGTATATCACCAAGTGTATCATTTGGAGTAATCAATGCTGTTTCGAATTCCTCAGCTGAAAACTCCACTCTAATATTCAACAAAGGCCTAAAAACCTAAAACCCCACAAAAGAAAAAAGAAAAAAAAGGTAAGCATTTATCCCAAAAAAAATGCACATGTAACATAAAGTTACAAACTTGTTCATCTTCATACATACATTCAAGAAATTCAATATGGAAGCTAACTGCCACATGGACCGTAGGTTCCACCGAGGTAACTGCGATGGTTCGGGCTCTCCCACAAGCTGTGTCACAATCTTGCTGCATTGTATCCGCGATGAAGGCGAACCCCCGTCTTCACCTTCCTCTACCTCCTCCTCCTCATCACCACCTTCTAGAAACTTCTCTTCATCCTCCTCCTCCCTCAACAACCTAGCCGCTAGCCTTTCTTTCCTACTACCCGCAGTCTTTTTCTTCCTCACCTTAGAAGCAGCCTCCGCCTCTGCTGCTGCTGCAGCCTGTAACCTCGCCGCTGCCCTTTTCGTACACTCCCTCGCTGGCCTCTCTCTCCTAACTATATTACTAGTACTACTGTTATTAGCATTACTATTACTGTTACAGTTATTCTCGGTGGTTTTCTTCTCTGGGGAAGGGGGAGGGGAACCTTTGTTTTCGTTGTGGGTATCGTGTTGGATCGGACAAGAAGAAGAAGAGGGTTGTGGGTCGGACATGATAGTGAAGGGATCGGAGAAGGGATTGTCTATGGAGGGTTTACAGGTGAAGATCGTGGGGTTGCATTGAAGAAAAGAAGCAAGTGGGAGGAAGAAGAAGAAAGGTGGGGTTTTGGCCAAGAAAAATTTGAAATATTATCAAGAAGTGCGATATCTAGGAAGAAGTTCCAGCCACTGCTACTGTAAAAAGAAAGCATCATCCAAGAAAATGGAACATGGGTAATAATCTTGCAATAATGATGGGTGATAACAAGCAAAAAAGATTTGAGCTTTGGGGGTGTTTTTGTTTAGTTCTTCTTGTGTGTGTGTGTTGGTGGTTTCGAAATTTTGGGAAGACGGAAAAGGGAGAAGAGAATTTAGGGATATCTGAGAAAACTATTGTGTGGGGGTAAAACGGGAAGAGTTATGGGGGATTGGTCACTGGAATGGTGAATTTTGGGTTAAATTGGGACTGGAATTGGTAAATTTGGGAACTTTTGGAATTTGTGAATGAATGCCATGAGACAACTTTGGTTCATTGCAAGGGTTTTCAAGAATGTAAGTAGAAAACGATGCCGTTGGAGTGTTGTTTGACAGAAAATATGTGCCAGGTGCCCAAGGTCAACTAATGAAGAATGGCAAGGGGACAAGACTTGGGCTAAAAATTTGCTTCATGAAGGACTCCAAAATAAAGTAGGATTGTTTCCCTATAATGTTACAAAAGAGGTGGGGAAAGATAAAAAAATTCCTGACCACATGGAGATTCTATTGATCATTCTAGAAAGCTAGATTAAGTTTATTTAGGTTTGGTTGTGTTCAAGTACTTATGTATCTTCATCAAAATTAAGATGCAACATAAACTACTTGTGTTGTTTCTCTAACTTTGTGTTTTTCACCTTTTGGCACAAAGTATGTTAGCCATCCCAAGATTCAACATTACATTAGTAAGGGGAAATAGTCAAAAGAAATTATAACGGTATTATTTGTCTGGATATTTTTTTATTGTTACAACGAGAAGCTTATATAGAGAATATATTATATAACATAATATGAAAGTCGATTTCAAAAAGAACTGGATTGGTACAGTAAAATGTTATTATAAAGAATAATTATTATAGAGATATTTGAGACTGACTATATAATGATTTTTAAAGTATTCATCACGGATAATATTAAAAGACCTAATTGTACAATTAAAAATGAATAAATATATCACTTGAAACTTGCTTGTATTAAAAACACAATACTAGTTGCACCTTACCATACATGTAGCAAAAACAATAGACATGTTGAGCCCCACATTTGTTGGGGCTCAGATCATTTATCTCTATATAGTTTTTGGCAATTTTCATCTCTTGAACTAGTTTTCATTAGAAAACATGAAGGGTATCTCAAATAAAAATATCTCATATGAATTACGAAGAGCTTTTTTTGTTGGCTCTCGCACATGAGATTTTGTTCTGAAGGCAAATTGGTGGATTTGCCCCTCTCCCTCCACTGTGCGTGAGATATACGTAAGACTTGATCCAAATTCAATGTAGCCAAAATCACTTTTATATCTTGAGTTTACAGGAAATTATCCAAATTCATTTTGTAGAATTAAATGAGTCATTATTTCAAAATCGTAATTGTTGGCTCATAATGAGAATTAGTGAATCATTATTTCTTTAACTTACGACGATCAGATTTTTTCCCCTATTTATCTATATTCTTACTGAAGGTTTACATACAACATTAATTCAAAACTAATCAGATATCACAAATTATAAAACGAGAACTTACGTGTTCTTTGTGTTGTGGAAACAAAACACTTGGTCGAATCGAGGCTGAAATTACTGATCGACGGTGAGTGTACTTATACAGAAATTATTAGGGTTAACTTTAATTATCCTAATGGGCCTTAAAGTGACCGTTATGGTTGGGCCCAAATTTTTTTGTACTTTTTTGGGGAGAAAATGAACCAATTGAGAAAAAAATCCTACTATGTATAAGAGTTTTACTCTTTGATACGAGAAATCAATGTGTCTATATATTGTGGTTGCTAAGCAACGTTAACTGTAGTGAAAATAATTCATTCAATAGAAAAGTAGGCACATTCTTTTGAGACATAAAGTGATAAAACAATTGTTATAAGATGAAATTATTTTCATAGGTTATGTGAAGTCGAAAGTGAATTTGGCCGATTTACATACTGAAAAAAATTGAGGGGTATGAGACTTTTGTTAATTTGAGAAGATCAACGATGATGGTAATAAAATGTATGTGATTGGAGATCCCGTAAAATAGGTTCATATAGGTAACAACGATTCATTAATTGATCAAGTATGCACTATTAAATTATACCTCTCTTATGGTGTGTGAATATAGTTATAACACTGAGTGAGATTGAATTGAATTCGTAGTCCAATCCATATCATTTATAAGTAGTATATTGTTTTACATAATACACGTGATTGATGGACCTATATGAGTATGGAGTGGCGATGCACAAATTTGACGCGCGCATGACCTCTTAGCGCAAAATTATGATAAAGACAAAGACTATGCGAGTATAATGTGATAGAATAAAATCCTGGACTTATAAAAGAATTCTTGGTTTATAGAAGTTTAAACCTCAAAAATTATTATGTATTTAATCTTATTTTATCGTTTGATTAACAATCCACAAGACACCAGATTTAATGCATTGCACTCATATGTGAAAATTCAGCAAATTTTATAATATGCTTAATATAATAATTATCAAAAAATAACTTAATTGATTTGATTTACTTGTAAATAAAAATTGGACTAGATTAAACGATGAACACCCACTATATTATCAATTCAAACACTTATAATTCTAAATTCGTGATGGTATAGTTTTTTTTTTGGAAATCTTGAAATCCGCAGCCATTGCTCTTCGGTTATGCATTGGGGTTTGGGTAAATTGCTCCAGTGCAATAGCTCACAAATCAAATATGAAATGTGAATCGTACTAGACAAGTCCGGTGCAACAAGCTCGACTGAGAAGGGATCAAATAGGGGAGATACCCTAACATCTCTCCGGGGTTGGAATATCACACCCACTGCACCAACTCAACCGAATAAAAAAAGACTAGGTGGGATTCGATCCCTGAATGGAAAATTTATATATAACTATGGGAGAAATTTAGGTTATCTATTTTTCTTTGGGAAAAGTACATGCATGCCCCATAGGAGCAAACTATTTACAACTAAATACCCCTTACAAGAAATACCTTCTAATTAATTATAGAAAATACTCATTTCTCTTGTAACTTTTGTAGTTATTTAACTCCCTTTTCATTCTTTTTCTTTTTTATTTTTCTACTCCTTTTCTCCTTTTCTATACTCATTTTTTTTCTTTATCTTTTTATTTTATTTTATGTTTCTTTGTTCATTTTTTTTCAAATTATATTATTTTTTATTTTCTTTTTATACCATAATTTAATTCATTAGCAATTTTGACTCTCTTTTTTTCTCCTTTTTTAGTTCTTTACTTTTTTCTCCTCAATTTCATTCTCCTTTATTATTTATTTTTTATTTCTCTACTTTTTTTTATTTTTGTTTTTCTCTTTCTTTCTTTTTTATCTTTTATTGTTCATGTATTTTGCTCACAAATCATGTTTTTTTAATTTTCTTCTTTCACCATAATCAATTTTGGCTTCTTTTTTTTATTTTTTTATTTTTTTATTTTTTTATTTACTCTTTATTTTTTCTCTCTCTTTATTTCTTTTTCATTTTCTAATTTTATTTTTTCTATAATCTAATTTTGTTAGTGATTTTTTCGCTCTTTTTTTTTATTTTTTTACATATATTAAAAAAAGATAATTCATACAGTAAACATTTGTCCTTTTTTATATTTTATTTTTTCTTTCTTCTCTCTTTTTTTCTCGTTTATTTCTTTATTCTTTATTTATTTTTTCACTCATTTTTTCTCAAATCATATTATTTTTTATTTTTCACCATAATCTAATTTCATATCAATTTTGGTTTTTTTTTTAGGTTTTTAGTTTTTATTATTCTAATTTGATTTAATCGTTTAGTCTTTTATCTTTTTCTCTATAATATAATTTCATTCATTTTTTTTGCTCTTTTTCATTGAGGTATACTTAAGTCTTTCAATCAAACACTACTCATCCATGATATCATCACATTATATTTATATACTGATATAGTATCATGGAGGACTACGTAAGTCTTTCAATGTGACACAACTCAGTATACCATCATAATATATCTATATACTGGCATAGTATCGTGGAGGACTGTTTCAGTCCTTCAATGAGATATACTAGACATTTCTTAGTATACCATCATAGTATATTTATATAATGGAGTGTAATCATCCATTAATGAGACAATCCTGAGTTCTTTATGATACCATCACAATATATTTATATATTGGCATAGTATCACTGATAACTGTTTTGGTCCTTCAATTAGACATTACTCAATCCTTTATGATACCATCAGAATATATAGATATACTATCATGGTATCATTGAGGTTTACTTCAGGCCGCAATGATACCATTACAATATATCTATATATTATCGTGGTATCATTGATGTCTATTTCAGTCCTTAGTGAGACCTCTATGATACCATCACAGTATATCTATATATTGTGATGATATCATGGAGGATTGTTTCAGTCTTTCAATGAGACATTCCTCAATATACAACCAGAGTATATCTATATACCTGCATAGTATCATATTTTAATGAGACACTCCTCAGTCGTCTATGATACCATTGCAATATATTTATATATTGACATGGCATCATGGATTAATGTTTTAGTCCTTCAATGAAACACTACCCAATATACTATCACAATATATTTATATATTGGCATGGTATTTTGGAGGACTACTTCAGTCCTTCAATAAAATACTTCCCAATCCTTCATGATACCATCATAGTATATTCATATGCTATCATGGTATCATGGAGGACCGTTTCAGTTCTTCAATGAAACACTCCTTAGTATACCACCACAATATATCTATCTACTAGAATTATATCATTCATCAATGAGACAGTCCTGGGTCCTCTATGATACTATCACAATATATCTATATATTGAAATGGTATCATGGATAATTGCTTTAGTCTTTCAATGAGACACTATTCAATATACTATCACATGATATCTATATACTGGCATGGTATCATGAAGGACTACTCTTCACACTTCTCAATCCTTCATGATACTATCACAATATATTCACATATTATTATGGTATCAGTGAGGTTTGCTTTAGGCCTCAATGATATCATCACGGTATATCTATATACTGTCGTTGTATCATTGATGTCTGTTTCAATATTTTAGTATTTTTCTTATTTATTTTTTATTGAAGTCTACTTATTTAATTATTTTATTTATATTAATCTAAAAATTAGTTAATATTTTTTATCTTTGTATTTTATTTTTTATTTTATTTTAAAAAGATAAATAGAAAGAGACAAAATATAAAAGAGAAGATAGACTAACAAAAAAAGCAAAATAAGAGCTAAGAAAAAAATTTGGACAAAATAAAATAAAACAAAATAAAGAAAGAAGAATATAAATAATAAAAATGTGTCAAATGATATATCTAATAAAGGATAAAATGAGAAAAAGGATAAAAATAATAAATAAAAAAAGAACAAAAATAAAATAAAAATAATTAATTATAGAAAAAAAATTAAAGTACATGAAAAAGAAGAAGAGAAAATGACAAAAATAATAAATGAAAGTATAAAAATAATAAACAAGAGACAAAAGTAATAAAGAAAAAAATAAATCAATAAATGAAAACCCGAAAAAATAAAAAGAAAGGAGTAATGTTCCACGTGCAAGTGGATAAAGTATTGCAATCAATGCTTGTCAAGAAAAGACAAAGACAAAAAGAAAAAAAATACAAAAATATATTAAAAAAAGAAAAAGAAGAAGAAAAAGAGGAATTTAATGTTGTAATTAATGCTTGTAGTGGACAAAAAGTCATTGATTCATGTAATTGATGTTGATAAAGCATTGAGTGTACTTGAAGTAATTTGTTTGGTCCGCATGGAACATTTAAATGAATTATTTTTGAAGGGGACATTATCGGGTAAATTCTTTTATTTAGGGTCCATTATGTGTATTTTTCCCTTTTTCTTTTATAGAGAATGGTAAGGTTGGGCCAGGAAAAGGCTTTGCTTTTAACTAGAAGCAACTAAAAAATAATGGGCCCAATTTCTACTCGTCAGTTCGAAAGGACCAACATAGTCCCTCTTTCATTTGGGCCTCATTTACCACACGCGACGGATCATGGACTCATCATGGTCTAGATATCCTTCACACAAATTGAAAATCTTATGAAAATATATTAGATTATGGTCCAAAATTTTGTAAACTTTAGACGATAGTCTATAGTTATATCAGTCCGAAGTAGGGGTGGGCATGGTATGGTACGGTACGGTATTTAAAACTTCGGTTCGACAATTTCGGTATTCGGTTTTTAAAAATACAATACCATTCGGTATTTAAAAGTTCATTTTCGGTATCTTGCGGTATGCTAAATCGGTAACCATAGTTTGTTCAACTTCGACTAATATATACTTGTACAATAATAGAGAATTATGATTTTGACTTTTCAAAAAAATGTCTCAATTATATCATATCAACACATTACATATGTTGAAATATATGTTCAAAAGAAGGTATAAGCAACTCCCTTTGTTAATCAATTATACAACAAAATATTTCAATCATGATTAAGTAGTCAAAATGTCTAAATATTTAGTTTTATACTAATATTAGGTTGTATATTTGCTAGTATTTTAATAATATATAAATTATTTATACAATTATATACTTCGGTATGGTATTCGGTATTTCGGTATATCATTTATAAATACCGAATACCATACCAAATACCAAAAAAAATTAGAATGCATACCATATACCATAATATCCAAACCACGGTATCAAAAATTTCGGTTTGATATGGTAATTCGGTATATACCATACCATGCCCACCCCTAGTCCCAAGAGTATAATTGCTCAAACTTTTAAAAATAAGGAAAAAATCTACTAAATGATAGCTTAAAAAGGGAACATCTAGGTAAATCAGGGATAGGTATAAAACCCCCCCTCCATTTCTTCAAGCCCAGAAGAAGTGTGTTCTTCTTCTGTTTTTGACTTGCATGCTCACTTTTTTTTAAAAAAAAAAATATGTAAGAAAAATTAGTAGTAATTTTGTTACAGTTATCAACACCTTGGACAGTTGGACCTATACTCTACTGAAATACACTAGTATTAGTAAGTACAATTTATATTATATAGTAGTAATAAATGAGGTGACAATACTCACAAGTTGTTGAACACCATTTGCATTACATCCAATCGCCAAAAGATCCAGAAACAATACGCATGCAATGAACCAAAAGAAACCAAAAAGAGGATTTGATACTCGTACGATTACTCAACTAATAGTTATTATCTCACAACGCCAATCACTTTCTTTGTTAAAGAAAATTGGAATAAAGAAGAAATGTGACTTTATGAGATAGTAACTATTAGTTGAGTGACCATCTGAAAAATCAACATGCAAAAAGAGCAACTGTATAATACTACAGAATTAATTAAGAAGCCTATTGAGTTCCTCTATACATAAAATAGCTTTAAGCAGCATTCTAGTATCAAGTTATTATCAACTGATGACCATCAACCAAAAGGACAATAGGAGTACTAGTACCAAATTCTTGTATGAACCTGTAAACACAACTGCTGCTGAAGGAGGGGAACTACCAGGAGCTGGAGTAGCAATACCAGTAGCATTTTCCTTTGCACAAGTGTATTTGCATCGACTGGGACGAACAACCCTGTATACGCCACTGCTTGCTAGGAGGTATACATCCTTATTGTTATCCTCACCATATGAGAAAATGTAGCCTAAAGCTGGAACTTTGCTTCTTGGAACTAAGGCACAACTTATAGGGGAATTCCCAGCACATGCGAATGGAATTTCTGTCGTGTTAAATGTTCCACTGTCCTCAGGGCTTTCAGTGGCTGCCCACATAGCACCTGCATATAAATCTGCATACAGATACCTGCAACAGTTCACCTATATATGTCAGTGCCACAAAATTATATAATCCACCAACACTTAGAAAAGAATTGAATTAGTAGACATACCTCCCGGACATGCAAGGATCGGCCGTGGACCTATAGAAGTATCCACCAGTGATTGAGGCTGAACCTTCATTCTTATTTACATCAGAGTGATTATAACCCATGACTGGGAAAATTGGGTTCAGTAAGCTCATAGATGTATTTTCTGAAGGTGATTTTGGAGGAGTGAATAGTCTGGTTCCCTCGTACATAGGCCAACCATAGTTTCCTCCTTTGGTGATTATATCCACCTCTTCATAATGATCCTATAGGATAAAAATGCAAAGCCAGAACAACTAAATGAACTTATGGAGAGGAAATGTATGCATTCTCGGTGTAAATTTTGTATGGAGCTTGAAAGTGGACAGACAAAAATGTCTTATGAGAACTACTTGGAGGGTAAAATTCTTGAACATTACCTGGCCTGTATCTGCACACATGAAGTAGGATGGCCTTGCAGAATCAAAGCTGCAGCGCCAAGGATTTCGCATTCCTAGTGCCCATATTTCTGGCTGCAACTCTTTATCTTCAATATAAGGATTATCCTTTGGAATGGTGTAGTTTCCCCATAAACTGAGCTTGGTAATCTCTGCAGCACCTAAGACAACCACACATAAAATAAGGGGCAACTCAGCTGAATAAACAACACTTTATTTCCATCCTAGAATGTGTCACTGTCAAACAATTTGATACTACATGGGGATCAACAGATGAAGGTTTTGGCAAGAAATTAAGCAGCTAAAATTTTGCCAAAGATGAAATATCAGGAATGATTCATTTGCTGGCAATGAACTTTTCTTTTTGTACTTGGCAAAGATGACTAAGACAAGTGAGTCTGCTATTTTCTAATCCAGATTACTAAGATTTAGATAGCCGTTTAGAATCTTTTTACAACATGCATTATGATAGCTTAGAGTACTGGCAAGACCATCAAAGTTAGCATGCGCAAATGGATATAAGAAATACTGCAAATTGATATAAGAGTAGTTTTTCAAGAACTTGAAGACAACTTACTTGGTGTGCTATCAACGTCAAGTCTCATAATCTTTCCAAGCAACGACTTCTTGTTTTGGGAAAAATTGTAAGCATCTCCAGTACCCCCACCGTCTCCCATCATGAAATACAAATATCCATCGCCAGGTCCAAAAAGAATTTGGCCTCCATGATGAGAGGTAAAAGGAAGGCCCATGGTGAATATTCTTCTGACTTCATTCGGGCTGGCTGATTTTGCCTGGAAAAGATCAATAAAATCACGATTATTTAGAGTCAAATAATAATGGAAAAAGATTACTCCTTTCAGACTGAAAATTACCTCTGATGGTTGGTTTGCTGTTCCATTGACAGTAAATTCTGATATAACTGTTTGATATTGGCATGGTCGGGTACCACTATCACTAGGTAGTTTTGATGGATCACAATCCACATCCGAGTTACAAGAGCATCTTCCTGCACATCCGGCCCATGATTGCTTATCGCAGTTGAAGGAAGCAAAGAAACGGCCATTTTGTGAGAACTTTGGATGAAATGCAATTCCCATCATACCAAATTGAGTGTCAAAATGAACTTCATCAGTTAGATCCAGAAATGGATTGGCCTCATCAAGTTCTAACACCTTTCCAGAGTCAACGTCTGGAATGGTAGCCAACCATATTTTTCCTTCCTGATTCGAGAAAAAGGCACGATTAGAGCCATCAGGATGAGCAGCCATATCGAGATAACTACCATTTCCTATCTTCTCAAGGCACAAACCGCCTGGAGGACTTAAAGGTCCAGTTGTATTTAAGATAACAGGTTCTCCAGCAAAGCATACTGATCCATCACCAGAAGCTCCTCCAAATGCACTACAGAAATCGTCTTTTGATTGCCAGAGATCCGTCAACTTGGTGGAATTGGACTTTACAGGTGTTGGAGCTCGACCTTTCAAGGAAGCAGCAAAGGGAGAATTCATGATGGACACATTTTGACATGTAGTCCATACTTTAGAGCAAAAGTCATTCGTAGCTTGGCTAGATTGTGTAGAATTTGCTGAAGTTGTGGAGTTGCACAGTATAGGAAGTTGTCTAGGAGCAGAAATAGTACTAAAGAGATCTGCTGAAAATTGATCACATTTCTGCAGAAGGTGAAAATACAGAAATCCATGCATCAAGATCCAATAGGGAAGAAAGATTCACATTTGAAAACTGATAATTTGGACAGCGAATTTTCAGTAATATTTCTAATTCTAGCATCTTCTTTAACAAGCTACCGAGGTACAAGTCTGAAAAAAATGGAACTTCGTAGCTTCCAAATAAATCAGTACAAGTATATCAGGGAGCCATCTTGATACAGATGATTGTGGGGAAATTTTGTCTTTTGACCTCAGAAAACCAAGAGTTTTTAAATAGGATGAGTTTCTGGTTTACATAAAACACGAAATAAAATAATTAGAAGTCTAACTGATTAGATATAGTATAGATCCTTAATACTAAATGACTATCCTAAAACACATATTTATATATTCATGCTGCAAGACTAGGAAAATAGGAAATGAATATGTTCCTAACATGTATTGCAACTAAGGTAGTATTAGTTATTAGGCCCTTAGAAGCTCGTAAAAGCAGCAGCAGCAACAACAACAACAACAACAACATACCATGTGTAGTCCCATAAAGTGGGGTTTGGGAAGGGTAGAGTGTACGCAGACCTTACCCCTTACCCCTATCGCAGAGGTAGAGAGGTTGTTTCCAATAGACCCTCGGCTCAAGGAAAAACAGTCCAGGAAAAGAATAAACAAGAGTGAAGCTTGTAAAAGCAGCATATGAGTCAGATATCTGTATTAATTCAATTCCAGTTTATTAAATTTTGCCGTATCTGGAAAGATGCCTTATTGTTTAAAGAATTCTCTGGCATTGGCATAGAGCAAGAAATGCAACTACATCGTTCCGCGCTTATGAAGGGATGTAATCAACTGAATACTAACTTGATTTTCATGAATTTAAAAGGCCATTAGTTACCTTAAGCTTGTTCAAGTTGGTAATGAGTACTCAAAACGAGTGGTTACATTTAGCAAGAAATATAAATCACACAGATCAAGGATCGTCTTACCGCACAAAGGATAGACTTTACAAGAGAAGCACAACCAGAATCAGAAATGTTCATAGCATCAAATTGAGTCTTCAATTGCTTATCATCACCAGAGCTGCAGCATGAGGTTCCATTGTAAGGACAGAATGTCAGAGGAGTCTTTAGAGGTAGAGGAGCCCCTGTAAAGCATCAAGAAAATTGAAATTAGCACAAGAATAAACAACTGCAAATTTCCAAATCTTGAACAACAACAGAAACTTACTTGAATTAGTACACAAGGGAAGTGAAACAGAAGGATAAAGAATCAGCAGAAAGTTCAACAGAAGGATGATCAAGAAATGACTGCTTCCCATGACTACTAGCTGAAAAAACTAAGTCCACAGCAGAAAAAAAGAGCTTCTTGCAGGCGGCAGCTACTACATATCAGGTTCTTTTCAAGATAAGACAGATTCCCAGTTCTTAAGTGTAACCAGATTGATTAAATAGAGACTAATATATATATATAATACTATTATCTAATAGACTATATCCTTCTTCTTTGCTTTAAATTTCAACACATGGTGTCTAGCTGCCAACTCCCTCAATTATTAGTCAAGCCTTCTACCTCCAGAACATATTTTCTCTCATTTGGTTTCATCCAGTCCTTTTCTCTTTCTCAAGGGGAGCTTGACATTTTCTTTTTTCTATTGAGAATTGAGGCCCTAGTAGGTCTGGCTAAACAGTTGACTTTTAAGATGGTGAAATCTTGGCATAAATACATATAGTAGTAGAACATATTGGGTGGTTGAGCAGAAAAAAAGAAGTAAATTTAATTGAATAAACCAGGCTGGATGGATCTTGGTTGGTTTGGCTTCATGTCTTCTGTGTCTACATTGATTGGTGGCATTTGCACTTTTTTATGCCCCTTATTATAAATATATAACTTATTCCCGAGACATAAATTTATATTTTCGTAGCCTAACATTCTACAAATTATGTGCGGACATGCCTTTAGTTTCTAAAGAACTTATTCCCCACTAGGCATAAAGTTCGATTGTTAAAAGATTAAAATTAAAGACTAATCCATTTGAAAGGCAAAACGTGCAATTTTATGCATTGATTGCGACCCATATGCTTAATGATTTAGCCTCGTCGATATTTATATCAAATCAATGAATGAAAGATGGTCTTTTCCGCACAAATTTATCACTGAATCATCATTAACTGATACGAATTTTGACTTTAATTTTTAATCACCAAAATTATGTTTTCCGTGCGAGTAAGTATTTTTCACGGAATTTAATCAAATCTTGAAACCATTAATACAGATCCCTAGAAGAACGGTCGTTTTATATGAGTAAGTCCATTTGGGAAATAAATGTATATTATAGAAACCCCGGAAAAGACACCAGCAAAACCTGCAAAGATGGTGACTTAATACATAAAGAAATACAGTAAAAAGGAAACGTACAGTCTTGTACTTCTAGATAACGCAAGTAAATACTTATCCAAACGCCGGAATGTTTACACCAAATCATTATAACTTATCATAGTTAAATAATTTAATAAATAATTATATATATATTAATTAATTATGGTTAAGTGATAGTTATATATATTCAAATAAATGTCATGTATTCATTGATTTGGTGTAAACACATGAGGTGGATAAATTTTATCGGGCATCACACAAGTAAATAGACATAAGCATTTTGCTAAAAAGCAATTAGTCGAAATGTGTACTCTGACCACAAAATTCTGCAAGTGTGCTCGACCAATGCAAAGTGGTGATCTTGGAGACTGGAGTTTAAGTGAGAACTCAAACTGGAAAAGATCAAGAACAAAGCTATCTTTGCTAATCTTTTTAGACTTTACTCTATAAAATAGAGAATGTTAAATGTTGCCTTTTCATCTAATCCTGTTTGCTTGTCATATTAACCTTTTATACATCCTTTAACAAACATTGATAATTAAATTATTTGACTAGTTTAGATTTATTCCCTCCGTCCATCTTTACTTGTCCAGTATACTAAAAATAGATGTCCAACAATACTTGTCCAGTTTGAAAAACCAATGGATAATTTATGGGCAACTTTCAGAAATAGCCACTATAGGCGAAAATAGGCTAACATAGCAACACTTTCAATAATTACAATCTGTAGTCCGCTGTATTCATTTTCACTGGTACCCGCTGTATCAACTGTATGCAATTTACTGTATTTGATATAAAATACAAATATAGTAGCTAATTAATGATTGTATTCCTCTTGTATTTTGTATTTTCACATCTTTATCTCACCTTCAAATATATCAAATTTATCAGTTGTATTTGTATATAAATAAGTATATGCATCGTTTGTATTTTTTTAATCTATCATATACAAATACAAATGTATCGTTTATATCATTTGTATTTGGATTGTTCAAGTTGTATCAACGAATACAAGTGTACAATTCATATCAACAAATACAAGTGTACAATTCATATCAACGAATACAAGTCTATGAACGAATACAATTCATATTAACAAATACAAGTATATCAACGAATACAATTATATACAAAATGTATCTTTTGTATTTGAATGATGCAAGTTGTATCACCAAATACAATTTGGATTAACGAATACAAAAAATAAGCATAACAAATATATAAAGCAACAAATGTATCCACGAATACAACACAAACCTCTTTTTTTCTTCTTTTGTTCCTCGAAAGAGAGAGAAAGAGAGAGAGAGAGGGGGGGAGGGGGGGGGGGGGGGGAGGCAGCGAGAGAGAGGGGGAGGGGGAGAGAGGCGGGCAGAGGTAGTGAGAGAGAGGGAGGCAGAGGCAGCGAGAGAGAGGTTGAGAGGCGAGCAAATAGGAGAGGAAGAGAGGGTTTTTCAAAGTATTGCTATTTGGATACAATTTGTAATTAATACAAACTTAGGCTATATTGGCTAATTAAGGTCTTAAGTATGCCTATATGTGTAATTTTCCCATAATTTATCATTTTGTGTCCATTTTAGAGCCTGTTTGGATTTTAGTTCTTTTTTAGCTTTTTAAGTTGTTTGATAAAGTAAAAAAGGAATTAAAAAAAATTTAAAACTAATTAAAAAAAACTAAAAGGTAAATAAAATCCTGGAATACAGGAGTAGTAATAAGTTTTTATAGAGTCATCATAAAATATGATTTTAATAGAAAAAATGTTCGACAAATAATAGAACAACAAAAAATTAGAAACTAATACTCCCTCCGTTACAAAAAGAATGATCTACTTTTCCTTTTAGTCCGTTTAAAAAAAATGACCATTTCCTTTTTTGGCAACACTTTAATTTCAACTTTTCACATGACATGTTTAGGACCACAAGATTAAAAGACATTTTGGTAAATTTGGCATAACTTAATTTAAGACCACAAAATTCAAAAGTCTTCTTTATTTTCTTAAACTCCGTGTCAAATCAATATAAGTCGTTCTTTTTGAAATGGAGGGAGTATAATTATTCTCTTCAGACCACTTTACTTATTGTCTTTATTAAAAATAATTGGTCCAAAATATTTGTTATTTTAAAAAATCAAGATATAATTAGTTGTTTATTTTCATATTTACCTTTAATTATAAATACAGAGATATATTAATTTTGTTCAAAAGAGAGAAATATTAAATATTAAAAAATAATAAATAATAAATCAGAATAATTTAATTTTTTTTAAGATACACATATAAATAAAAAATGTGACAAGTAAAATAATAAAAAAATACTTTATTTCATCGTGTTGACCGTTGACTAATGCACACCGAAAGATATGAAGAGTTGCTTTATTATGGAGTAAAATTTAAAGACACATTTTACCGGCCTAGGTACAAAGGCTCCATCTATATTCCCTCCATTCCAATTTATTTTTTTGATTTTGATTTTATAGGGAGATTAGAAAAATAAAGAAAGTTTTTAAATTTTGTTGTCTTAAATTAAAAATAAATAAGATGTATAAAAATATTATTTAATTTTGTGATCTTAAATATACCATGTGAAAAAAAATTAAGAGCTACCAAAAAATAAAAATAATTTTTTTTTGAAATAGACTGGAAAAAAAAAAGATAAACAAAATTGAAAAATATTTGATATCATTAATTCGTAGATAGACTTTTGGAAAATAGACTTTGAAAAATATTTGATATCATTAATTCGTAGTCATTAACAAATTCAATTTTAAATGGCCTCCATCGACATGTGATGTGATGTTTTATGACCTGCATTTTATTTCAGTTGAAGTAACTTTTAAGCGAATCAATAATTCATCTATTTATTTATTTAATCCATTTTGATCTATTTAAATTTAGTTCAACTCGCGCATTTCAGGCCTTGATTTTCCATTTAAGAAAGTTGACTTTAGTTCTGATCAATTATAATTCGTCCTTGCTTGTACAGTCCTTGATGAGATCTAGTGACTAATAAAGCTTGTTATCCGTTATAATAGACTTCTTTCATTTTTTTTAGAAACCTTATCCAACGTACATTTAATACTATGACGTTACATTATTAATGACTTGTTCTGAAATATGTAAATTGTAATAGTGAACCCTGGAAATTTGTTATTTATTGAGAGTGGGTCAGCGTGCATGGCTGCTTGAAGTAGTTTAATCTTTAGGACGACATCTGTTTTATATTATTTGACCAGTTCATTTGGCTTATTTTTTCAAAAAAACTTTAATTAGAATCCTATTTTATTAAATTAATATGATTAATAATATTTTGAAACACTAAATTTTGACTAATGCCTTTTTATGTAGTTATTTAATACTAAATAAAATTCTTTTGATTTGTGAAAATGAACAAGTAAATTAAAATATTTATTTTTAATATAGGGTCAAGTAAAATGAAAGGGAGGGAGTAATTTCCACTTGGTCAATAATTTTGGCTCTCAACATGCTCCAATAATTACATTTCTGCAACTTAATATATTCCTTTCTTCTTCTCTTCTTCATATGATTTAAATTCTCTGTCATTTATTACCTCATCCAATTTAAAATTTCTCCATAATAATGCGCATGATTTTATGGAATTTTTAAATTTTTTTATAGGTGAATTAGAATATAATCTAGCTACTAAGCCATTAACTTTTATATATTTTATTTCACACGTCTAGAAATGATTTGTTTCCATGAAACATATTTATATCAGAGTAGCTTCATGGATAGTCACTTAATTTTAATGCATTAAAGTCGCTAGACTATTTTTGATAACGAAAAAGTCTTTCAATTTTGGCTAACTATCTATAGAAATCACTATCATTGTTTCCTCTTAGTGACTCTCGATGATATTTAGATAAAGTTAAGTGACATTTTGGTAACAAAAAAATAATTTAGTGCTTTTCATGATACCAAAGGTAAAGTTGAGTTATTTTCTGTTACAGTTTAGTGACGTTGATGATTTGGTGCAATAAGTGAAAGTTGAGCAATCATTCATGAAATTAACTAATTTTAATGGAAGAAATATGGAAAAGAAAGTCATCATTTGCTACTAATTGAGTAATTATCAATGATAACAAGATTTCATATCCCATTACACAAGATTCAACAAAAGCAGCATCATGGAAGAAATTATAAGAGCATAGTGTTTTGCCCTCTCCCATAATTTCCTAGACAAGGAAACAGGAGGAGGTGATGATGATTTACTAGCCACAGTACTTCTTTCTTTAGGACAATGGTAATTACACCTACTGGGACGTGCAACTCTGTAGACACCGGTGGTTGTAAGTATATGAATGTCTTTTCTATTATCTTCCCCTAGAGACGAAACGTATCCTATAGCAGGCATAACATTCTCTGCAATTGATTCACAACGGATTGGAGAATCATTCGCGCACCTGTATGGGATTTTTGAACTTGTGAAGTTTCTACTGTTTTCAGGATTTTCAGTACCTGACCATATTCCATCTGGATATAAGTCTATGTACAAGTACCTAAAAAAGTTTGATTCAAAATCAGGTTGAGCTAATGAAACAGTAACACATCTATAGAGTTTCAAGTTTGTTAGCTAAGAAAAGAGATGCAAACCTTCCATACAGACAAGGATCAGTTTGAGACCTATAGAAGTAGCCACCAATTATGGACGCTGAACCAATTGTCTTAATAGTTTCAGAGTGGTTGTATCCCATGACCGGGAATATGGGACTGTTGGAGCTAGAAGAAGTGCTTCCTTCTCGGGTATTTGCTGGTTTGAAGGGATAAGGGCCTTCGTAGATTGGCCACCCATAGTTTCCACCCTTCGTTATCATATCTATCTCTTCGTACAGGTCCTATAAGTTCCATTAAAGGATAAGTAACTTTAATAGGATCAGGCAAAAGCTGACATCCTAGCAAGGTGTTTTAGAGTTTCCGGTGAAGAAATTCCTCCTAACATTGCTAAAGGTTTCAAAGGCCGGAGCATTTTGAATTAATTTTGTACATACGGAAGATCTAGTCTTCCTTGAAGGCTACCTGAATTTCCAACATCAGGGTTCATTGCAAAGAATTCTGGATAAAAGATCCTCCCATGTTTGTCTATGTATTCCAAGAGACTTACACATATGTCCTGTTTTTGCTTTTGAACTTATCAAGATTTCCCTTAAGCTAGTAACAGCTCAATAACTATGCTACTGTTTTGCTGAAAGATAGTTAAGTTCCAAACCTGTCCAGAATCTCCACACAGGAAGTAGGAAGGCCTTTCTGAGTCGAAACTACAACGCCATGGATTTCTAAGACCCAAAGCCCAAATTTCAGGCACTAATTGCTTGTCATTGTTGTACGGATTATCTCTTGGTATGGAGTAATTTCCCCAAAGCCCTCGATCATGCACTTCGTTTCCTGTCAGCCATCAAATGAGAAAATTGCAGAGTTCAGCTGTAATAGTGCAAAAAACATGCAGTCTCAGCAAACCAATTTGTTTCTACCTGCCTACATAACAAAAGGGTAAAGGTTCTTTCAACATGCTATGGGAATAGTATGTAGTGATTGCAAATGTTTCCTTGTTATGCCTCAAGATCTTCAGTTTAAAGTGCTTTATATTTTCTGGAAATTAAAAAGTCACAAACAAGTATACACAATCAACATTTGATCAGCATACTTTGATCCACATTAATCCTCAAGATCTTTCCGAGCAAGGATCTCTTGTTTTGTGCAAAATTGTAAGGGTCCCCTCGATGTGTACCAATACCAGTCATAACATACAAAAACCCGTCTGCAGGGCCAAAGAGAATTTGGCCTCCATAAACTCCCCTATCTGGAAGTCCCATTGTAAATATCCTCCTCACTTCCACTGGTTTAGCACTTTCTGCCTGTCAAGAAGATGATCATAGTATGTTATCAAGAGAATTTCAATGAAGAAAATTTTCAAATTCATGTTCTACAAAGCAATAATGGATGTATACCAAGGAAGGTGTTGTTGCAGTACCATTTGCTGTGAACTCTGCTACTACAATTTGATACTGGCATGGCTCAATGCCACCGTCTATTGGAAGTGTTGCTGGATCACAATAAATTTCTGAGTTACACGAGCATCTGCCTACACACCCTGAGTGTCGCAACTTATCACAGTGGTACGAAACAAAGAAACGACCATTACTTACAAAATTAGGATGGAACTCCATTCCCATTACCCCAAATTGTGCACCAAAAAGCACTTGATCAGTTATATCTAGAAAGGGCTTGGATTCATCAAGTTCCAACACTCCATTAGATCCATCCTCAGGAATAGTGGCAATCCATACTTTACCTTGTTGATTCCAAAAAAAGACGCGGTTAGAGCCATCAGGGTGCGGAGCCATGCCAATATAAGATCCATTTCCAATTTTGTCAAGGCAAACACCATTTGGGGCTTGATGAGATTCATGAATACCAAATGATTGAGCACCATTTATTAAGTCCTATAGTTAAGTTGATTTCAAGACAGAGAACAACTCAGGAAAAAGTTTCCAAGTTGGAAATGTAGATATGTAAACTGAGGTAACAACTTATGTTCTCTCAAGTTAAAAAAGTTAACGAGACTTACTGCGGAAAGAATTGACTTCATCAGAGGAGCATATTCAGGATCAGAGATATTCATTCCTGCAAATTGCTCCTCCGATTTTAAGTTCTCTGCAGACACACATCAAACGTTCCGATTAAAAAATAATCCAGTTTCATATCTCTAGTGGTGCTCCTAGGTCCTTGTGCAATACGCAGACAAAAAATGGAATATAAAAGACAGACAAATGCAAAAGATGCAAGGCATAAAAGAGTGTTGATAGCGCCTTACTTAACTGCATGCTCAAAGCATAGGATGTCAGCAAACCATGAAGTAACGACAGATTCAGGAGAAAAACATTGCCCAGAGAAACCATAGCAGTAGTGACAAAGGAAGGAACTCCAATTTATAGACTACGCCTTATTATACAAATGACAGAATGCCACACAGAAACACGAATCTTGGATCACAATATTCCTAGAAAGGCCTTGTTGATCTGAAGCTTGTATCTTACATATATATAATGGCTCTAGAAAGCTACTGTAGAAGTTTAGGATATGAGTAACTACGTACATTGGGTTAATCTCAGTGCATATGCCGATCTCAATGCTATTTTAATAAGTAACACTTGATTTTTGTGTGCATGGGGAGCCAAAACCTTTACATCCGTATATTACCAACAGTATTTTCTTTTGTTCGTACAACTTATGACTAGTAAATTGCAAATTGGAATACTCAAAACACAAAAATAGAGAAAAGAACAAAAGTTAGCATTGGCTCTTGTCTGCTAGGAACCGACAAAGGTAGAACATAGTTAAGTACTAAGCTCAAGCAAGTCATTAAATTATTGGTACTAGGAAGCATAATTTATAACAATGTAGTACTATAAACAATTTTTGTATTGGATGGTGGAATTGGGTATTCCATTTTCTTCAACTTTTATGTACAGATATCGTTCACTTTCTCGTTAAAATCTAGCTAAACCCGCCAACTCTGTCCGAGAATCTGCCTTTGGAATTGTTCTTCCTGTTTATTCTTCACAGCCAACATGTCTTGGACATAACCAACAAATTTCTATATAAAAATTCACAAATTTTCAATAAATTCTACGTATTAAATTTGAACCTACAATTTTTTAAAGTGTACTAGAGTCTGTTCAAAATATAAATATGGAATTCATGATTTTCAAAATCTTGGATTCCCTTTTGGTACGTTAGTATACTGTACTGCATATAAGGCCAGCCATAATTGCCTTGCTTGCTTCTAAGGCTGGCGACGGAACCGGATCCGGCACTGCCGGACCGGTACCGGCATCTAACAGCCGGGTGCCGGCCGGAACCGGAACCATACCGGTACCGGTAATACCGGCATTGTACCATTATTCCGTCCCGGACCGGTACTAACCGCGATCGGACCGGGCCTGTACAGGACCGATTAACCGGATTTTTCCTTCTTTTTTTTTTTTAAAAATTTTAGTTAAATTAAAAACTTGATTGTTTATAATTGAAAACTTATTTTAAACTTATTAATATTTCTTTTAAAAGTTAGACTTTTTTAAATTAATAAGTTAGACTTTTTTTAAAGTTTAAATTTTAAACTCTTAAAGTTTAAATTTCAAAATTTTAAAATCTTAAAGTTTAAATTTTCAAACTCTTAAGTCTTAAAAGTTTAAATTTCAAATTTTAAAATCTTAAAGTTTAAATTTTCAAACTCTCAAGTCTTAAAAGTTTAAATTTCAAATTTTCAAACTATAACTAACTTACTTAAGTTTGAAAGCTGAAACATTTTAAACTATATCAAACTTTAAATTTTAAGTTGTAACTTAAGTTTGAAACATTTAAAAATTGAAATATATAAAAAAAACTTGTATTAAATTGAAGACAATAATTAAAAAAATTAAGGCGAATAGCCTATAATTTTATTCATAAAAATTAAATAATACAATTTGTATTACAAATATTAGAAGATGACCTAATTTACGCAGCCACCTTCTAGGAAGGGTTCTGTTTGAATTAGTCCTCGAACTATCATACTAATATTTGAAGCCTTGAAAATAGTCTTGACGTAGAGTTTTTAACAATTCCTTGGTAACATTTTCTGGAAGTAGTTGTTGTGCTTGATCCTCCAATGCATCCATGCCGTCTTCACTAGAATTTACCAAAATATTATCAATATCATATTCAAATTGGGCAGGTAAACTAGGATGCCCATAATTCCTTCGCTCGGCATTGATCCAATCTCTAAACAATACCGATATCTCCAAGCTGTCTGATGCTAATGAATACTTATGCTCCCCAATTTGATATCTTGCTGCACTAAAAGCGCCCTCCGATGCTACTGAAGATGCTTGAATAGCTAGCAAATCTCGAACCACCGGTTGAAGTTTTGGAAATGACTTGCCGCGAGTCCTCCACCATTCCAAAAGTTGAGGTTTGCCTTGTGCATCCTTAATGCTTTCCGTTCCCTGATTAAGATATTCATCAAAATCATTCCTTTCATTAGAAGTAAGACCAAGATAATTTTCCATCATATTATCAATATCATCTTCATTTGAATATCTACGCCTAGAACTTGTAGGTTCTTCATTACGTACTACATCATTTATTCTACTAGAATTATACAAGTCATACAATTTTCTAGCTTCAATTCTTATGCTATCTTTAACATCGGACAAACTAGGTATTTTGTCAACTTCGTCAACTTCGTCACCTTGGTTATTTTGCTCATATATAATATCTAAAATATCTAAATTTGAATATATTCTTTCAACCATTCGTGCTGCACCTATTTCTTTGTAAGTTGGGTTTAATAAACAAGCAGTTAAATAAATTTGAAGAATAGGAAAAAAATATTTTCTAAATTTTTTAATCATTGCCTTAATGGACTCTTTAAATCGTGGAATATTTTTGTATTGAAAAAAATTATCAGAAATGGCACATATATTTGGTAAAACCGAACAAATAGTTGGATAATAAAGTCCAGATATTTATTTTGTAGCTAAATAAAAAACTTTTAAAAATTCTTTAAGTTCATATACTTCATTCCAATCAGTGTCTGTCAGTAATTCTATAATCATTATCTGAATTATGAGCATTCCAAACCATTTGTAAAGGCTTTCTATATTCATAAGCAACTTTAAGCATTTCATATAAAGAATTCCATCTAGTAGACACCATTTTTGGAATTTTTCTAGGGGGAAGTAGAAATTCTTGACAACGGCGTTCAAACTCTACACGTCTAGATTTTACTTGACATTTAAAAATAAAATGACATGCAACTTCACATTTTATACAACCATTATTATACATTGTTATACCATCTCTAACACTTAAATTATATATGTGTGCAACACACCTAATATGAACGTCATTATAAATAGGGTAAATTATCGGTTTTAGTTTATCAACATCATTTGTATTATTAGAAGCATTATCAAGGGTGACACTAATTACTTTATTACAAATTCCATAAAATTCTAAAACATCTATAATAGTTTGAGCTATGTAACTATCGATTTTCAGCATTTCAGAACATTTATAACCTAAAATTCTTTTTTGCATTTTCCAATTTTCATCAATCCAATGACCAGTAATAGTGAAATAATCGTTACTATTAGGACTACGACCCATATCAGAAGTGATAGTCATTCTACAAGTATTATAGTTAAATAAACAACGAAGATATTGTACATGTTGTCCTTGATAATCAAAAATAGTTTTTTTAATAGTATTTCTTGAAAAACCTGTGAAAGAAGGATTATACACTATTTGAATATAATGAACAAAACTGAGATTTTCAGCAAAACTAAAAGGCAAGCCACAAAGAACAATCATTTTAGCTAATTTTTCAAGATCTCTTTCTCTACTATAACTGCGATGTGTATTAGGGCCAGAAACATTAGAAGGGCTTAACTGTGTTTGGATCATGTTAGAGGCCCCTACTCCATGTTTTATTGCATCGGCTATAGCCTGAGCTTGCAGAAATTTATTTTTACAATATCCCATCAAATGATTTTTTAAATGTCCCATTCCACCCGACTTTCCCGTAGTTTTATGATTCAAAATACATTTACATTTTTTACAAATAGCTTGAGTTTTATCCTCATTTTGAACTCTCTTTTTAGGAACCCGGAGAAGCGGGTTTCGACGTGACAACTCTCTTTTTAGGAAGAGAGCGTGAAGAGTCGCCACCTAACGAATTTAAGGCGCGTTAGGGCGCCGTTCTAACTAACTACAACTAAGTTAGATTTTTAAGTCTACGCAACCAGAGAATCGGGTAAGGGTTCAAGTTACCTCGAAAGGAAGGTGTTAAGCACCTTTCGAGGTCCACAAATGTGAGTCCCTGCCGGATTCGTTATTTATGTGGGAATAGGTGATAAATAATAAGTCGATTAATTAAACTAAAGACTATGTAATTAAACAAATAAAATTTTATTTTTTAAACAAGTATTTAGGCTAATTTAATTACTAAATTCTAAGTGAGAAAATCAATCATGAATTAACACAAGTAAATAAATAAACGAAAAGATCAGATAAGCGAGAAGTCAGAAGTGACACAATGATATAGGAAAAGAGACCTAATTACTAAGTGATTTAGTTAACTACCCCAAACAAATAGAAAGAAACAAACTTGGGTTAATTTTAACCTATTCGGATCAGCGCCCGACTTATTATCGAAGACAATTCCAAAGATATTGTCGTATTCTGCTCAGGTCAATTTCCATCATATACGTCTATCTACCCACCTAAGTTGGTTATTAAGATTATCATTCCTAGGAGCGTACTAAAGAAATGAAAAAAAATCTAGCGTACCTTAATATGCCTACCCGTCCCAACTTAATGTCCAAGAGGTATTGGACTACTATTTTGGATATGGGTCTAGACAATAAAATCCCAAGGCTACTTATTGAGACTCGAGATTAGCGTCATACAAAACATAGATGGACTTTAAAACAAGTAGCACAAAATGATTTCATAGAAGCCTCTTAATTAATTAAAGATAACTAAGTGATTAACATACTTCAAACATTAACACTTTCGTATGATTAAACCTATAAGCATGGTTCCTAATGCAAAAATTTATTAATTAAGTCCTATGAGCATAATATCTAGCAGTTTATCATGCTGAAATTGATTTTGACATGCTGGAAACAGTTTTAACCTGCACGTGATCTAAACTGATTTTGAAGCTTAAGATATGGTGACTAATTTGTTTGAAGTGCTGAAACTGATAACTAATTGACATGCCGAAAATTTGTTTAGTCCTATAGGCATAATTTCTACTTTTTAGCTTGCAAAATGACTAATTTAATCATGCTGAGACTGATTTTAATATGCTGAATTAAATTTGACAGATTTAAACATGCTGAAAATTGAAACTAACATGATAACTAATTGCATTATATGCTAAAACAGATTCAGATCCTATAGGCATGGTATCTAAACGGATTAATATGTTAAAACCTTGTTTAGATCCTATAGGCATGGTATCTAAACGGATTAATATGTTAAAACCTTGTTTAGATCCTATAGGCATGATATCTAGATGAAATAATATACTGAAATAAATTTAAATCATATTGGTATGTTATCTAAAAGATTAAACATGCTGACAACTTACTTAGTACTATAGGCATGGTAACTACTTAGTTTTACAAAATGCTGAAAAAGTGACCAAATAAATTAGAACGTTGAAACAGATTGACTTATAGGCATGGTTTCTGATTTTAAACAACGAAACAGATTTTAAGACTTAAACATGATTTCTAACAAACAATACTAATACAAACTCTATGGTCATAATTTCCAACCAATGAAAATTAATAAAATCCTATAGACATGATTTCTATGATTTACAATTAAAGCAAGTAGCACGTAGTTTGCCCCTCCCCCATAGCAACCCCTAAAGTACTTCATTTATTATCAAAGTTTATACAATAATATTACAGACCCAAAAGAATAAATATAAAAACATAATAAAATTGATAAAGACTAAAGCTATAAAGATCTCCCAATCCAAGGAACTCTTCACTGTAGAACCCGTCTTCTAACAGAAACCTGTCAAATACATCAGACATAGGATTCGGAGGATCTAATACAACCCCTGAAATCATCCCTCAACATATCAAGTTCCTGAGAATCTCCAGGATTCTAGGCAGTGCTTATGCCAAGGGTAGGGATGCATTAAGACCTCCGTTTTTTAAACAAGTAACAAGAAAACACGTACAGGCAGATAGTTATATAAACTAACAAACGATCAATGTAAAACAGGATTTACTCAACTTTCACAAGCAACAGTAGCAGATTAAGACTTCAAACTTATAGACATTTCTATAATGATTCTCAGATTTTGACACAGAAGTATCAAAAGACATACCTAATTTCTTCCATTCAAAACTGTTTAGAATAAAAAGATGAACGTCGATGGAGTAAAGTATGCATTCTGAACTACACAGTAACCACACATATAAAACGAAGTACTAACCGGTTAGCCGCAAATGACAAGAAAAAATACTCAAGACAACACTTAGTAATCAGCAAGCTGCTCCGTCAGAAAGAGGAACTTTAGAATATAAGTAGTAGTAGTCTTTTTTTTTTTTTTTTCGGTCCCCATAAATGAGAAAGAAACTGTGTTTTATAGTTAAAGAATAGGACTTGAATTAAGGAAGGGAATAATTTTTTAAGAGGGAATTAAGGGGATTCTTGCTGTAATTACAATAACAGAATCAATTAATCATTGATTTACCATAAAAAAAGAGAGTGAATACAAGGATGAATAAAATCAAGCAAAGGAAATCTTTTCCTTAATTAACACACATAATCAATTAAAATACAAACGAGTTTGACTTTACCATAACTAAACAAATAACTAGGTTGTCAATAATAAAATCACTTCCCAGAATCAAGTAATTGAAACAATTAAGTCAACACATGCCAGAATTATCCAAGTACTAAGGCTGCTCCAAAATTTGAAATAGGAAATACAGAACAATCCAAGGGATGATGACATGTTGTTATCAATCAATTACCCAAGTTTACCAAGAATAACCAAGTACTACAGTCCTCTCAATCCAACTAACAATCCTATTAAGGAAATGTGATCAATTAGAGTGATAAGGCATGCTGAATTTCACCAAGCAAATCAAGGCTCAAATCTGCTTCAATTTGAACTAAGCTATCAAAGTTGCTAGAAATAAACAAGTACCCAAGTCTGGCTTACTCATTTAAGGAGAGCACACATCGATCAGGCCTATACTGAATCAATTGTGACTTAAAATAATCAAATAATGAGCATGGAGGATTTCAAATCACATAGTAAATTGAGAAACAGAATCATAGCAATTTTCACAAACAGACCATATAAGACCCTTCTTAGAACTAAGCATAATTCCCAAGCTATGAATAAAATTGCATCCCAACAATAAAGTATGGCTTAACGTGTAGAACATGCCAG
Organism: Jaltomata sinuosa; assembly: GCA_003996215.1. Lineage (NCBI taxonomy): Eukaryota > Viridiplantae > Streptophyta > Magnoliopsida > Solanales > Solanaceae > Jaltomata > Jaltomata sinuosa. The sequence goes on along the minus strand of QJPP01000376.1, from coordinate 240,314 downwards.
AGCGATGAAGGGCAGTAAGCAGAGGAAAACCAAACCAATCCAAACTTAAGTCATGAAGCAGCAAATTAGAAATTAAATCCAATACAAAACGATTCATCAGGTTTCAGGTTTAGAACAAAATAACAGTAATCCAACACACTTATACATCAACTTTACCAACAAAACAACCACATAATCAAATTTTCAGAGTTAGACTAGAATTAAGATTTTCCACATATCGTAATAGGCAGCCAAACCCAAATAAAATTAAACGACCATGCATAAACACTCACAATAGGGTTTTGGATCTCAGCACCTGTTACCGTGAAAGACGATACGCTCGAACACAAAAGAAATGAATTCCAAGTCAGATCTCAATTGGATTTACCAGATTCATTGTATGGCTCGTCGGAGTCCTCCGCCGTTCATCGGAGAAAAGTAAAAACCTTTGGGTTTTGGGGCGAGGGTTTCGCCGGTAGTTCATCGGAGAAACAAGAAACTTTTGGGGTTTTGGGAGGAGTTCACTGGTGGTACGTGGCGGGATTGTTGGTGGGGTTCCGCTGGATGAGAGTTGAAGGGGAAGAGAGGAGATGGCCAGCGGTGGTGGGGTTTTGGTTGTCTGACGTGGAGATGACGAAGTGAATGGGGGGTGGCGGCTGGTTCGTCGTCTAGAGGTGGACGGAGATGGAGAGGAGAAGAGAGGGAGGGAGAGCACACGGCGGGTGGCGAGCTTTGCCGGTGGGGGTCGCTGGTCGGAGCAGCAGTGAAGGAGGTGGAGGATGAGGCGGTCGTTTGGTGGCTGGTGGGGGGAGAAGTGAAAAATGAATGTTAGGGTTGGGGTGTTTGTTTAAGAAGGAAAGAAGAAAGGGTTTGATCTCGGCCGTTGATCGTATTAGATCAACGGCTGAGATTGGATCAGTCTTTGAGATTTAAGATTGGGCCAATTTAGTCCAATTTAGGCTAAAATTGAAATAAATTGGGTAGAAAAGGGGGCTAGGATTTAAATAATTTGAGATTAGAAATTAAATTCGGACGGCTATTTAATAAACAAACTACTACGTATATAAAATGTAGTAGATAAAATAATAATTATAGATAATTATCACAAGATAAATTATTTCAACAAAAGAATAAATTACGTATATGACATGTAATATCATATGAAATTTATGATAAAAAATAGTAATAATAGAGAATAATTATATATTTATATACTAATTTTAAAGTGTTAATACGTAATTTATCAAGTAAAATTTAAAATAAATTAATATTTAAAATAATTATTATTATTAAAATAACAGCCCGACAAAATGTATAAGGAGGTCAAAATTGGGTGTCAACAATTGCCACACAACAGATCTTTTAGGACGTTCAACCTTCGGCTTAGCTCTAGTAGGATGTACAAGGGGAGTGGGAGCGAAAGCGGGAGTGGGAGTGGGAGTGGGACTAGTAGCCGTAGGCGGCTCTGTTTCATCATCATCATAAGTATCATTACCATCATATTCATTATCATATTCTACTTCTTCATCTAGTTCTTCATTAAAATTACCAAACCTTGTCTGTAAAGATTCATGATCTAATTGAGTATTGCTATCAATATTAAAAGGAGTTTCATCAACATGTGTAAAATCATCCGTATTTATTCTTAATTGAACTTGTCTAGTTTTAGATTTGGATTTAGAAGAACTACCGACTTTACTTTTTCCGGTTACTGCATTAGTCAACCTACCAAAAAGTGTTTTCTTACCTTGGCCGATATTTTTATCACCGGATTCTATATTAAAATATTAAAAGTAAGCAAATAAATAAATACGAAAATTAAATGCAAAAAAATAAACTAGTAAAGAGATGAAAGTTGAAACGAATGTACCAAACGTCTGCGTAAAAGCAGACGTGTATAACCAAAAGCCGAAATTGATAGATGAAACTTGAAGCTTGAAGATTGCTCCAAAATAATCCAACTAATAAAATTAACAATTTAATAGAGACTATTAGACTATTAGAGAATAGAGAGTAGAAAAGTAGAAGATTGAGAGTTGAGAGAGTAGATGAAGAAGAAGAAATTTTGTGTAGTAAATAATGAAGGGGTGGGGGGTTTTTATAGTTAAAATTTAGGACTAAAATGTATTTTTAAAAACTTTGGGGTATTAAAAAATATTTGAGAGGTAGGGGGGTGTTTTGGCTCAAATAGCCATTGGGTGGGGCCCACTGGCCGTTGCCAACGGCTACCAAACGACTACTTAATTAAAAAAAAAATCAAAAATTGATTTCCCGCCCGGATCGAACCGGACCGAACCGGACCGGTACCGGGACAATCCGCTAAATTTCTCCCTTCCGTCCCGTTACCCCTACCGGCCAGTACCTACACCGGATGGAACTGGAGTCCACCAGATCGGTAACGAATCGGGACGGACCGAAATCGATACCGGTAGCTCCCGGTTCCTTTGGAAGACTTACTTGCTTCTCAAGTTACTAATTTTGCCTTTATTTCAAAACTTTCCTTATCCGAAATTTCAGATTCCTAAGGCTTCTCAAGTTTCTTTTGTTTCTTTGAAAAGGGATTTCCGAATCCTACACAAACTTAGAAAAATAAAGATTCATACTTGTACACAAATTAGACTTTGCTCAGAGTTTATAAAAGACTTACACTGTTGTATCAATTGGTCACACACCATTCTCTCTTCATTAACTAACTTTCCATATATTTTCGCAATATTGTCCCCTCTGTTTCTTCATCGTCCCAACAAAAGTTGTTGAAGATGGAGAATCTACAAACTGCCTATGATGTCAAAGCTTGGACCGACGATTTTGTCATTCCAAAGACAATCGACTTGAAAAGCATCATCAACAACCCTTCTGCTCCATTTTTCTTGATCGAACTTCGAGTTCAACAATTTCTTCAGTATCTGCCAGAGAAAGGAGATTCGATCGTGGAGGAACCTCGAGGTCCATATATCGTGAAATTATTCTATTTGCCAAGAAACGCTGTGATTGATGATGATGATGCGGATGATTAGATTTGCAAAATACTAAGATCTGTAGGGGTGCCTATGTACAGAATGCTGCCCATCATCCGATAAGTATCTTCGTTTGCTCGCACCATGATGTCTCAACCTCCCAATTTGTGACGCCCTCTGCTTCCTATTGTTGTTGGCATTGAAGTTAACAGTTGTGATCCCAGAGACGCAGCAATGGCGCTTGAGAGAATAAAATTTGGTCGGAGACCGGAGATTGAGGAGGATGAGATGCCCATGTGTAAACGCCAAAATACATTGCAATTTCGTGGCTAAAAAAGTACATTACATTTTATAGCTAAAATCAGTCAAATCTGATTTTGGCCATAAGTGTAAAGTAACTTTTTTGTATATTGTTGTATATACAATACAATTTTTTTATTTTGGTGATTTACTTCTTTCTCCACAATCTATACAAACTTATACAATGTAAATACGTTGTATAATTATGTATATACAATGTACCTACATTGTATAAGTGTGTATAGTATGGAGAGGAAGAAGAAAATCACTGAAATAAAAAAAATTATATTGTGTATACAATAATATACAATACAATATACAAATATATACAACAAAACGTACTTCATCTTCTTCCTCGAATTCAAGCACCAACTTCATCCAAAAACACCTAAAAACTACACCAAATCATCCAAAATTTCATATTTATGCTCCTCAATACATAACCAATCTTTTGCAATCATACCCACTCTAAGCAAAACTTATTTACGAAAATTTAATTTTCAAATTTTGAAGCTTGGAGCTTTAATAATGGCTGAACATCCAAAATATTCATGTTATAGCTGTGAAATTGTAATGTAAATTTGCTATATGCTTGGTCTACGAATTTTATTGACCCATATTCCCTTAAATGTTCATTAGTTGTAGCAATATGAACAACTAAGAAGATTGGATTGTGTGTGTGTGAGAGAGTAATATTGGCTAAGGGTGTAAAGTAACTTTCTTTTTCTATAGAATTAGGCCATTTTTTGTAATAGCTTAAAAAGTTGGTCATATTTTGCAATGTAAGGTTGTCACATGCATTTTTATGTAATTTTTTCATTTGGTTATCGATTTGTTCAATTTCCTTAATTAACGGGTGAATCGCAGTGCCGACTGAACCAAAAGGCAATTGCCTTAGGCCCCTCAATTTTAGGAGGCCCCATTTTCTAGTAATTATTGATTGGTGGATTAAAAAAAATATACTATTTCACATAAGGTATCTTTTTATATAAAAGGAAGGAACTCTTTTACGTTTAGGTGGAATAGCTTAAAAGTAGGATTAGATTATTTTTTTATAAAAAAAAGCTTAAAGATAGAAAATTTCAACGGGCAATTAGAAGATAATCGATATACTCAACTAAATAAAAAGACTTGATTCTTTTTAAATGCGTATATTGCTTATAGCATAATGTTAACAATTCCTGTAACAGTCGCTTCAACAAAATAAAGTTTTTCAAAATTAAAATTGATAAAATCGTATTTAAGATCAATATGTCTCAAGGAAAATTAAGCGGATTGGCTATATTATCAATTGAAAAAGAATTATTAGAAGAAATCGATTATAAAAAATTATTAACGACTTTGCATCTCAAAAAGTTAGAAAAATAGATTTTAAATAAAAACATATATAATTTTTTTTTTAATTTAAGGCCTCCGATTTAATTTTGATCTTAGGCTCCAAATATGCTTGAGCCGCCCCTGGTGAATCGATAATCCTATATTAATTTAATGAATTACAATTGTTGTATATCATATTCTTTTAGCAATTATATATAACTATATGAATGTACCGGCTTTAATCTTGATAAAGATAAATTATTCACAAATCTCAAGTTCATTGGACAAGTATCGGCTTTTTTCCAGAATTCCTAAAGATACTGCCAATATTTGTTTGTTCCTTTCTTTAATTTGTGTATTTAAATTGTAGCAAATTAAGGTGAATAAAGAAGGAGCATTTAGGAGTGTGCATATTGGTTTGTCATGTTGTCTGAAAGTATCTTGTAAAATCTTAACGGTTAAACCGTTAATTGATAACAATCAATAATCGATAATCGATTAACTAATATATCTTAATGATTTAACATATCAACAAATAGATAACTGATAAATTAAATCAATAACTTTCAAAGTCGTATCAAACAGATTGATACACAACTCTACATAAAAGCAATATGTTCGTTAAGTTTTATGCGCGACTCTTGGTAAGAGTACTTACACAATCAAGTTAGTTTTTATTGGGTGATTCTAATTAAGGTAAATTTTTTTGATAAACATTACTTGCTTGAAAATAATTGGCAAAAAGGATTCTTTCAGTTTTCAATTGGCAAAATATTCTTTCATATCTCTCTCTCTTTTAAAAATTCATTTTAGGGTTCAGAAAAAATAGTGCACGGAATTTCTTTTATAATTTTAAAGAGTTTGGAATGAGGTTATATTTATCAAAATATACTTAAGTCCTTTTCTTTTCTTCTAAAATATACTTAAGTTTTTTTCTCTTCTCCTGAAAACTAACTTCAAACTCTTTAAAATTATAAAAGAAACTCCGAACACTATTTTTTGAAAATGGTTGTATTTTGCCAATTGAAGACATAACGAGTCCCTTTTGCCAATTTTTCTCTACTTACCTAATAATTTGATTAAAATGATAATTAACCTGCTTTACAAGTTAAAATTCACTGATAAAATAAAAAAGTTTTACAATGTTAACGTATACTATAACTTAAATTCATGTGTTAATTGGGATACTTGAACTTCTCGTTTATGTAATTAATATTGACATATTCTGATTTTGATTTTTGTGATATATACCAAATCTCAATTAACTGAGATATGCATTTCTAATCATTATACTTGGAAATCTTCACAAACTTAAAGTATTATATTAACGGTTAAAATTATTTAACTACCCATATATTATATTAAGTTTTGTTGTTACTCTATATTTGAGGATAATTGACTCTAAAGAGAATCTAAACATTAGTGGGACGTTTTTTTGACATGGGTTGTACGATAGTTGAAATTCCTCCATTGTTAATTAGATATCCAGAGCTAGAGCTCTCGATATGAAAAAATCCTGTTGCGAGCACAGCCAAGAATATAAAAAAAGAAGGAAATTTTATAACCAAAGTAAAAGAACGTAAATGCCTGTATTTTGCTATATATGTCATTTATTTGCAAAAAAACTTAGTAACAATTGATAAAAAAGTTTCGGCCAGTTGTTGTAATAATTTGGCTAGACTTAGGAATTGCTTTTTACTATCTATAATATTAGAGTAGTATCCTTTATTACCAAAAGGAAAGAGTAGCAATTACTCATAAATTATGGAAAAAATTTATTTGAAATCCATTAGTTAGAAAATTTTGGTTCTTCCTTTGTAGTCTTTACAACCATTGGGCCACGGAATTGCCTAATTGTTACTTGCTTTTCAAGTTACAACTTTTGTTTCTGAATCCTGGACAATTTAGGAAACCTGAGATTCCTATTTCTACACAAAATAGGCTTTCTTCAAAATCTATAAGAAAAAAGCTTTCCCGTGCTACAACAACTCATCACACATCCTCTTCTCTGCATTATTTAGGTTAACGTATTTACAATTTGCAATCGCATTTGAAGATGGAGATTCCACAAATCTTCAACGAGTTCAAAGTTTGGACAGACGATTTTATTATTCCGAAGACGGTCGACTTGAAGAGCATCAACAACAACAATCATTCCATTAGTCCGTTATTCTTGATTGAAATTCGGGTTCAAAAATTTGTTCAGCATCTGCCAAAGAGAGGGGATTCTATTGTGGCGGAAGCTCGAGGTCCATTTATGGTGGAATCTTTCTATTTGCCAAGTAATGCCGTGATTCGTTACAATGTTGTTGCTGCGGATGATAGCTTTTGTGAAATACTAAGCTCTGTAGGTTTGCCTTTGTGCAGAATGATGCCCATCATCCGACAAGTCTCTTCTTTTGCTCGGAACATGATGTCTCAACCTGTTAATTTCAACCGCCATCTGCTTCCTATTGTTGTCGGCATTGCGGTTAACAGTTGGGATCCCAGAGACGCAGCAATCACGCAGGAGAAAGTTAAAGATGAACGTGTTTGTCTTACGCCAGTTTTAGGTATAAGGTATAGGGTTGAAGCATAGCGCAGTATGAAATTTAATTCACCAAGTTACAACAACAAATTAGTTTTTAGTTTCAACCCAATGTTTTGTAGACTGCAACCCATAAACTTATATATGTTGCTAATACTCGTTATAATAGGTATTTCAGTTTTATCTTGATACATCTTTTCCATAATAAATTAGTCGATGCCTAAGAGATTTGTTTCATGCAATTTATTATCTGCACAATTACTTTGGTGTTAACCATATATTTCCTCGAGGCTAATTCTTATACAACCCCTAAAAAGAATGTTCATGTTATTTTAGTGTAGAAGAGGACTAATCATGTTTTCTTTAAAAAAATATACTTTATGTACAGTTATATATGCATCAAAATCTCTCTGGCGATCCATGCTTTTTCCTTATTCTATCTTATTCTTTCATCACTTTTACTTTTGTTTCTTAATGGAAAATTATCAGTGTGTATATTGCATATACATGTGAAAGCAAAGTAGAAGGAAGATGAATTTGATATGCATCCGATGGTTGCTAAAAGCTTGCTTAATTCCTATACAAATTTCTTCTTCAATTCTTCAACTAGAATCTTTGTTTTCAGGCTCCAACAAAGGTAAATCATCCAAAGAAGATTTATTTTTTTTAAAAAAAACTTATGAGGACCTATGGCATCGATTCCAGAAAACAAAGATTCTAGCAAAGGTAGAGAGGATGGTGCCAATAGTGATGATGGTGATGAGTGTACTCTCTAACAAAATTGACTGGAAAAGAATTTTGCAATCAAGCCAAAAAAGAATTTTCTGCCAAGTACATAAGATATTCTAAACCAAATAACTATGGTAGAGAATAACAAGAACAGCTAGCATGCATGCATCGTAATTTGATAAACACTAGTGAAATGTTGCTTTTCAATTACACACTACTATCTATATCTGATCTCAAGTGTTCTAGGATTCAAACCTGCATAATATGACTTTAAAGATAATCTAAAGATAACACATCTTTTTATATAAAGGGACAAAAAAGACACATTTTTACTAATTTCCGATTAAATATGTTTAATAAAATATCATAGTAAGAACCAAGTTAAAATTTATCGAGGAATCAAACCGTAACTATCTCAATAACGGGATCCGAACTCATAAGGAATACCACTTCAATTTTTTTTCCAGTGAATTTTAATTTAAAGGGCAAGTATGTAGACAAGTTACATTAGTCTTAATTAATTAAGTGAACCATTGTAGGCATTAGCCAAAGTATTTGACATATTTACTACTACAGTATATAGTAGGACATTTTACATCAACACGAGTAGTGATGGAATGGTTGAAATCCCTCCATCTCTTAGTTAGATATCTAGAATTCGAGCTTTCGATAAGAAAAAGAACTTATTGAGTGCACTGTCAGAAATCCAAAAAAAAAGTAGGAGATTTTACATCTAGAGTAAAATGAACGTAAATGCTTGTATTTTGCTATATGTCATTTATTTGCAAAAGAACTAGTAGCAATTAATAAAAAAGTTTCGTCCAGTTGTAATAAAAATTTGGCTAGACGTGGAATTACTTTTGGCTATCTATAGTATTTAGTATCCTTTATTACCAAAAAGAAAGAATAGCAATTATAAATGATGGAAATTTTATTTGAAATCCATTAGTTAGAAATTTATCCGTTCTATTCCTCACAAGTCACAACCATTGGGCCACGCAATTGCCTAATTGTTGCTTGCTTTTCAAGTTACAACTTTGTTTCCAAATCCTGGACAATTTAGGAAACCTGAGATTCCTATTTCTACACAAAATAGGCTTTCTTCAAAGTCTATAAAAAAAGCTTTCCAGTGCTACAACAACTCATCACACATCCTCTTCTCTGCATTATTTAGGTTAACGTATTTACAATTTGCAATCGCATTTGAAGATGGAGATTCCACAAATCTTCAACGAGTTCAAAGTTTGGACAGACGATTTTATCATTCCAAAGAAAGTCGACTTGAAGAGCATCAACAACAACAATCATTCCACTAGTCCGTTATTCTTGATTGAAATTCGGGTTCAAAAATTTGTTCAGCATCTGCCAAAGAGAGGGGATTCTATTGTGGCGGAAGCTCGAGGTCCATTTATGGTGGAATCTTTCTATTTGCCAAGTAATGCCGTGATTCGTGACAATGTTGTTGCTGCGGATGATAGCTTTTGTGAAATACTAAGCTCTGTAGGTTTGCCTTTGTGCAGAATGATGCCCATCATCAGACAAGTCTCTTCTTTTGCTCGGAACATGATGTCTCAACCTGCCAATTTCAACCGCCCTCTGCTTCCTATTGTTGTCGGCATTGCGGTTAACAGTTGGGATCCCACAGACGCAGCAATCACGCAGGAGAAAGTTAAAGATGAACGCGTTTGTCTTACGCCAGTTTTAGGTATAAGGTATAGGGTTGAAGCATAGCGCAGTATGAAATTTAATTTACGAAGCAGCGCCAAGAAAGTTACAAGGAGGAGAGAAAGCTACTATATATGCAATAATCTTGATTAGATTTTAATTTCAATCAATGTTTTGTAGACTGCAAACCAAGAATTAATGGCTTTTCAATGCTTACATATGTTGCTGGATGTAATTAATACTCGTTATAATAGGTATTTCAATTTTATACTTGCAATTTCCAGTTCATCTTTATACATCTTTTCTACCATAAGTTAGTGAGTCAAAGAATATTCACAAGTTCCGTATACGTTCCATGCAATTTATTGAAAAACAAACCAGGTTTTTGGTGCACTGGAAGCTTCTCAATTAGATGATTGTTTACATGTTATAACAAACTCCATTGAAACTACATTACGCCCAAAAGAATAGACAAAATATTACTAACTGTATATGAATCAAACCACGCCAATACTATCCATAGGTCTAACTAGTCGACATGCCAGCACTTGTCGAATTGTAACTTGCAATTTGCCAAATCATAATGTAATCAAAACATTGGAATTTGAATGATCTTACATCATTCAATCTTAAAATTCAGCATACACGTTATGAAATTATAGATTCTACCTTTTGATGATTATTTAAACTACTAGTTATTCGAAACGCACCTTACCGAAGAGCTACATTAATGACTCCAGAAGAAAAACAAATACTCAAACGAGAGAAATTGGTTGGTTCATAATGAACTGTTTGGATCTGGAAGACTGATCAATCCACCATCCACCAGCAAGTCATGTCCATTCACAAATGCAGAATCATCGGAAGCTAGAAACAGTGCTGCATCAGCTAAGTGCTTCACTGTCAGTGTAATACCTTTCAAACTAGTCAGTGGCCCATACATTTTAAGAACTTTCATTGATGTCTCCGCCTCCGCACTGCTCATCAACGGTGTCATCACTGCAGATGGTGAAATACTATTCACTCTTATTCCGTACTCACCCAATTGCCTAGATGCTGATCTTACCAGACCTAGCACAGCGTGTTTCGACATTATATAATCCGTCCTCCAGGGTCCTCCCCTGCTTGCCCCAATACTGCCTGTACAAATTATGCTCCCTCTAACCCGCTGCTCCACCATGGCTCGTGCTGCGTGCTTCACGCACGCAGCCATGCCTCGTGCGTTGACCCTCATCACCCGGTCGAATTCGGAGAGATCGAGATTGAGTACCTTTTGACCCGAATTACCGACAGTTCCTGCATTACTGAACATGATATCAAGCTGACCGTATTTCTGTACCGTCCGATCCACCATGGCTTTCACTTGATTTTCATCACTGACGTCGCAGTGCACGTAGCTGCAAACCTGTAAAGGGATGGATTCCGCCACGGCTCTGCCTTTTTCATCTTGGATGTCTGCAATGATGACGGCGCGTGCACCGTGTTGAGCAAAAAGGCGTGCTGTTGCCTCCCCGATTCCGCTAGCACCACCCGTCACTATGGCCACTTTGCATTTCAGCTTATGCGTGACCGCTGCCATTTTTTTTCCGGTCAGTGCTTTATCTTCTTCTATGCTGTTACTTGAGAATGGAAATATCTTCCTAAACGCTAGGCTCAAATATCTGGAGTAGGTGGCCTAATTAAGCAGCCATCTATTTGATGCCTCAGCCTCTAACTAGCCAACAATTGCAGGTATGATAAGGGGGCCACAGTCACAATCATAGTACAGATTTTTTGATAATTGAGTGACATACAAAAATGCTTTTCAAATATGCCATCTACCTGTAGATGAGTGACATTATTTATTTTCATCCACTTCTATTAACCAACATTCTTAGGAGGGACCTAAATTGTTTCACAAGTGAATCCAGTGAAATCCCACAAATGAGGTCTGGGGAGGGTAAAGTGTATGCAAACCATACGACTACCTTGTGGAGAAAGAGAGGTTGTTTCCGAATCCAGCAGTGATAAATTGATTAAATAATGCATAATCTCACGGCAAGTTAGGACTTATCATTGTAGCTTTTCAACTAACTGCAAGAATCTGAAGAATATCTACACAAACAGGGACAAGTGATGCACAAAGACCATTAGTAAGAAAAGCAGCAGGGCTCCGAAAGTAAGGAGCATACAAAGCATCTGCAATGGCAGATTACACATTTCAGCATCAGGCTGCAATTTGTTTCAATGAAACTATTCCATACATCAAGAATAATCTGAATGAGACTCATCGTAGAAATCACTCGGGCATGGTGACATGACCTCTTGCTCCAAAAATTGCAGCACCTGTTGCATTGAAGGTCTATCATCTGGATTTGCATCAGTGCATCTTGCAGCTATTTCTACAATTGCTTCTACTGTCTCTGCATCTGCATCTCTGCACCTCCTATCTAGAATGTCTTCCAGTCTATTCTCCTTCAGCAAGGTATTCATCTGTTCATTTTTCACATTGTGACACTATCAATTTGTGGAAATAGAACAGCTAAATACAGAAAAGGCAAGTTCCAATGTCTCTATGAAGTACAAAAAATTGAATAGTCTTCTATGAAGTTCTAAAAATTGATTGAGTTTCAAGGGAAGCATGCATACCCAGCCAACCACATTAAGGCCTCGGTTCACAAAGGATGGATCCGTTGGCCTTTTTCCAGTCACAAGTTCTAAAAGGAGGACTCCAAAGCTGTAAACATCAGATTTCTCTGTGGCTCTTCCACTTTGCAAGTACTCTGGATATATTACAAACAAGAAATCTTTGGTCAGAATTTCATTAGAAGATGAGGTGAGTTAGTAATTTAAATTTATAGAGGTTAGAAGATGAGGTGAGTTAGTAATTTCAATTTATAGAAGTTAAGCAAATCAAACCTACTTTTTACAGCAAACTCTGCAAAACAGAAGAATAGGGCGAGGCACTTTGTCCAAGCGAAAAAAGGAAAAAAAACATTCTTCCAATTTAAAGCCAACATATAGATGATTATATGTGTGAATCAATGTTTATGCCTTGTTGAAATAAGTGAATATGAATACCTGGTGCTAAATAACCAAAAGTACCCGCAACTACAGTTGTGACGTGGGCTTCCTCATCCACCAAAAGCTTGGCTAGGCCAAAGTCTGAAACACGAGGCTCTAGATTCTCATCAAGGAGTATGTTGCTTGATTTAATATCTCGATGAACTATTTTAGGACAGCAGTCATGGTGTAGGTAGGCCAACCCTCTTGCAGAACCAAGAGCTACTTTTAAACGTGCATTCCAGTTTAACAACCGATCATCCACACGTTCTGCCAAAATGCAATAAAGATGCATCCAATGAATAGCCAAGAAAAGCATATTGTTCAAATGTAAGCAATAGTGTTTTCCCGCTCCCCAGTTTCATTTTGCATTGACTCTTTCGTTAAAAGGCAGAACTAAAGCAATGTCTTACAGAAAAAGACAAATATCGTCAAGAAATAGTGAACAACTGATAAAACATATAATCTGAACCATAACAAAGAAGAACTCCGAATAGATTACCAGTCAACTGAAAAGGTAACTACTGACTTCCAAGGGTGTAGAAATAAAGGAAGTATCATATTTCCTACTTCGTGTCTGCAGACTCTACAACACTCAACGATGCACAGAGAAAAGGTCCCCCGCCTTAATAGTCTTTCTTGGGGTAATTACCCTTTTCAGCTCTTCCTCTTCATCTATATTCAACAGATGACTGAAAATAATGGTTGCATTTGGGCCTCTAACCAGATAAAGAATGTATGGCAAACATATTCTCTTTCAAGCTACACTTTACACAATTTCCATATTTGATGTCTTTTATAAGCTTAAGAAGAGGTGGAGAGGAGGAAGGATCTCGACAAATTTCAAAAAGCTGGAAACATACCATGTAGGAAATTGTCCAAGCTTCCCATAACCAAATAATCATAAATGAGAAGCCTTGCAGTAGGAAGCCTGCAGTAACCTCGTAGATTGACCAGATTAATGTGTTTGATGCTACCCAAGATTTCCAACTCTCTCTCAAAGACTTGATCAGAGCCTTCACGACTCCGGTCTATTCTTTTAACAGCAAATGTTCCACAATCATTCATAACCATCCGATACACAGTACCGAACCCTCCTGCCCCAACAACATCTTCCTCATCAAGGGATTCAATCTTCTCTATTAGCTCGCATGAAGTATAAGGAAGATCGCCATGGAAAGTAATAAGCTTGGCACCTGAAACCTCGACAAATTGAGACAAAAATAGGGAGAAGGAAAAAGAAATGGTGATTGTACTATTCACCCACTTACTTGGCTCTTTGTAGACTTGTTTCTTGACTTCTGTGTATTTTTTTGCTGTTCTTTCCTTCTTAGATAATAACCAAACCCAGAGGAAAACAAAGAGCACAATGAGTACAAAACCCAATGTAGATATTGCACCAATAACTGCTGCTCTAATATAGTGAGAGGATCGCTTCGTAGGGACTGCAGAAACCACATTAATTTAGCAACAAATCAGACTTTCTACAGAGAAGTAAAGGAGAAAAAAGTAGAATCCATTCAGAGTCAGTGTAGGAAAGGGAAGTTCCAAAAGCCGGTGAACTTCTAAAATGAAATAGATATGAAGCAGGAAATAACAACCTGCAGCCTCATCGCTTTCAGCATGAGGCAATACTACAGGGAATCCCATTGATGTTCTGCAAGGCTTGCTGACTTGTTGGCCACAGAGATCTAAATTGCCAATAAACCTAACCATAAGCATTATCCACATCAGAATAGTCTGCTATAAGATAGCCATTAATAGCAAATTTAAACACTGAAAATGTTCTTTATCTCCCAAGACTATGAAGAAGAAAAGTAAACGGCTGGTCAGTTGACGAGACTCCATTGAACAAGTTGTTTCGCGACAAGCTAGTGTTGGTGATGAAACATCCTTACTGTTGGATGACTAAGAATTTACACCGAAAAGAAACCTACGGGAATTAACCCGACACATTCATTGGATGGTACTCCAAGATACTAAACTATTTTTCTTTCTTATCCTATGTAATTCCTTGAATCACATTCAATAAGTGAAATGAGATGCGTGTGATTCCCTTGTGACATTTGAAAGTACTTTATAAGCTGTAACTATTTGAGACTTTGAGAGCATCAAGCTTCAATTTCCCTTTTGATATGACGTGGGAAGAATAATTTTTGCATTGTCCAAAAGTAGAACTTTTCATGATACAGGACTAGATTCCTAGTTTCCCACAATGTGGCAGCCAATCACCCAAAAAGCAAGTCAGCGCCGAAATGTCTGTCTCACCATATGCTACGCATACTGAATGATTGGAAGCACCATAAATTTAAGTCAAGCATGCTTACAAATTAATCATCATCTTTACAATTGAAGCACCACCAATTTGTTAGTATAGTTTCCATGTCAAATATCACATGGTATTTAATTTCTAGGGTCAAGATTGAAGGACTTTATCAATTGATAGATTCAGATTCAGTTTGTTTAGTTGTAAAAAATCTCAAGTGCACATGTGATTTGAATCCACTGATCTTTTGGCGGGTATTCTGCTTACTTTGTAATTACTAGGCATCATTGTAACACTGCCACAAACCTAGCCTATGCAGCAAACAACAGTTAATCACCAGATACCTGGTGTGCAAACACCTGATTTATCTTGTATTGTATTTCCTATAAATGTGATTGTAGTGCCAAATAAAACGTGAAAAGTTTTCTGCACTTCTAGACATATAATATGAAGCATTATTCACGATATATTGTATTTTCTGACTTTTGAAACATCTATCTAAATTTATTTACAGTCTATCAGAAAATATTTGAACCCTTTCTTTACTCTTTTTCTGCTTAATTTTTTGGGCATGTGCTCCTGGCGAGGTTGGGAACCTCGTGGCAAACTTTGTTTCTGGTTTTGGGTTGCGGAGCCCATGAGCCCCCTTGTGACCTAAATTTTCACCAGGCTATACTTTTAGCATTATGGGTACCGTTGGCTTAATTTTGACAAGTAGTATATGTTGTTATTAGTTTGTTCATAATTTAGGGCTTTTTGGAGCAGTTCGGGCTTGGACAACGTCATTCCAGCAGTTAGTCGTCGGATGACAAGTAGGTTACGGTTTTCCCTATCTTAGAATTTGCGTATATAGGCTATAACTGTATTAGTTAGCATCCTTGGGTTGGTTACTCTAGGTTGAATTTGCGTATATAGGCTATAACTGTATTAATTAGCATCCTTGGGTTGGTTATTCTAGGTTGTCACCCCAGACCCTGTCCGTCTCTTCTGTCCGTATTATTTCTAACATTGGTTGTAGTATTTGATATAGTACTGTAATATTACCCTTGTGGTCCCGTATGGCCTTTGTTTAAGACTTTAGACAATATATGGTGGGATGAACCATCACTTGGGTCCCTTCCCATTTTGGATAGCTTCGAAATGCTGCCATGCTATCACAAACATAATCTATATGACAAGATGAGAAAATCAACCCCCATATTGCTATATAAAATTTGGGGATGGAAATTGGTTCATAAAATGACCCTCAGAGCCCGCACAATAAAACATAAAACTAAATTCACGATTATGCTCCCAACAAAATGTAGGGTGCATGCCCCAAGTTTGGGTTGAATTGGAAGAGAATTTAGACTTCAAATTGTATGAAACACGCCACTTTAATTCATAGGAATAACATGCAACAAGAATCCCAAGATAGAAACAGAACATGGAATTAACCAATATATACGTAATCGAGAGGCAAGGGGAAAAGAATTACCTCAATATCTCAGTAAATCATACAGAATTGTTGCACCTCCCTCTTATTAGAGCTTAACAATGGTGCAAGAAGTTTGTTGGAATTAAAGAAATGAAGGAGAACTTCATTTAAAAACTTTCAGCGGTTGACGCACCTACGTTCATATTGATGTAGGTGCAGTGTCGCTGGAATGGCCAGATCACCACAGGAGAGGAGGTCAACAGGGCCATCTAGGTTTTCAGGTATGGCACGCAAGTTACAGGAGAGGCAGTGCAGGGGCGGGGAAGGGAAGTGCAGGGGCTTGAGAGTTGATTCACTGATTTAGACCCGGAGTCACTCCTGTCAGTTATTTTTGAGAATCCAATCACTGGTTTAGACCCGCGTACACTCTGGGTAGTTATACTTTGAGATTTTGCATTTTAGTATGTGGTCACGAACCTCTATGGACCCTACCGATCCGGACAAGAGGCTATCTGCTGCGTGTGCCGGAGGAGGGGTGTACAGTGTAGTTGAGGTATTATAGGTGTGTCCTTCCATAGATCCTACCTACTAAGCTAATAGGTTCCAAAAGAGGTACATACAAGGTAACTATCACACCAGTTTCATCATATCACATCACATCATGAATTTTGTATTTAGATCCACCCTTGTTTGTTGTTTGCTCAGTGTAGGCTCCGGTAGGATGGGATGCCGGAGGGTTTGCTTTTACTTGTATGTGTTTCTCAGGTGTATGGGCGCCTGTTGAGACTGTAGGTAGATTTTACTACTGCTATCTTATTATAGTACTTGTTAGAGGATTCAGATTATTGGTGGATTAGTGAATTCTAGGGCGAAGTCAAATATAGGATTAAATTCCAAGGGAAGGAGAACTTACGAGTTGTTACCGAAAGTGCTTAGAACTCCAACATCTGGAATCTCACCCGAGAAGAAATTGGTTGACAAGTTGCTGTGCATTTTTAACACATTAGTGTAATGCATCAAGTTATTGAATTAAAAAATTATGATGATAGGAAATTGGACTTACAGAAGACGAAGGTGTCTGAGACGACCAAGAGAAGAGGGAATAGCACCCCTAAGTGAATTGCTTGATAAGTCTCTAAGAAAGATTAAAAAGTACCAATCATTAAATCAACCTTATTAATCAAATGATAAGATGGTGAATCAAAAAATATATATCTCACAATATGGTCAGCATTGAAAGATTTCCAATATCTGATGGTATGCCTCCTTGAAGAAAGTTTGCCCTGAGGTATCTGTATGCATAAACAAATGCCTAGCTTGTAACAAGTTCATCAAGAAACACGGAGAATCTCCACGAAAATATGTTATCACTCAGTTATATAAGAAACTTCAACTTACATAGCTCTAAGTTCAGGGCAATTGCCAATCTCATTAGGAATCACGCCGTGCAGACTGTTTTCGTGAAGTGCCCTGGTTTAAGGAAAGAACACATTGTTTATCAACGGAAGCGCAAAAGAGAAACTCTAGCTTTACCAGGAATCAGCAAGAGAACACACAAAGAAACAATGGCCCTAACACAATTTAGTTGCATTGCCCCGATTAGTGGAATGAAGAGAATGGCTATAGGACTTACAATCTCTGCAATCTGGTGAGTTTGCCAACGCTGGGAGATATAATTCCTCCAAGTTCCATATAAGGTAAGTTGCTGAAAATTCAATAACAAAATGCAGAAAATGAATCCAAGCAAGCAGAGAGAAACAAGTGAATAAAGCACTAACACTGGAAATAAAAAAAGGCATACATAGATTGAACTCTTTGGTCATAGGGATAGCAAGAAATGCCAGTCCACCTACAAGGTGACTCATCCGAACCATTCCAGTTGCTCAAAACATTTTTAGTATCATTCAAAAGGGTTCTCATTTCCAACAACGCAGAACCTAAAAAAGGAAACAAAGAACAAGAATCAAAGTTATGACCTTTTCAGCTCAAGAACCACATACAATGCGGAAAAACCTAGAAAATCCCCACAAAGAACTAAACTTACCATCTGGGGTTAGTGAAAGACAGCTTTTACTGAAAATGGCCATCGTAAATATTGCAAAAAAGATCAAAATCCGTAGACCCATTTCGATTTCTTGATGAAAAAATGCAGATTTGAGCTTAGTTTTTCACTGTGGAAGGAAGAGTAGTAGCAACTTCACCACTCAATACAGATCTCGAAAAAGAGTAAAGCTATCATGAAGACAATGGTGGGGTTTTGATAGAAGTAATTTCTATGATTACAGTTTTTACAAAGGGAAAATCCATAATAATGAAAACTCAAGCACGAAGTGAGAAAAAGAAGAGGAGGGGAGGAGGGTGTGTGTGTGTATTTTGAAAAAGAGAAGACTTTACTTTGAAAGTGGTCTAGAAAGTTGTGTATAATAGAAAGAGAGAAGAGCCGTTGTTCAGACAACAGTGGAGAGTTCAAAAATAGAGTAACAGTTGGACTACGCTCTCATGTGTTGAAATTTTATGTACTCGCGAGTTTGGTCGACGATTGATAATTTGATATGAAAGAAATATGTTGGTGTGTGCGACGATAAAGAATGTGCGAATGGGGAGATGTTTTTGTTGGGAAAAGGACATATCTTTGCACTGCCCGAGTCTGAGCAACAAATTTGAACATTTGATGACCTACATATCTTTCATTATCGCAAAATATGGTGTATGAGAATAATGAAGAATACACTGTGTTAGTAATTTTTATATTAATTATGTTAAAAAAAAATTATATGATAATATTTGATTTGTTGTATGAAAAATAATATATGTTGCATAATTTTTTAAAATAATATTTATTTTATAAAAATATCTTCATAGATATGGTAAAAATAATGTGAAAAAAATATTGAGGGGCAATTATATCTTTAATCATGCTAATGTATGCATTAGAATTTATTGTATTAGTAATATCATAAATTTTTATGTATTAGTTATACACACATTAATATCAAATAAAGTGTATAATTAATATAAAATTATCAATAAGGCATTAATTATACATAAAATTAATACATATATTATTTTTTCTAATTCACTCTGCCAAACGATCCCGTGGTGTTTCTCTTTTGCACAACCTTTAAAATTTGAATAAGTACTCAACTTTGCGAGCCAAATGTTCAAATGTACACAGGACACCAACCCTTTTGTGGTGGGACCTTCATGTTAAAATATCATTTAAAAAAATGAGTTGGAAATATGAAAAAAAAAAGGAAAAGAAATATACTTAGTAATTTTATGTGTGTTAATATACGATTAAATTAGGATATGTTCCAAAATGCAAAATATATCAACTTCGAATCAAAATTTAGGTCCAACTTCATTTGGGTTAGCTAATCCTAGTAGGCTTAAGCTGGTGAGTCTGTTTTAGTAGCTTAAAATCGAAGTGACTAATGCCACATGTCAAATATATGGCGCTGAATTAAATAAAATATCTAAAAATAAATAGTAGGCTTAATCAAATTAAATGACAATTTAAAGCTTATGTGTTAAAATGATATGATTCTAACCAATAAAATGAATGTTTATCATAAAATAAATGAGATTAATTTGTAATATTAAAGGACTAATCAAATTGAATTAGATGAGTTTATATTTATCAAATCCGACAACAAATCCCAATCAAAATTCTAAGCAGGTGGCTTCAATTTTTTCATTCATGATAGTTAAATCTCAAATTTTAGCTTGTGACGATCATCAAATTATTTATGACACAAAATAAGTTCAAGATCAAGCTTTTTTAGCCCTTGAACCAATATTAAGTGAAGATAAAAATCAAAGGATAATATCTCTTTAGATTTGAGATATTTTAGAAGATTGTGACCCTCGTCATTTTTTGAATCAAATACTATTTAACATTTGTACTCTATTTCTTGATTTAATTTCTCTCTAGGTTCTCTGTTTTGAGTTGAAAACAAAACATAAATTTGTTTGTTTGAGAATACAATGTATATTCAAGTGCAATTTTGCAACCATATGAGGGGCTGAGATCCTTTGTAAGCTATTCGGATTGGGAAAATATCCTCCAAACCTAGGGGGAAAAAGTTATTCATGTTATATCACGTGCATTTTTCCACTCTGTTAGTACAATAACACTATTATATAATGACTATAATTTTTTTCACAACAATACCTCTTTATGGTGCATCGCTTCATAATTAAGATGTTTTATAGTCTTCGAGAATATTTATTACTAATAGGAAAATGGGATAAAAATAATTAAATTTATTTTGAACTTTTTAAATAACAAATATTTTAACACATGTTTTTAGTAGAGACGACAAGTATTTTAAAATGAAGAGAGTACTACTTTACTACATGTCAATCTTAATTAATGTACTTAAAGTAAGTTTATAAACGTTGTAAAGGATACACTCGATATAGCTATAATGAATATAGTTAGGGCAATTTACATAAAACACACATTTTTAGCAGCTAATTACACTTTTTCCCACCACATTCTCGTCGGAATACATCCCAAACCACTCAGATACATCCCAAATCCCATAGGATACATCGGCATCTTTGGTTTTACCTCTGATATATCGACATCCCGAATGTATCAGAGAGATTACAACATGTATCTGAGGGGTTGAGATGTATTCGATGGGTGGGATGTATCCGAGGTGAGATGATGTATCCGAGGTGAGACGATGTATCCGAGTTGAGGCGATGTATTCGAGTGATTTTTTTATTAACATGTGGTATATTAAGAAATTAAAATAAAGTAGTGGGAGAGTTAGTAAATATGATTGGAGGTATGTCTATTTATGTAGTTTTTACCCATATAGTTATGATTCAATAGGTCAAGTTATTTTCTCCTGTTGGATCAACCTATTGTAAGTTTTTTTTTCTGTTAGTTAAACTCAACGGTTGAGATGAAATGAAATGACATAATATTTAAAAGTAAAAAAAAAAATTAACAGGAAAGAAAATGAAGAATGGCAAACTGTACTTCAAAAGATTGGACAAATGGCCCACTTAGAGAAAAGGTGGCAAGTGAAAGAACACTTGGCACTTGGCAGAATGCATGAGAATTTTTTGACAACTAAGGTTGCACTTGCCAAGAGAAAAATCTCATCCTTAAGCCCTGTAAATAGGCCTCAACTCACTTGCACTACTCAACCGATGAATCTTTTCTTTTCTTTTCAAGCCAGATAGCAGCAATCTTTTGAAATAGTCACAGGAAAGTTCTGATAAAAAGATGAGGAAGGCAAGCCAAAGTGGAAAGAAAACCTTACCAAAGTAACAAGAGTAGCAAGGTAAAAAGTGGTCTCAAGCATTCAACTGCATAAACTCCAATTTTATCTATATCACAGGTTTAATAATTGCTAATGCACACAAAATTAATCTCATAACAATTTTTTTCTTTTTGCAGGCATAAGGAAAGGGAAAACGAGCGAAACAAAGTGGAGCAAGGGGAGAGAGGATCTACAAGTATGACATAGACAGAGGAAAGAAAATCTCTTTAATTTTTTAACTATCCTTTTTGTTGTCTTTAATTTTTAAAAACTTTGTTGAGAATAGTGATTGTGGCTAGTAGATAAAAATGAGTTGGTTGTAATTTGGTTAGTTCTGCAAAAGCTGTTAAGAATGGACACTTTCCGTTAAATCAGTTAGGTGTCAGATTAGTAGTTATTAGTAGTCAGTTAGGATTAAGTACAAGTTATTAATTAGGTGAATAAAGTCGGTGATATTAGTATATATAGCAGAAGTGTAGTGAAAGCTCATTCATTCAGATTGAATCAATAAACAAACAGTTTTCCTTCTCTCCAAGTTTTCTCTCTTCTCTCAACTATTAGTTCCTGTTCTTATCTCTCCGCAAAGTTCAACATGGTATCAGAGCAGGTTTGATTAAGGAAAGATTGAGATTGTTTAGCTCGAGAAGATTATAATGGCAGCTGATAAAATTGATCACAATCATCCATTTTTCATTCATCCATCAGACACGTCGGGTACACCAATTATCTCGGTCCAACTAACTGGATCGGAAAATTACGCTATGTGGAGTCGATCTATGAAGCTAGTAATTTTGGGAAAGAACAAGTTAGGTTTCATTGATGGAACATGCAAGAGAGCTGATCATCCAAATAACGAAAATCTATGGGATAGATGTAATGCAGTAGTATTAGCCTGATCATGGGATCAGTCTCTAAAAATCTATATAGTGGGATTGTATATGCTACGAGTGCAGCTGATGTGTGGACAAATCTGAAAGAACGATTTGATAAGGTGAATGGATCTAGAGTTTATCAACTGCACAAAGGAATTGCAACAATGACACAAGGTACTAGATTTGTATCTGAATATTACTCCAGCTTAAGAAGCTACTGGATGAGTTTGATTGTTTAATTCAACCTCCTAGTTGTACTTGTGAGAGGACAAAAGAATTTGTAGGACATCTGAGTATGTTGAGGATGATGCAGTTTTTAATGGGATTAAATGAGTCATATGAACAAAGCAGGGGACAAATTCTAATGATGCATCCCATTCCTACCTTGAATCAAGCTTATTCACTTGTAATAGACAGAGAGAGTCAAAGGATAGTATCAGATTCGACAATGAATGTCGTGAACAACGAGGTTGCAGCAATGATGGGAGTTAGAGGAGGTCATTATCGAGGAAGAGGCACTTATCAAGGAAGAGGAAATTTTCAAGGAGGAAGAGGAAACTTCCAAGGCAGAGGAAACTATCAAGGAAGAAGAAATTTTCATGGTAGAGGCAACTTTCAAGGAAATTATCAGAAGAAAAAAAACTGGACCAGATCTGTGACCATTGCAACATAAAGGGACACGTCAAGGAGGATTGTTTTAGGCTGATAGGGTATCCATTTGATCCTAACATGACAGAGTATAATGCTCACAATGCTACCATGGAGGATCATAGAAACATTCAGTCCGATGCATATCCTTACCATAACCAATATCATGAGCAGCAAAACTTTGTTGATCAAAGGAATGCATATGCAAAAGGTATTCAGAAGACAGAAAGAGGAGAAAGTAGTGGAGTGAAGGATGATCCTCATGCTTTCATGACACAAGGAGCAGGTATATTTCCAGGAGGAGGACCTTACTTCACTCCAGCTCCTAAATCACACCAGATCAGTTCAACCAAATCATAAAGTCCTTAAACAAGGAAAATGCAGTTGAGAGAGAAGCACATATGACAGGTACATCCTATTCCTTTATGACACAAAAGGAACCTAAGAAATGGATAGTAGACAATGGTGCAACTAATCATATGACATCAGATTTGAATTTGTTGAGTAATAAAGAAGTTGTAGAGAAGTCTGAGTTGCAGAAAGTACATCTACCTAATGGACAAGTGACTCATGTCACACATATAGGTTCATGTAGTTTGGCTAATGGATAAACTCTTGAGAATGTTCTATATATCCCAGAATTCAAGTACAACTTAATGTATGTGTCTAAGGTAACCAGAGAATTACACTGTTCAGTTGGTTTTTATCCTGACTTTTGCATATTTCAGGACCTTACCAGTGGGAGACTGAAGGGGATTGGTAAAGAGACAGGTGGACTTTACCTCTTTCCTTCAAATGTTCCTAATAAAAGCATAGGTTTCAAAAGAGTGAGTTGTCATGCAGGAAAGTCAGTGGCAAAAGCTGAGTTATGGCACAAAAGGATGGGACATGCACCAATAAGCACTTTGAAACAGTTTTTACATCTCAAAGATGAGGAATGCAAGGAGGTGGTAGAGAACTGTCAAATTTGTCCACTAGCCAGGCAAATTAGATCTTTTTTTCAGCCTAGTACTAGTAGAAGTTCACATATTTTTCAGCTTTTGCATCTTGATGTTTGGGGTCCTTTTAAGGTAGCTACTGTAGAAGGGAATAAATTATTTCTTACTGTGGTTGATGACTTCTCTAGGATGACATGGATTTTCTTGTTGAAAGTTAAAAGTGATGTTGTAGTAGTGTTACAGACTTTATTTGTTATGGTGAAAACACAGTTTAATAAGATGATTAAAGTTGTGAGATCTGATAATGGTTGTGAATTTGTCAATGATGCATGCATGAGATTGTTTCAAACTTGTGGTATTATACACCAAAGAACTTGTGTATACACACCCCAACAGAATGGGATGGCTGAAAGAAAACACAGACATATCCTTGAGCTTGCCAGAGCCATCATGTTTCAAGGTTCTATTCCTTTGAACTTTTAGGGTCACTGTGTGTTAGGGGCAGTTTATTTGATTAACCAGCTTCCTTCTACTGTTTTACTTGGAAAAACTCCTCATGAGGTCTTTCATGGGAAACCATGCTCATTGGATCACATTAGAACCCTTGGTTGCCTGTGCTATGCTAAGAAGCTGCCATCTAGTCACAAGCTGGATCCTAAATCTGTAGTAAGTGTTCATATGGGATATTCAGATGTAACCAAAGGTTATGTGCTCTATGATGTCATTTATAGAGAACATGTATTCCCTTTTAGCTCTTCTCATCCTGTTCAACATCCTTCTTATGATTTTGCATTACATGATGCACTTGATCATGCCATTCCAACCTTGGATACAACTGATATCTCAACACCTGCACCACCTGCAGTGGAACCTGTTGTCCACTTACCACATGTTGACCTTCCTGTAGTTGGACCAGATATAAATGTGCCACAACCTCAAATCCCTCCTGAGATTCAGGTCAGGAGATCTACCAGAGCAAGGAAGGATCCAACCTGGTTGTCTGAGTTTGTAATTGTTGCTCCTCATGCTAAGTGTGCCTACCCCATTGCCAATTACATCTCCTATGATCACATCTCACCTCTTATATGTCATGCTTACTCTCAGCTTCCACCACTACACAACCAGCTACCTATTCTGAGGCAGTTAAGGATCCAGATGGATAGCTGCAATGCAAGATGAGATCAAAGCTCTTCGGGATAATGGTACTTGGAAACTGGTTCCTTTACCATCTGGGAAGCATGCTATAGGTTGCAAATGGGTGTTTAAAGTGAAGTATAAGTCCAATGGTGATGTTGAAAAGTTTAAGGCAAGACTTGTTGCCAAAGGTTATAGCCAACAAGAGGGGTTGAATTACCAAGAAACCTTTTCTCCTGTAGTGAAGATAGTAACAATCAGATCAGTTTTGTCTACTGCTTCTCAGTCAAATTGGCATATACATCAAATGGATGTATATAATGCCTTCCTACAGGGTGATCTTCATGATGAAGTTTATATGACTCTTCCAGAGGGCTTTTCAAGCCAGGGGGAGAATGGGTTAGTATGCAAGCTTCTCAAATCCCTCTATGGGTTGAAACAAGCAAGCAGACAATGGAATGTTAAGCTATCAGAAGCTTTGGTTCAGCATGAGTTTTCTCAAAGTGGCCTTGATCACTCATTGTTCATCAAGAAATCACACAAGAGCATTGTAGTGATACTAGTATATGTGGATGATATGTTGATAACTGGAAATGATTTAGATCTTATCTAGGACACCAAGGACAATCTGCAGAAGACTTTCAAAATCAAGGACCTAGGAACATTGAAGTTTTTCTTGGGACTGGAGTTCAGTAGATCAAGTAAGGGAATATTTGTCAATCAAAGGAAGTATGCTATGGAACTAATCAGTGAGATGGGATTAAGTGGAGCAAAGCCAGCAGGAACACCTCTAGATTTGAACACGAAAATGACATCACTAGATTATGATCACATCAGTGGAACAAGTAGAGATGAGGAATTGGCAGACAAGGAAAGCTATCAGAAACTTATAGGGAAGCTATTGTACCTGACACTCACTAGACCAGACATATGTTATGGAGTGCAAATATTGAGTCAATTCATGCAACAACCAAAGAAATCTCACATGGAAGCTTGTTTAAGAATTGTGAGATACATTAAGAATCAACCAGGTCTTGGGATTCTTATGAGCAGTAGACAGTCTAAGGACCTACAAGCCTATTGTGCTGCAGATTGGGGAGCTTGCCCAAATACAAGAAAGTCTGTAACTGGCTTCTTGGTGAAGCATGGAGACAACTTGATAGCCTGGAAATCAAAGAAGCAATCAATAGTATCAAGAAGTTCAGCAGAGGCAGAGTACAGAAGCATGGCTACAATTATCTCTGAAATTGTGTGGATTACAGGATTGTTCAAGGAGCTTGATTGTCACGACCCAACCTACCGGGCCGTGCGGGCGCCTACTCTAATCACCTAGATAGACGAACCCTTACCACCTGTCCAACATGTAACATGCGGAATTAAAGTAGACCATCAAATTAAGCCATCTTTATACATAACTGAAATCCTTTCTTTACAAAAATCTTGTTCAGAAATAGGCTACATAAGAAATTGCGGAAAAATCTTTACAACATTTTAAAAACACCATCCCCTAGGATCTAGTCTAAACATGTACAAGATCTACTACAAGATGACACAAAGAGATAAAAGACCCAACTTCCGCCATGGAAAATGAGGACAGAAGTTGCTGGAGATCTCATCGCCGCGAACCTACGAAACATCACCAACCTGCAACCAGACTATACCAAAAGGTATAGCAAGAGTAGAGTCAGTACAAAAACACGTACTGGTAGGCATCATCGGTCGACCCGAATCCACTCCTACCATCATATAAGAAAAACAGTAAATACATGACTGAAATTAAATAACTTGGTTTTCACCCCCACGTTCTTCCGCTGCCAACTCCCTCATTCTCAAGTCTTCCGAGTCACGCTAAGCTTAGACTTCCCAAGTCACACTAACCTTAGACTTCCCAGGTCACACAATCTTAGACTTCCAAAGCCTTACCTTATCCCCGATTTCCCAAGTCACCTTACCCTTCACAGATGTCCATATTCATACCTGGACTACCCTTCCCTTACCTAAGTCCACTGTGCTATCTATCCTTCCGACTTAGCCCGGCTAACTGCCCAACTCAACCACTTATACTAGTAACATTGCTCACCAGGGTCCAACCCTCCACGGATATCTAGTAAACCTTCTAATAAATGTGCAATAGCCAGGACCACCACCCAGACTCTCAGTCTATCCACCACATGCAATCCACCCAGCAACCCTTGCTACATTTAATGACAACCCTAGAGATACATCTAATCCCCTTACTGCACATGACCCGGACCCTCCAAGGATCCCCTTAACCACACCCAAGTGTCCAACCTGCTACCCCGGTCTACACCAAGACCAACCCTTAGCTCAACAATCATAATTAACCCCTGACCGCCCTTAGTACACTTATTGACCACAACTCCTGAACTTAAGCCTCTTCCACATAGTCCGGACTCACCCCGGGATCCCCCTTCTAGACTACACACATGTACCTTATAATCAACTCGGCCTAAACCAAGACCAACACAATAGCAATGAACAACCTGGCCTAAACCAAGACCAATCACAACAGTTATATAGAAATTCTCGGTCACTCAAGGACCACCACACAATAGCACCCTTCAAATAAACAACCCGGTCCACTCATAGAACCAATATCAAGTATCACATTCAGTAAAACAACCCGGTCCACACACAGAACCAATATCAGCCAATGCAATTCAATAATCAATGAACCAATGCAAGATGCAATAAAGTAAACCCGTACCAGGCGTGGTACCCGTGCCAACCAAGTGTTATACCCGTACCAGGCGTGGTACCCGTGCCAACCATTTGTTATACCCATACCAGGGGTCCAACCGAATGTCAACAAACCATAGTCAATATATGAACACACACAACTTGTAAACCAACAAGTAAAACCGTTCAATCACAGACTGTAAACAGGAACCTAGACATTCCATACAATTTTCCTAAGCAATGTAATGCATACAATCACTTAGACATGAGTACATCAAATATACACATTTACAGAAAATCATAAGCCATCACCTACCCCTTCCCGGGTACAACTATGAACCATCAATTCCCGTCCGAAGACTATTCCCCGGTTCACCCTTTTTATTATAACATACAACTAGCGAATTCCCTTCTTAAATGAACAGACAAGCATGCGATACGCTTCCCTTTCCTAACCTTAGCTAGACCGCCGCTAAGCCTTAAGCAATAATATTTTCTGAAACTCCACCTAGGAGCTTCCTATTCCCGCTTCTCGTGCTCTTAAGCACTCCCTCGGTTCCCCGAACCTTCCCGACATATTAGTCCCTTTGATCTATCAAGTTATCACAGCAATATGAATTAGTTGCATACATAATACCACTCACAAGACCAGCCCTTCCGTACATCCTAGAAACAACACAACCTATCCCGAACCTGCCAGACTCCGTGCCCGGAGGCCTAAAATATGGATTCTCCGTTTCTAATGTACAACAAGTACAGAAAGTAAACAGGTCTAACTACTCATGAAAACCTAACCTACCTGGGCGCCAAGCAGCTGCAACGGTGCGTTTTTGGCTCTGTGGTTGCGTTCCTGGCTGAACCGTAATCCTGGAATTCGTTGTTCCGCGTCTCTTTAGCCATGACCTCTTCTCCTCATGATTTCCCAGCCTTGGAGCAGCATGTGAGGGTTTTTGGAGGAACCCTCGTATGTTGCCCAACTGAGGAGATGAGACTTTTTAATAAAATTCCGTCACAGGTTCTGTCTCCCGTAACCTCGCTACAGCGGTCCGCCTTACCGCGACAGCGGTGCCGCTATAGCGGAACAATTACCGCTATAGCGGTGTGACGTTATCCCGGATTCTTTCCGAAAATCAGAAATTTTTCATGACGTTTCCCTATTATTCCGAACGTATTTTTAACTATTTTCCCCAAATTTACGGAATCAGAAAAAATTAACATAACGACGGACCCGGTCGTTACATTGGTGAGCCAATCACATTGCATGTGTGTCTATTCTGTGATAGTAAAGCAGCACTACAAATTGATGCCAATCCAGTATACCATGAAAGAACTAAACACATAGAGATAGACTGCCACTTCATCAGGGAGAAGATTCAAAGTGGACTAATCAAGACTCAGTTTCTGGGGACTAAAGATCAGCAGGCTGACATCATGACAAAGGGATTAGGAAGACCACAACATGATTGGTTGTTGTCCAAGCTAGGAGTGTTCAATGCTTTCACTACTACTAGCTTGAAGGGGAGTGTTGAGAATAGTGATTGTGGCTAGTAGATGAAAACGAGTTAGTTGTAATTTGGTTAGTTCTGCAAAAGCTGTTAAGAATGGACACTTTCTGTTAAATCAGTTAGGTGTCAGATTAGTAGTTAGTTGTGTTAACTGCATTGATTAGTAGTCAGTTAGGATTAAGTACAAGTTGTTAATTAGGTGAATAAAGTCGGTGATATTAGTATATATAGCAGAAGTGTAGTGAAAGCTCATTCATTCAGATTGAATCAATAATAAAACAGTTTTCCTTCTCTCCAAGTTTTCTCTCTTCTCTCAACTATTAGTTCCTGTTCTTATCTCTCCGCAAAGTTCAACAAACTTGTTGGTATTATTTAATTTTGCTGATTTCTGTAGACTTGTTTAATCTCGTGAAAACATTTCACACTGTCAAAATAGTTTGTTAGACCATGCCTAGCACGACTCAAGTCAATTCGTATATTTACTTGAAATATTATTTTGTTAATAAATAAGAATAACCGCGCATATGCCCACAAATTTAGGAAGGAGATTATGAATATATGGGTAAGCCATTAATTTAATTTGTTCCTCCCTCTCATTGAATGCTGAAAAGAGCGTCGGTTACCTTTTTCTCCTATTGTCCCATTGTTTTCTTCTTCTCCTAAATTTGTTTCTACAAAACACATTTTCAGTTATTCACCCACATGGACATGAAATAATCAACATCTTGATTGTTTGCGATTTGCTAATACAGAGGAGAAATGGTTCAAGAGATTATCGAAGCAAGTCATTCTTCTTCTGAAGAAGAAAACAATAACATTGCTCCAAATGTTCCTCAATGTTCTGCAAGAAAAAAAGGAGGATGGACAGCCATCGCATACATTCTTGGTAACGACAAAAACATACCATAATTTAATCAATAAAAATAAATAAATATGTAAATGACCATGTTCATATATTTGTCTGTGTGATTGTTGTTTCTGAAGGGAATGAATCATTTGAGAAATTGGCGTCTGTAAGTTTGATATCGAACATGACAACATATTTGCGGACCAAATACAATATGGGGGGTGTATTCCTGGTGAATGTGGTCAGTATATGGTCTGGCTGCTCCAACATTACACCTTTAGTTGGTGCATTCTTGGCTGATGCTCACCTTGGCAGGTTCCTCACTCTCCTCTTTGGTTCCCTTGCTTCTTTCCTGGTACATTCATTCTTCCTTTTTTCTTGCAATTTACAGATTATTTTCATGCCTTATATTTGCGCAAATTTTAACTTCAAATTGCAATATACTCCATTTGGCTAAAGTCTCAATGTGTGTGAGAGTCTAGTAGCAAAGTATATTGTCCTAATCAGGGGTCAAAAGGACAATAGTGAATAGCGCTTGAAACCCGGAATTCTGTTTTTGGCAGGGGATGGGGATGGTGACATTAACGGCTGGAATAGATGAACTCAGGCCACCTCATTGTCAGGGAAATACACGTTGTGAATATCCAGAAAAATGGCAGCTTGCGTACCTTTTTGCAGGTCTTGGATTTATGGCCATAGGTTCAGGAGGTATCCGAGCCTGCAACATCGCCTTTGGGGCTGATCAATTTGATACAAATACAGAGAAGGGAAGGTCTCAGCTCAAAAGTTTCTTCAATTGGTGGTACTTCTCATTCACTATAGCACTCATCATTGCCCTCACAGTCGTTATCTACATCCAGACCAATATCAGCTGGTTTATAGGCTTCCTTATTCCAACTTGCTGCTTAGCCCTTTCCATTGTGATTTTCTTGATTGGTCGTAACACGTATATTCGTCTGAAGCCTCAAGGATGTGTATTTATCGACATGGCAAAGGTTATAAATGCAGCTTGCAGAAAGAGACACGTTCTTATTGTACCAACAGCAAATTCCCTTTATGATCATGCCACCAAGGAATCAGAAAACGAGATATCGGTGCTTAGGCACACAGACAGATTCAAGTGCCTGGATAAGGCTGCTGTGATTGTTGATCGCAGCAGCGAATTGAATGCTGAAGGAGTTGCTAAAGATAACTGGAGGCTCTGTAATGTTGAACAGGTGGAAAGGCTGAAATGCGTTGTGGGAATTTTACCCGTTTGGGTAGCTGGAATCACTTGTTTCATCACCATGGAACAAATGAATACGTTCGGGGTTCTTCAAGTAATTCAATCCAACACAAAAGTTGGGAATTTCAAGATTCCTCCCGGGTGGATGGGACTAGCATCCATGATTGCCCTGGCTATCTGGATTTTCATCTACGAGTGTGTATACATTCCCAATGCATCGAAAATCTCTAAGAAGGAAGCCAGATTGTCCCTGCAAATAAGAATCAAAATAGGCATTTTCATGGCAATTCTTTGCTTATTAGTAGCTGCATTAGTTGAAACAAGGCGCCGTGACTTGGCCCTTAAAGAAGGCACATTCATCTCTCCACTTGGCATTGCATTCTTTTTGCCTCAATTCATCCTATCAGGATTGACAGAAGCATTTGCCGCGGTCTCCGTCATGGAATTCTTGAATAACCAAGTACCAGAGACAATGAGAAGTGTAGCTGGAGCAATTTTCTTCCTGAGCCTAAGCATTGCCAGCTACCTCAACACACTCATTGTCAATGTGGTTGAGATGTTAAGTGGGCTACATGGCGGAAAGCGATGGTTGGGAGACCATGACCTTAATAAAAACAAGCTAGAACGTTTTTACCTTCTTATTGCTGGATTGGGAGTACTAAACTTCATATACTTCCATTTCTTCGCCAGCCATTACATTCAAAGTTACGAAGAATCAAAGAGGAGAAAGACTGTCTTGGAGGATCGCGTTGATTATGTCGACCTGCCTGAAAAGAAACCATGAAAAATACAGCAAATTAAACAAGGTTTAGTGATCCAAATGGAGTAATGAGTATTTTTATGTCATATATAAGTTTGATAAGCATGCTATTTTATTGACATTAACATTAATGTATAATTTATCATATCGGGAGCAGATAATATATAAGAAATTAATCCTTTTTCATTTCTTAACAACAACAATTACTGCATCTCAATTAGCTATTTGAATTTTTACTTACCCATATTGATTCATTTAAGTTTATCATACTAAGATTTTTTATTAATGACATATAAACTCATATGAGAATACAGGACTTAAAGTAATCGCTCATGTGAGTTTCCTCTCATTTTTGTGCACTGTTTCCTCTCAGTACTGTTGTGCGCTATGAAACCACGACATGCGTTTATGGATTTTTCTACTCCTCAAATGGTCATTGAACTTAGAGAAAGATTTAACTAAAGTAACTTTTAAATTTTTTTGGAAAATATGAAATATATTATGTATTCTGAAAATATATTTTATTTCACTTCAAAATTTGGAAAATGTCATTTTTAATGTTAAAATATTTGATTCTGCTCTAGTTTCGTGGTCTTTCGGAATTAGGCCTTGATCTGATAGATTTTCGTTGAGAATCTCCAACTATTTTGCGGGCTGTTAATTCATATAGGCTGCCTTTCACCGAGGGGTTTTTACGAAAATGTACCACTGCCAAAGGCTTTTTTAAAAAAAATAGCCGCATGTATATTGCATGTATATGCAATGTATACTGCTCAAAAAAAATAAAAATAACCGTATGTATACCAAATGATCATTTCGGGTAAGAACTTCGATCGAATGGCCATTTAAAGTAGTAAATTATAAGTAGCTATTTTTGTTTAAGAAATTTAACACAATGTACATTTTGTCTAATTTTCCCTTTCAAAAATAATCCCTCAAGAAAATGGCCAATCACCCAAATGAAAATCTTGAAACGTCTCAAATCCAGGCCCATACTTCATGAGATATTTTTGGAAGGCCAAATTAAATTCATAGACAAACTTTCAAAGGTGACGTTGATTATCATTTTGACACCTTAACTAATATTTGTACCTATCACAATAAGCTGTTGTCAATGAAAAAGATCCAGAAATTAATCCAACTGTGTAGTATATATATTTGTGTGCTTAACTATTTTCAGATCAATTTAGAACAAGATGTTGTTCGAACGGAAAAGCTGGAATGTTAGCTTTATATACTAAGACTGAATTTGACAACTATATTGGTTTCAATCTATATTAGCTCCATCAACTCTTTTGCTTTTATTGTGCAAGAAGCTCTCTTTTTTGTGCAAGTAACTGTAGTGGACCTAGTATGGCAAACTACAAATCTGAGGGCAACTTTTGTCATTACCCTGTGTTTAAAGCAATAAATCAGAAAGCAAAAGAAATAGAATATATTTGTTTTGAACCTCCAATATGCTTGTGTGTCCTTAAGAAATTTAATCTCCTCAGTGCTGTCTAAAGTATACAGATTAATTCCTCTCATAATAGAATGAAAAATTACTCTGTAAAAGCGGCACAACGATGCAAAATGCAAAAGATCAAAGGATTCATGGGGAACGTCCTATCGCCTCGAGGCTTACGCCTCGTCTTGTAACAGGTAAAACGCTTTGCCTCACGCCCCTACCTTTTAAAACACTGATCAATACTGAGGCGAAGCCTCCAAATTTATAGCCTAGACTTTGGGAATCAACAAGTGCAGGAATACCTGTTTAATTAAATTCCACGCGAAAAGAATATTAAAAATTGGAAAAGGAAATTCAAAAATAGAAAATATTTTTTTCCAAAACAATCAAATTCTAATACGAACCCAAAGTCGAGCGACGATGATGTCACGAGAGAAACTAATTGCTTTTGAAGAACTTCATTTGTACAAGGAAGCTTGCAAATATTTAATTTTTCTCCATTTCTTTTTTTCCTCTATTAACTAAAAAAAACTAACTTTTGTATCCGATTATTTAGCAAAACAAGGGTTAATAGAAAGTATAATTTCATTTGACTACTTAACACTAACTCATTAGTCACATTACACTTGGATTTCCTATTCCATTAATTATCAACTTTAGCTAGTGGGAAGAAATTGCGCAAGTGGGCATTGCATTTTACGGCTCATCGATCATTTCAGGAAATACGTACTGAATTTGTTAAAGTTGCTAGTGATCGATTGTAGCTTGCCAATTACCTGATTAATTAATATATCTCGCCGACCAACAAGAGTACTCCTTCATTCTTAATCAGAGATCTCGGATTCGAGTCTCTCTGGTACAGAGTTGTCTTTGTTAGGAAATGCTTTACCCTCAATGTGGGACTTTCTGAAGTGAATACAAATTTAATCGAACTTCAATACGAATACCGGACACCGAATAATGTCGCGAAATACATGATCAATGGTATTGATTTTATTTGACATTATATATGTAATTTTAGCTCGAACAAAGATTCGGACGGACCAATATTAATTACAAGTATTTATTGTCTGTTGCTATATATCAAGTTGAAAACGATATGTTGAGCCTCCATTACCGACAAATTTAATAATGTTAATTAATTTTGACAGGACGTGTGAGAATCTTGTATTTAATTACTCCATCTTTGCTAGATATTCCAATATATTGACAATTCTATATGCTGTTCCGTAATAAATCAGATCACGTTATTTTAATTTGTTTGTCTTATTTTTATTTTGGTCCGTTTAGAGAAAATGTTTATTTTCTCTATTTTCAACATACATCTCACATGATATGTTTAATTAACACCATATAAAATTAATTTAAAAGGCATTTTAATACATATTTAGTTCAAAATCATAAAAATCAAAAGTCTCTTTACTTTCTTATTTTCCTGTCAATTTAAACTAAGACAAACAAATTTAAAATGGAGGAAGTACTTACCTACTACTATTTACTTCCCAGACCTTTTTTTCACCTTAACTCACAAAATATGGTACAAAATATTTATCAGTTTATAGTTTATAAAACAAAGAAACTGCTAATTTTTTTCAAGTTTCACCCTATGGTATATATTTATTATTTATTAATTTTTTATTTAAGGAAGAAATAACAGTAATATAGTCAAATACTCTACTCATTACAATAAGTACGATTAAATATTATTCTAAAATGGGATTTTTCAGCCTTTATACGACAAATAAAATGTTTATCTGATAGTTAGAAGTTATGACAAATCTAGCAGCTTTGTGATAGTAATTAATGGACCCACATGTCGATCAATCACAAAACAAAATGATTTGTTTTTATCATTTTATTTATTATTTTTTAAAAAGTATGTAAGTCAAAGTTAACACTGGACAAGTAAAGATTGGACAAGTAAAGATTAATGAAGGGAGTAATAAATTCATTAAATATGTGTATTAGCCCATCTTGATAGGTATACATGGGCAGATATTTCCTGAGAATTGGCAAGACAAGATTAATTAAACAAGGGGCACACTGTTCTATATGTAACTAACTAAATAGGATATGGTGATGAGGCAATAACTGATATAAGACCCTTTATTGAGCTGATGTATGACAAACATTATACTATTAAGAGCACCATGACGACTATATAGAAACCAACTTCAGAAATGCAATATCAAAAGTGTGCAATTACATTTTACAACAATACCAATCTTAGGTTATCTTATTTAATGGAAGATCCATGAAGAACAGTACAATATTTCTCTTTCTATACACGTTTTTCAAGTCAATTTTCAATTACGTTGTAGAAAAACTATGTACATGTTTAATTAAATCAAAGCTTGAAAGTTACATTAATTATTGCTAGCTAGCTCCAAGTTAAGAACTCACCAATCTGTACCAAATAATTTGAATTGAATTGTCTAAGTGAAGGTGACGGAAATGTATTTTCCTTCAATTCGTATCCGGCAAAATTTGTAGCTAACTTTTCATCCACAAATAAAATAAATGTAAGGAATGCACCCAACTAAAATCTAAATAATAAGAGTCCCCATGACATAATGTTCATATATTCAAACTTGGTAGGCTTATCGTTTAGCAGAAAATATCACATCGTCACGTTTCCATTTGTGCTGGTGTTGTGAACACGGATAGTCCCAGAGGCTAGTCAAGCTGTTAGACAGTTTAATAATAAATTTACTTGGGATACAAGTTTAGTAGAGATAAAAAGGGTATTCATCTGCGGTTTGAAAGGATAATTATTCGTATTATGAAGAAACTGTCTATTCCTCTCATCTTTTTTCTAGAGTCTAAACTTCTCATCCTCATTCTTATCTCTATATTTAGTTACTTGTAATTTCAATACTTTTCATTGTAATTCAATAATTGTAATGTTATCGTTAAAACTTAGCTATCAGTGATTATATAATACTTAAATATTGGTGTTGAGAATTTGGGCTTTTTTCTTACTAGTATATGGTATATCCTTGTGGAAGAATATCTGCAAACATAAGATTAGTTTATCGGTTACCATGAAGGCATGAACCCCTTAATTTATATGTAGATAAATTAAGTTTTGTTGTATTGTCAAGACTACAGCTATTTTTTTATACTATCAAGTTAAGTTCAGTTATAACGGTAGACACAATATATATATATAT
Organism: Jaltomata sinuosa; assembly: GCA_003996215.1. Lineage (NCBI taxonomy): Eukaryota > Viridiplantae > Streptophyta > Magnoliopsida > Solanales > Solanaceae > Jaltomata > Jaltomata sinuosa. Next base: position 203,584 of record QJPP01000376.1, on the reverse strand, counting down.
ATATATATACATACTAGTTATTGACCGTCCGTGTTATGAACGGGCCCAATATATGTTATTTTCTCTGTCCCAATTTATGTAACACATTAAATTTAGAGAGTCGATTAAATATTTTTTTACGGTTTTTAAATATCTCAAGTTGTTAAATATTGTGAATTATAGTACTTTCTTTACAAAATTTTCAAAAAATATATGTTATTCTCTCTGTCTCAATTTATGTGGCACTGACGGAATTTGGAGAGTCACTCCAATTTGTTTATATAGTTTTTAGATATTTTAAGTTGTTAGTTGTTGTAATTTATAGCAGTTTCTACGCAATTTTCAAATAATATATGTTACTCTTTCTACTCCAATTTATGTGACATTGACAAAATTTAGAGTCAATTAATTTTTTATGTCTTTTAAATATTTTAAATTATTAATTATTATGATTTGTAACAAGTTTTACATCATTTTTAAATAATATATTTTACTTCCTTTATCCCAATTTATGTGGCACTGATAAAATTTCGACACCAGTCAATTTTTTTATGTCTTTCAAATATTTTAAATTGTTTTATTGTGATTTATATTTTTGCGTATTTCTTAAATATATAATAGATTTTAAAAAAAGACAACTAAATTAAAATGAAGATCGGTCCCACAAATGAATAAGCAGGCAGCAGAAGCAGGCATGTTGACGCCCTACTGCCTGCTTATTGATTATTATTAGATAGTAATATATATATATACATATATAAGCCAGCCTAAACAGTAAACACTATTAAAAATCACTATTTTTCTCCTGAAATTTTCAACTCAAAAATGTTCAGTGGCTATTGTCACAGATATTTTGATTGAATTAGTGAGAAAATAATAATAATAGTGTTTTCACACAAAAAAAATAAGAAGTTTCTCAGTTTCTCCTAGTGAGCTGGTTCGGTGGGGGAATGAAATGGGAAAATTAAATTATATTTTATAACACAAATTTTTTATTAATTTGCGATAAAAAAACTTATATTTCTAGTAGTGAAATATAGTAACTTGAAAAATAGAAGAGTAACCCGATATAATCGGTAAATATTTGACTTGATCAAGTATAAAAATATTTATTATTCGATGAAATGGTCATGATGACGATATTGAGCAGTGAGCACATTGCATCAAATGTTGTAGATCTTTTTAAGAAGTGCCAGTTATTCCTACTGTATGTAAGGCTTCACTTTAATTTGGCTTTAATAGGGTTGGCATCACTTTCATAACTCATATGATCAGTTAAGCATTTTGATTATTAGTTGCCAACATGCCACGAAGTTGTATGTACCACACAGTCACGCAATGGATTTCTTATATGGCTGCAGACTTTTCAGTTTTCATCATCTTATTAGATGAAAACCACCCTCATGAAATGCTTAATTTAAAATCGCATACTTCAATAGTTGCATGTTCCCGTTTGTTTGTGTGGCACTTACTCAAGTTAGAGTTTTTCTCTCTCTCAAAACTTGCAACCCCACAAACACATGGTGCGGTTGTATATTTTATTGGGTCTGGCCCAAAGTTTGATCACTGATTTAGCTATACTTGTCATGTTCTGATATATAGTTGACGTTTTATAGTTGACTTAGCTTGAAGCAGCTCCATAAGTTAGCTGAAGGACCATTTTATGAGGCAAAATTCGCGTTTCGCAAAAGGACGAACCAGACCATGACACAATTTATGTTGTCTAGGCTTTAAAAAGAGAAACAAGGTAACTGCGGTAAAGTGGCTTTCAATATCTACAAGGCTCTCTTGATAGCAACAGTACAGGTGACTGGCAATATATTTTGGGTAGAGGAAGTCTAACAACACCTATATTCTATACCAGAATTCTTTGTGCTTCAAATTGCTGGTCACATATCAATGGGGTCTTGTTATACAATCCATCTTAATTCTCTACTGAATTCCTATATAAACAACTGAACCATTTGTAAGATACAAACTATATATATCAATTAAGACATGTATTAATTAATTACTAGCTGGGATGAGAAAGGTCAAAGGATGTAGCCTTAGCCCAACCCCTTCTACAAATTAAAAATAAATAGTAGGATCACCTAAGGCTGCGACAAGACTTAAGGGTGTGTTCGGCAGGAAGGAAATTTTTTTCATGCATGTTTGGTTAGTCAAAAAAATTTAAAAACATTTTTCCTAGCTAATGGAAGTATGGAAAACAAGTTTCACAAGTGACATTTCAAATTGATTGTATTTTCCTCACCCTCCAATACATCTCATCTCCACCCACCGCACACCCCTACCCCCACACTCACCACTCATATTATAGATTTATCTAGATTATACACAAATACTTTTAGGATAATAATTTTTACTTATATATCACATAAAGAAAATGAGTAAGAATCCACTTATTTTTCTCTACATAATATTTTCCTCCATACCAAACACATTACACATCCTTAGCCTAACCCTATCAAATAGATATATCATAGCCACATATTATTCTTGGCATTTTGATATTGTGTGCTACATATCTTATTTAATAGAATTAATCTTTTCTGTAACCTATCCATTTCCTATTGTTTCCATTTCCCCAAGTTCCTACTTGGATAGATGACATGTGTTCTTTTTTAATATCAATGGTCTAGATTAAATTCACTAAACCAAAGGTCTTAATCATAGTTAGAGTAATATATATTTCCAAATATATTTGCTCTCAAAACTTCTGACAATTAATCCACAATTATAACAGCTAAATTACGATCTTTTGTTAATAACAAAACATCTAGCAATTAATCCTTTCAAATTTTAAAAATTAAACAAGGTAGTTTCATGCTAATCAATTAAGTAAACTTCTCTTATTCTATATATAGATTAAAAAAATTAATTATTAATTTTTATAAATTTGACTTTATGTTCAGTAGTATGTTCTTTCTTTTTTGCCCTTCTAAATCTGCTCATTTTGACCTCACTTTAGAAACTCTTAATTAATATATCTTGTTTATGATTGTTCAAAAAAATTCAAAAGATAGTTTTCTACTGCCAAAAGAAATAAGAGATGTTTCCAAATTGATTAGCATGAAATATACAATATCAATGATAAAAAAAAAGAGAAAAACACACAAAAATAAACACACAATATAAAATCTTAATATTTGGTGGGGTTAATTGCTGCATGATAATTTGTTATCAATAGAATATTAATTAATGCATCCTTAATTCAATTGTCAGAAACGTGGATTACCAAATATATTGGGAGAAATTTATAGAAATATATATTACTCTAACTATGATTAAGACCCTTGGTTTAGTGAATTTAATCTAGACCATTGATATTAAAAAAGAACACATGTCACATATCCAAATAGAAACTTGGAGAAATGGAAATAATAGGAAATGGAGAGGAGCCCAATCCTTTCATTACTATTCTCTCTCTCTTTTAAATAGGGACGTATTTAATTTAAACATTCCATACAAAAGAACATCACTATTAAATAAAATAAAAAACAAGCATTAATTAATGCCAATATTGCTAGACAAATTAGATTCAATCTCAAAACTTCTCTTAATCAAAGGTATATAACTGTATACTACTACATTAGAACAAATTGTATATATCCTAATTTACAATAAATTCATAGGTTATATATTGGGCAGGTGCAAAATCTGTGGATGTGGGTTTGATAGAGCAGAAAGCACGTGTTAGAGCTAGGATGTGCTTATAGTTTATGACTGATAAGCATAAATCATAAGTTGATTTTTGGCTTATTTTTTGTTATTTTAATTTAAAATTAAGTGCTTAAAACATTTTTTAAATTTATTCAAACACTACGAAAGTGCTTAAAAACTATTTTGGCTTAAAGTCAAAAGTTTCGGCACAAGCAACTGGGCAAGAGTGCGAGCTCGGTATAGCCATAGCCCATATGTGCAAATTGCCATGCGGGAGTTGTGCGCCGAGCCTTTTAGTATTTTGGACCAGGAAAATGGTGACTTCCCCTGGACACTTGTAGAAAAAGTCATTTTTTTGCAAATTAAAGGAAAATTATGTTTTAAATATTTAGTTTAACCGAACATGAGAAAATTGGAATAGTTTTATCTTCAAACCAAAATACACCAAAAAAGTGAAAAATATACCACATGGTACAAAATGCGGCTAATACAACGCCAAAAAAACGTATGATGTCGATAATATCCTCCAATAGTGAGAGAGATCAAGAATTCTGGCTAACTACTTCAACTTGACATATATCCATTTCCCTATAAATTACCTTCCTCATTATGTTCAGCTCTAGCAAGAAACTAAGAAAATATATTCTGCTCTCATACAATCTGAGTTTTGCCTAGCTAAAAGTATAGTTAGAAGAGCTGCAAAAAAAAATAGTATCTGATCTTATAGACTTCACCACGAGAAGCTATGGAAGTTGATAAGGTTCATGTAAAAGAGGAACCCAAGTATGGAGGAATCAAGGCCATGCCCTTCATTATAGGTAAATAAATTCCAATTTCAAGTGGTAGTACTACTATTATACTACAGTTTAATTTCATTCTTAAAGATAACATAAGCAGTAGTAGAAATTATAACAGCAAATTGAAATGTTGAAGGCCTCTTATTCAAACTTTACTTGCAGGAAATGAGACCTTTGAGAAGCTGGGGACTATTGGAACCTCGTCGAATCTCTTGGTTTACTTAACCACTGTCTTCAACATGAAGTCAATTACTGCTACTAACCTCATTAACGTCTTCAACGGTACTTGCAATTTTGGTACTCTGCTTGGAGCATTCCTCTGTGACACTTACTTAGGTCGATACAAGACATTGGGGATTGCTTCTATATCTTCTTTCACGGTACGAAAAAAAATGATAACATAACATGCTTACATTATAAGTTGCAATTCGTGGTAAAAAATTGACTACTTTTATTTATACAGGGCATGATGTTTTTGGCGCTAACAGCTGCAATCTCGAAACTGCATCCACCTCATTGTGGAACTGCAGAAAATAGCATTTGCCTTGAACCAACTACAGGGCAATTAGCTTTCTTACTGTGTGGATTTGGTTTTCTAGTAGTAGGGGCTAGTGGCATTAGGCCATGCAATTTAGCCTTTGGGGCAGATCAATTCAATCCCAATGTAGAATCAGGAAGAAGGGGAATTAACAGCTTCTTTAATTGGTACTACTTCACCTTCACTTTCGCCATGATGGTGTCGCTGACAGTCATCGTCTACATCCAGTCCAGCGTGAGTTGGGCTATCGGATTAGCTATTCCCACTTTTCTAATGTTCTTGTCATGCGTTTTCTTCTTCGTTGGTACCAAAATTTATGTCATGATTTTACCCGAGGGTAGCCCCTTGACAAGTTTGGTGCAAGTGCTCATAGCTGCAATAAACAAAAGGCGCTTAAAGTTACCAGAACAACCACAGAATACTTTGTTCAATCATGTTTCCATCAAGAGTATCAACTCTGATCTTCCTTACACAGATCAATTCAGGTAATAATCAATGATCCTCATAGACATTTTAATTTAACTGCCAGTTTAGTCTATAATCATTTCACCTCTTTTTGTTTCCATATGAAGCTGAGACTAATGAAAGATAAAATTATCATTCACAGGTTCTTGAATAAAGCATCTATTTTAACCCCAGAAGACGAAATAAAAGAAGATGGATCAGCAGCCAATCCATGGAGACTTTGCAGCATACAACAAGTGGAAGAAGTGAAATGTGTTGTAAGAGTATTTCCAATATGGACAGCAGGTTTGTTATACTACATTGTTCTAGTCCAGATGCAGACTTATGTAGTCTTCCAAACGCTGCAAAGCGACAGACGTCTATACAGTGCTAGTAAGTTCAAGATCCCAGCAGCATCTTACACGGTCTTCTCCATGTTGAGCTTGTCCATATGGATACCTATTTATGACAGAATAATCGTCCCATTTCTCCGTAAGATCACCAAGAAAGAAGCTGGAATAACAGTCCTCCAAAAAATGGGGATCGGTTTGGTTATTGCAGTTTTCACCATGCTAGTATCAGCTGCAGTGGAAACTCGACGAAGAAACATAGCACTTAGGCATCCAACACTAGGCATTGAACCAAGACGAGGCGAAATTTCAGCCATGTCTGCTAATTGGTTGATACCTCAACTAGCTCTTGCAGGGCTTTCTGAAGCATTCACTATCATAGCCCAAGTTGAGTTTTTTTACAAGCAATTCCCAGAAAACATGAGGAGCTTCGCGGGGTCATTCTTGTTTTGTGGATTTGCATTGGCTAATTACATGAGTAGCTTGTTGATATCAATAGTTCACAAGACAACAAGAACATCAGATACAGAGAATTGGTTAGCAGAGGATCTAAACAATGGGAGATTGGATTATTTTTACTACTTAGTTGCTGGTTTGGAGGTTTTAGATTTTGGGTACTTCCTATTATGTGCCAAGTGGTACAAGTACAAAGGAACACAAAATGATCAAAATCTTGAAGTCTCCATGGATAAATTAGAACCAACAAAACCTATAGTTTGACTAAAGACTTTCTTTCTTCCTTCTTCTAAATAAAAAATAGATAGAATTTCAGCGGCCATGGCAATGTATATTTGATTCATGGGGGTAAACGCTCTTTAACGAAGACGATTTCGTACTCGGTAGCAGTGTGAATACTTCGTCTGGTATATAAGAATGTTTTGTCAAATGTAGAATGTTATAAATAGAAATAGATAAATCAATAAAAGAACTAATTGTGTGACAGACTTGATTGTATTAATAAATTTCATTCATTAGATTTTTTTTGTCATATAAAATCAAAAAATGGTATACATTGCATTCAACACAACACTAAGAGCTTGTTTGGATTGACTTTTGCTTTTTGGCTTATTTTTATCATTTTGACTTAAAATAAGATATTTATAAGCACTTTTTTATTTTACCCAAATACTTAAAAGTTATTTTAGCTTAAAAACACTTAAAATAAGTCAATACAAACAAGCTCTAAATGATAATTTAACGCAATGTTATAAATCATGATCAAATTGTATAGTATTATTCCAATTATGCCACGATTAGAAAAATTCCCGAATATTTCTAATAAACTAATAGCCAAAAAAAAAAGGAACAATATTGTTAAAAAACAGCTCAATAAATTTTTCCATAGGAGAAAAGTTCAGACTTGGTAATGTCCTTGACAAATTACTAGGTTCTGTATAATATACATTTCCTTCTTCTTGTGGAAAAAATATTTGGCCTCTGGCGAATTAAGAATTAAATAGCAAAAGCTTTAAAAAGTTCACGTGACCAAATACAGTATCTGAACTTTCACCTTGTTGGTGAGAGTTCGATTCTCCACATTGTAATCCCCCTCTTGCCCCTATACCAGCGATTTTGGGGGGGAAATATGTTTTTTTTTTTAAAAAAAAAAACTAGGTCCCAATGACCCAAGGTCCGAAGAACCCAGACCCAATAGTTAAACTAGTCATCTGTCATCAGTACTTTTATGAGATTTGTGCTCCAAATTCAATACTTAGTAGTTCTAATTAATTGACCCTTCTGTTATTCTTCATAATTTTATCTACGATAAAGAATTATCAATTAATCTAAATAGCAGCTATTTAACCACTTAAACTAAACATGACGTAGATTATACATATATTGTGTATAACCATGTATAATCACCTTATAATTTATGTATATTAATTAAAAAAAATAAAAAAAGTAAACTTGAATCTGACCGACTATTTGAATAAAGATTCTTTCTAGAACGATTCGAGACAAAGCCCAACAGAAAATTAACATTATTAACATGAATACAAGAGCAATTACCAGTTTGGGACCACAACCTTAAATGAAGAAATTCAAGAACCTATTGCTAGATTTTTTTGGGGATCCTCTCCAGAAAAGAAAAAGTACCACTGGAGTGCTTGGTCCAACTTGTGCTTTCCTAAGGACGAGGGTGGTGTGGGAATCAGGACTATATATGATATCTCTAACACCCTGTCTATAAAGAGATGGTGGAGATTGAGAACTCATGATTCTCTTTGGGCTGACTTTATGAAATTCAAATACTGTGTTAAAATTCACATTACTCGCAAAAAATGGATTCCTGGGAATTCTCAAGGGTGGAAGAACCTAGTTTGGGCAAGAACCAAGTCTGAACACAATATCAAATGGAGGATTAATGGTGGTAACTCTAACTTTTGGTTAGACTCTTGGACTGATCATGGTCCTCTGGATCAGATTCCTCATAATCACTTTGAGGGCAATATTAACAAGATTACTGTCAGAAACTTTATTACTAACGGTGCTTGGAATGTTACTATGTTAGCTAATATGCTTCCTGATCACGTAATTCATGATATTCTTAGCATTGACATTGGTCCTCTTGAGCTCAATGATGAGCCAATCTGGGATATCACTGGGGATGGCAATTTCTCTAATAAATCTGCTTGGAACAGTATTAGAATTCCCAGAAATAGGAACAACTTCCTGAGCAAACTATGGCATAAGTCTTTACCTTTCAAGTTCTCGTTCTTGAGTTGGAGACTATGCCATGGAAAGCTACCTTTTAATGAAGTTGTTGCTAAATTTGGGAATCAGACTAATGCTGATTGTCTATGTTGCGACACCCCTGTTACTGACTCTATGCAACATGCCTTCTCTGAAGGTGAAGCAGTTGTACACATCTGGAATTACATTGGTGGCCCTTTTGGAATCACTCACCAACCTGGCTCTATTAGAAGAATTTTTAATTATTTGTGGGATGTGAACACCAAAAATAGTGTATATAAATTAACTTTGCAGGTGGCACCAGTCATTATTTGCTGGCAAATTTGGAAGGAGTGGACTGCATGTAAATTTGGTCAGCAAAGGAGAATGTATCTTAATAAATTGGAGTATCAATCTATCTGGAACATTCAAGCAGTATTGCACTCTGTATATTCAAGTTGCAACATCACTGGAAGGGAAGATGGACTGATATATGTGATACAATAGAGAAGATCAAACCAGTTGTTTCCATCAAGCAAGTTTCTTGGATTAAATCAGACATGGAAAATATCAAAGTTAATCTGGATGGGAGCTACATTAGCAGCAATGGTAACGCGGGAATTGGAGATGTCATTCGAGACAGTAATGGAGAGGTTCTTATGGCTTTTTCCAGACCTATCCAGTGTGCTAGCAATATGCAGGCAGAAGCCATAGCGGCTAAATATGGGATTCAATGGTGCATTCACAATGGCTTCAACAACTTCCACGTGGAATTGGACTCTCTAGTCATTACTAACATGATCATCAATGGGAACACTACTAACATGAAGCTAAAGAAAATTATCATAGATACAATTGGCATGGTCAGAGGAGCTGAAGTGACTATATCTCTGCCTCAGAGAAGCAAATCAAGTGGCAATTTTTTAAGGGCTTCATCTAGTGGAATTGAAACCTTTTATACCTCTTCACAGCACCTTCCTAGAGAGGTTAGAGGTCTAATTCAACTAGACAAATGGCAATTCTCCGCTATGAGGAGGAGATATGAAAAATGTAATTTTTTCGTTAGTTAAGGTTTTTCTTCTCTCTTGTATAAAGGGCATTGTATAGGTCTGACCCTTTCTTTATCTATTTTTGGATCCTGTGTAACTTTCGAATTAGAGGTCTTGGTTCATGTCCCCCTCTAAGTATGTAACTTTTTGCACATGAATAGACATGTAGGGGTCAAGCCTAACCCCCCCACATCAAAGACTCACGCCCCTTGATGATGGCTTAATATAAATAAAAATAAAAAATAAAAAATTAGTAGACTAATTATACTACTCCATAATGGGACTGTATTTAATTGGATAAGTTGAACTTCTACGTACTCTTTTCAAGAATATTCAAATGGTTTGTTTGTACGGACAAATGTATTATTATTGTATTAGATCAATGGGTATAAACTATAACTACCATGCACTTTGTTGTCTCTCTACATAAATATCCATACTCAATTCTCTCACACTTGCATTTTGTGAAAAAAAAGTAAGTTAATTTTAGCAGTTCACACCAACATAAACCTCTTACGAAAAGAAGTAAAATATCATAATCAAACTTAGTTTAACTTCTGAAGTTGACGTAGTACATTTTTTTTACGATTGAGATGACCTATAACAACATGTAACTCTCTAGTACTCTATCTATAATAAGTTTAACTTGGTAACCAAATTTCCTCACCTTCTAAAAATGTTGTAATACCAACTTGTTAAAAATACACTAACGTTTAAGAAATATTCATTACCATTTTATATGAGTTAAATCCTTAAACGTTATAAATAGACAAAACTGCAACTACAAACTTACACGGTTCTAAAAAAGGAATTAACCCTATATCGACATGGATCATTTTCAAACTAATTAATGTAGAAATGTGGTAGGTTAAATTTTGCAAATTTTGGGGTTTGCTTTGGGAGTAATTAACGTTCTTCTTCTTTTAGATACCAGAAGTGGGTTCCATTTGGAGAGTGTTTGGTAAGGAGAAAAAAATGTTTTTCAATTTCTTCACGTCTCATTGATAAAAAATTTGAAAATATTTTCACTTAGAAAATAAATTTCTTAAAAATGAAGAAAATAACAAGTTCTAGTGACATTTCATATTTGTTATCCTCCCATCCTCGCCAACACACCTCATTTCTTCACCCCTATCCCCCACCCCACCTTCAAATAAGTAAAAAAATCCATTTATTTTTTTTGAAAAACATTTCCTTCATTAACAGCCACAGCATTTTGTCTGTCCTAGTCTAATTTAAACTTTGTCTGAACCAAATTGCGGAGGACTTTCTTGGGAAAAGTGGAACTCTGGATCACTCACTAACAGCCAATCAAATATAAGATTGTCGTGGAGATATTTGTATCATTGACGTCTTTGACACGGATTAAATGCACTCAACACTTAGCTAGAGAAACAAAGTTAACAAACACCATTTGATTTTCTCACTATGTGTTGTTGACTAGTAAATCCACACACAGCCCACGCGGAATATCATTTTTTCTTCCGTCGTCCCCACTAGTAGTTCATGAAGAAAAAGAGAACAACTGATAATTGAGGTGTAAAATTCGTGAAAAAGTGATAATTCAAATATGTTTTTGACAATTAACTCTATGATTTATCATCAATATTCAACTTATAAGTGGATTTTCAAATGGTGGGTATGTATACAATTTGCTTTTTAATAAAATATAATCTACACACATACAAAAAGATAAAAGTTGATTAGCAATGTGTTAGATGACATCCTTCACTAAAATGGTGTATCTTTCAGTATCGTCCCCACTTCTTTCATTATTATCTTTAGAAAATTATTGCGCACGATTGACTACACGTCTTTGAATTACTTTAAACTTTACATCTATCATTAGTGAAGTTAAAATATACTCCCTCCGTTTCAATTTGTTTGGTCTAATTATTTCAAGTTAAAATCATAGTTGTTGCTTGATTAGAATTTATAGTACTATGTATAATAAACCACAAGATTCACCCTTATGTCTACAATTTGTTACTCCTTCCGTTTCAATTTGTTTGTTTTAATTTTCTCTTTAATCCGTTTTTAAAAAATGTCTTTTTTTCTTTGTTGTCAACTCTTTAATTTCAATTTTCTACATAACATGTTTAAGATCGCAAGATTAAAGGGCATTTGATACATTTGACATATTTTTAATTCAAGATCACAAAATTCAAAAGTTTTCTTTACTTTTTTAAATTCATGTCAAGTCAAATTGAAACGGAGGGAGTATAACGTATGACAAAGTGAGTACCTTTAGAGCTAGATCTGAGGGAAAGTAGCAGCAACAAAGTAGAGTTGTGGTTGGTTAAAAAGAAGCCCTTTTTTTTATTTATCTGCCACCTGCTCCTACTTTATGCTACTACATTTCAGCTTCCCGAGAAGGAGTATATAAAGTAGCAGGAAGATAGTGAAAAATGAGTAACAATAGGATAGAAGCCATGGAAAAGAATGAGAAAACAGCAAGTTTTAGAGATGATGATAGTGAGAAAGAGCCTGAAATTAACTACAGAGGTGTGAAAGCCATGCCATTTATTATAGGTAAGCATTTCCCCTGTTTCTGTCTTGTATTTTTGGTTACTAAATTAAAACAAAGTTAACAATTGACATCATGAGTTGCTTCATATGTTGTTTACACAGGAAATGAAACATTTGAGAAACTTGGAGCAATTGGTACACTTTCCAACCTGTTGATTTATCTCACATCAGTTTTCAACCTGAAGCACATCTCAGCTGTTACTCTGATCAATGTCTTCAATGGAACCACCAATTTTGCCACTTTGATTGGAGCTTTCTTGTGTGATACTTACTTTGGTCGTTACAAAACATTGGGATTTTCATCCATTACTTCATTTCTGGTACTAGTTATACCACTTCTTGAAATTTTGAAGGTAAAAATTTGATCTTGAAATACTGATTTAGTTGTTTCTTGTTTGAAGGGGTTGTTTGTGATAACATTAACAGCAGTATTCAAGAATCTACATCCTCCCCACTGTGAATCCAAAGATATCAGCCAATGCATAGGACCAACAGGGTGGCAAATGGCATTCTTGTTGAGTGGATTTGGACTACTGATTATCGGAGCAGCTGGGATTAGGCCATGTAACTTAGCCTTTGGGGCAGACCAATTCAATCCCAATACAGAGTCTGGTAAAAGGGGTATCAACAGTTTCTTCAACTGGTACTTTTTCACCTTAACATTTGCACAGATGGTGTCCGTGACACTCGTGGTTTACGTGCAATCGGACATAAGCTGGTCCATAGGACTAGCCATTCCTGCAATCTTCATGTTGATTTCATGTTTTCTCTTCTTTGGTGGCACTAAAATTTATGTCAAAGTGAAACCAGAGGGCAGTCCCTTGACAAATGTAGCACAGGTCCTGGTTGTTTCTATCAAGAAAAGAAAGCTAAAATTGCCAGAGCAACCATGGAAATCACTGTTCAATTACACTCCTCTCAAGTCCATCAATTCCAAGCTTCCTTATACTCATCAATTCAGGTAACAGAAAGGAGCAAATCTATGATAAATTTAGTACTATTATTTTTTTTATTAGTTTACATATCCTCAAGTTAGTTAATTTGATTCAATCTCTTGCTTGCTCACTGGAATGATACTTGAAGTATCTCTTGAATATTCGACAGCTCACATGTTAGTACTTTGCATATTGCATGCTCATTAGGTAATCATTAGGTATAACTACTCTTCATAGTGACTTGTCTGTATGACTCCATTAGTTTAATTGTGGATTTGGTTTAGATACCTATCAAACTAGCTAAATAACATTGACACTTTAACTTGATTTATTATTTATATAAGTGCAGTTAAGATTATCCTAGATATGCCAATCCCCTTCAAATGTTTTTTTATTTTTCTGATGTTTCATTTCTTTTGTTCCTGTTAGTATGTTAGGATGGACTTCAAAAATGCATGACATTTTGTTTTACCTGCTTTCTTTAGGTAGTTTCATGTTCTATTTTACATGACTTACCAAAGTTAATACACTCAAAACCACAACTTCTTTATATGCAGAACTACTTTAATCTCCTCTTTTTGGAAGTGAAATAAAATAAATTGTTTGACCTATATCATCCTAAGTCATCCACAAATGGCCTTGGTCATTTATGTCTTCAGCAAAATATGTGAAAATTCAGATGCTTTGTCATCTCCATTTAGCTGACTGATCAGTATACAAATCATGATGTAGTGTTGGTGCCAATTTCCAATTATCCATTACTCACATAAGTTTACGTACAAAAATAAAATACCAGAATCTAGTGACTCTCACAATCATTTAACAATATGTGTATCACATGGTAGGGCCCAGTATATACAGGTGTCAGATGAGAAAAGAAAAAATGACCTTAGCCTAAAAGATATTTCATGATATTGGGTACAAGCACTAGGAAGTGAGTTATGAGCTTTTCTTTGGGTCAATGTCCTAAAGGCTAAAGCACCATGACTTATATAGAAAAAGCCATATTAGCTGACCTAATTAAATCATTAATAGTAGATTTTGTCTTCTTTTTAATGTATATTATGATCTCAAGTGATTAAATTTACTGTGCTATAAGGTTTCTTGATAAGGCTGCAATAGTAACACCAGAAGACCAAATCAAATCAGATGGAACAGCAGTCAATCCATGGAACCTATGTAGTTTGCAACAAGTGCAAGAAGCTAAATGTGTTGCAAGGGTAATTCCTATTTGGGCTGCAGCAATTATATACCATATTGCAATAATTCATCAGCAACAATTTGTTGTCTACCAAGCCCTTCAATCAAACAGACATCTTGGCACCAGCAAGTTCCAAATTCCAGCAGCAACTTACACTATATTCTCTATGTTAAGTCTCACTCTCTGGATACCAATATATGACCGTATAATCGTGCCATTACTCCGGAGAATCACTGGAAAAGAAGGTGGCATAACAATCCTTCAAAGAATGGGATTTGGCATATTCCTCACTGCTCTATCATCCCTCGTATCTGCATTCATCGAGAAACGAAGGAGAAAACTAGCTTTCACAAATCCAGCATTAGGTCTACATTCAGAAAGAGGATTGGTTTCTTCCATGTCAGCTTTATGGTTGGTTCCTCAGCTATCCTTAGCAGGACTTGGAGAGGCATTTTGTGCCATTGGACAAGTGGAGTTCTACTACAAGCAGTTCCCAGAAAACATGAGAAGCATAGCAGGGTCTTTCCTCTTCTTGGGAATGGCTGCTTCCAGTTACTTGAACAGTTTCTTGATTTCCATAGTGCACCACACAACAGAAAAGGCGAAAACCGGCAATTGGCTACCGGAAGACCTTAACAAGGGGAAATTGGATTACTTCTATTTCCTGACTACAGCACTGGGAATCCTTAATGTTGTCTATTTCATAACATGTGCTAGGTGGTACAAGTACAAGGGAAGTGATGACACCAGCTGTGTAGCATTGGAAATGGAAAGGAAAAACGTCGAGAAACACTTTGTTTGACATCAATTTAAGGATTAAATCAAATGAATAATACATCTTATACCAATTGTTAGCAGTCATTTGGGTTGAAAGAAGTTGTAATAGGAAAGCTAAAACGAAATAGCCTGAAATTCGCGCCTCTGTTAATCTCCCTCCTGCTGAAATTTAAATGGGAAGATGAAATGTATCGAAGTCATATTAGTAGTAGTAGCAGCAGCAGCTTTTAGCCACACCTATTTTGGAATTCTCCAACTGATAGATTATTTATGAAAGAAATTCTCAATGAACAACTCACTGGTTCGTTTTATTTATTTCCTTCTCAAGCTCGCTTTAAAAATTACAAAAGCTTTCACTTTTTGTTTCAAGTGAACAAAATAGTCACACAAAATTTTTCGGAGAAATTTTTAAGAAAAAGGTCCACTGTTCCTGTTTTGATTGTTCCGAAGGTACGAACAGAGGCTATCTCATACAACTGCCATGGATGGATCAAATCATTCTAAAAAAAAGGGGAAAAAACACGTCTACTCATTAAGCCTATCACTCATATAGCACTAATGATAAAATAGGAAGCTTACCGTAAGCACTTAAGTAATTCTTTACAGGTTCTATTTAAGCATGTCCTATACACATTTCAAGTATTCAAGATCAAGAATGAAAACAAATTAGATATCAAAGCATTTAAGAGATGATCAAATTGATGTGACCAATATACCAAATTCACATTCAAGATTAAACCTAAAGCCCTTGAAAATTAAAATACAAACCAATCAAACTCAAGAAAGAGCTATCTAGTTGTTGAAGAAAAGAACAAGATGATATATATACTTCTTATAGAATGTACCGTACATTGTACTTTGGAATTTAATACTACAATTTATATCTTACATTGTTTTCAATCACGAAATATAGTATAACTTGCGTCAAGATGCTTCATTTCCTCACTAGAATATATATATAACTTCCTGACCATCTCACAAAACTCCCTGCAATAAAAAGAAATTAGATTAAATCATTTGGCAGAAAGGCAAAATCAAATCAAATTGGTTGCAAAGAGAGACTGACGGCCATGGATAATCCCCCAGAAGCATCATGTCACCCTCATTATCCCTGTACACAAGTTGCCATTTGATTCGAGGGCTAAGCTCTCCCTTGATATCGAATAACTTCTCTAGCTCACTGGTAAGATCATCATAACCACTTAATACAGTCAAGTCAACTGCACGTCCAACTGCAACCCCTTGCATATGCACCTAATTCACATAAAATCATTGTATGCTTAAAAGTTTAGTAAAGTGATACACATGTTTCAACTTAATTCACATAATCATTGAAAGTCTAAAATTTAAATTGTATAATATTAAGTTGATCTAATTCAATTTTGCTCGAGTCTCGGTACCTTAATGCGAGTTCTTGAAGAAGTGAGGTCTTTGGGTAGTGCCGGTTTAGAAAGATTTAGATGCTCAACATTCTCAATTTGCTTATAACTAATCCTGGAAGATGCACTTGATACAGATACAGTCAAATCATCAGTACTGCCTACAGCAGCCGCCTTGCAGATCCACTGGTGGTCGTCTGCACTTGTGGAAGGGGAAGAAGAAATGTTGGGATCTGACAAGAAGCTTTGAGAAACATCAGAAGTAGGGTAGATAATTGCATCAGTATTTGAATGAAAGGAATCTCCTTCTTCCATGCTTGTATCCATACATTACTCTCTCTAAGACTCCTCTTCCTTTCATTTTTCCCTTAAATAAATTGCCTGAGACCATTTCGGCGAAAAGGCCTCACATGTCTCGAATTTAAAAAGACCAACGGATTGACCAACCCCCTTTTTTTTTTTGTTTTTTTCTCAATGGTAGGATGGATGAATGCAACTTGGCTATTCAAACATTTTATTATTCTGATGCAGTTGTCTTTTGCTCTATGATTTTTCACAAGCAATTACAAAACAAATTGAAATGATGATAGCATTAAAGTGTGAAAAAGAATGGTATTTTCTCCTCACTTGGCTATCAACAATGTGACTTCCAGAAAAGAAATACGGTAAGGGTATATGATAATGTTGAGCGAAAATTAAAAAGACGATGAAAAAGGAAAACATAGCAGAGCGCCATAGCATCAAGCTGAAGAATGAAAGTCAATGGACAGTTGGACACAATGCTCTGCCTGTTAAATGAAGCTAAGAAATGAAGGGAAACAAGTACAACATATAGTAGATGCGAAACCACAAAATATAAGAAAAAAACTTTTACGAACATAGAAAACGAATGCTAGCATAACTTCATGTTCACCATTCTGGGTCACTACGACATGTACATGAGCTATGGGACATGAAGGCAGGAAACGGCAAAATAACAACTTCAAAAATATTACTCCGCTAATCTAAGGCACTACTATGAACATGTTGTTTCAAGGGTAACTCAGTATAGCATTTTGATTTTCTTCGCTCCCATCACAACACCAGTTCAATTACACCTTCCGAACAGACTTTCCCTTTACACGGTGTATGACTGCTGAATTGTCTCAATGTCAAGACCCTTCAACTTCACCACTGATTCAACATGACCTTTCAGCGTATGCAACTCACGTAGCCTGCATTTGCAAAATTCAGCTTTGAGGTTTCAGATTATCGTTCAGCATAGCCAAGGAAATTTAATAGTTAAGCAATAACTGCAGATGCAATTATCTACAATGGTCATATGTGTAAAAGGGAACATAGCGTAATGCCAACAAATGCAAATCCCAGTTCACATTCAGCTATGATTTATCGCTCAAGAGAAATGAGAATTATACTGATCCACTATGCTCCTCGTGACAAAAAGAGACCATTTCAAATGACACACTAACCTAGCAATTTCAGCTCTCCTCTTTGCTTCCTCAGCCAACTGGTTAAGCTCATTGAAATTGGTGGACTCGTTAAATATTTTAGGGTCTGGAACTTGGAGCCCATGAAGGGTTCTCTGTGCATGTGCCCATTGAAGCTCGCGCTGTTCTTTTCCAAAATCCTTCTTCCGGGTAAAAGCAATCTGCAGAGAAATAAAAAATAAAGAGACCATCAAATACCAATAAGATAATAATAGGAATAGGAGCGGGAATGATTCTTAAGTATATCTTTATTCTTCCCAATTCATACCCTTTGCTCAAGAACAAGATCCCAGGCCTTCCCACTGAGAGCATAACGGATGAGGAACTTGATCAAATCTAATGGGATATAGAACACAATATTGTAAAGCCAGATAACTCCAGCCCAACCCCAGCCAATTCCTTCAATTGCAGCAAAGCTCCAATTTGCATAAACAGCAATCAAGGTGGCAACCTGTGCATATTTAGATCCCAAATATTAGATGATCCATGAAGTTGAGGGAACTTTGAGAGAATGAGAAAACACCAAATGGCTTACCAGTTGAGCAATGAAAAAAGCAACCACTAGCAACAACCCAGGACGCTCCACAAATGACCAACTTCGAGATCTTGTAACAAATATCAGGGCCTGACTGATGGTGCTTACTTGAAGGTATATTGCAGAGGCAAGCTTCCTAAAATCATCAGTTGCTGTTTTCTCAAGTGTTGATACCCCAAATACTCGCTAGAAATTCACCGAATTAAGTTAGATATAAAACTAATAGTTGCCCAACATTAACACCCTACTTCAACATCTAAATACTCCGAACAGCAAATACAAGATTTTATTTAGCATAAGGAAAAGGTAGCAGCACAGTGGGATCAAAGATTTATGTTTTCGTACGTAAGATAAGAAAAGGCCAGTAAACGTGTGGTTGTATGTCTGCAGATTGTTTTTAATATATCCTTCATACACTTCGTTAAATTAGACCGGAGATATACTATCTATTTGCATATTATACTAAAAAGGTCATCAGCATCTCTCTTATATTAATGTGTCCAGTCTTATACAACTAAAAGGGCAACTAAATTTGGGGCAGTCAGCAATTGGAAAGGCCTGCAATCACACCATCCTTCATAACTTGACAGAAACTTTAATGTATTGGATACAGGTGGGCTCACCGGGAAGAAATTTGTTTTGTATGCTGCCCAGAAGAAAATGACCGTCATCATTGCCAAGTAGCCACCAAGAACAACTCCAGTAGTAAAAATCTCAGCCAGTTTCCAGCTATCAGGCAGAGGAGATGGTTTGACCCTATCCTTCGATATCGTCATAATGGTACCTGATTTTGTCAATGTTTGGTGGTCAGAGGTCAACAACACTGAGTAAAGACTTGAGCAGAAACTAAGAGTGATACTTGGATGAGTATTAAACTAGAGAGGTGCTGCACACATAGAAAGACACAACCACAACAAAATTAGGCTAAGTGCCTGTTTGGATTGGCTTATTTTAAGTGCTTTTAAGCCAAAATAGGTTTTAAGCCAAAATAGCTTTTAAGCACTTTTGAAGTGTTTGAGTAAAATAAAAAAGTGCTTATAAGCACCTTGTTTTAAGTCAAAATGATAAAAATAAGCCAAAAGTCAAAAGCTAGAAATCCTAGCTTTTGGCTTATAAGCCAAAAAGCAAAAGTCAATCCAAACAGGCTCTAATAATATTTCAGTTTTAAACTTACCCTATACTTTTAATATCATCCCACATTAGAGGTCGTCGATATGAAGGACTTTAAAGGCTTAAATATCAGATGTATTTCTGTTGGTGAAAAGACTAACCATCATTAAGAATTGCAATGATAAGCACCATGAAAGGTGGAAAGTCAAACTTCCAGATCAGAGCCAGAAGCATAAAACCAAGCTGTGACATTAAATGAAAGAGAAGGGGTGAAAAAGGTATAAAATGCGTTTGACCCTGAAACATAAGAAAGACAAGATAAAAGAATGAAGCAGTTGCAAATAACTTACCACAATACGGATTGTGATGGAAACAGCATATATCTGCCAATGCAAAATATACACAATCGGATGAGTTATCCATATCATAGCTCAGGGACAGATTAAGAGCATTAAACTCATTTCAGAGTTCAAGGCATTCTCCTTGAAATAAAATTTTTATCTAACACTTCCGAAACAACCTCAAAAGGAAAAAAGAATACCGTGTAATTTTTCATCCTTTGAAAGATAGCTCGACTGGTCAAAACAGCACTAATGATAACACTAAGACCAGGTTCAGTAAGGACGATATCAGAAGCACTACGAGCCGCATCAGTGGCATCATCAACAGCAATCCCAATATCAGCTTTCTTTAGAGCAGGAGCATCATTGACTCCATCACCAGTCATACCACAGATATGTTTCCTAGCTTGCAAGCGTTTTACTATCTCATATTTGTGCTCTATACCAATGACCACGACAAAGTATCAGCAAAGGCCAATCATCTTTTATAACCAAAGTTCTATACGAAGAGCACAACTACATAAGAGTCATTCGAAAAATAAATACCAGGGAAAACACCAGCAAAACCGTCAGCCTTCTCTATAAGTTCATCAATTGGCAAAGCAGAGATTGATTCATCCTTCGTCTGTCCCAATAGAGCAGATGAAGGATACATATTTGTACCCATTCCCAGGCGGCGCCCAGTTTCTTTTCCAATTGCCAGTTGATCTCCTGGAAAAGTACAAACACTAAACCATTAAGCACCAAATAATCATGCTAAAAAAATTTTAAGTGATACACTAAGACGCACAACCTCTTCCAATTATTTAAATCTCAGAATTTCTACAATGGAAAGCAATATAAGAAAATACAGGTTGATGTCCAAATTATTAGTGTCTAAAATTCAACAACAAGAGATTGAAGAGATTCTTATTAACATATTAAAATGAAATGGCAAGATACAGGTAGCATCATTACAATTTCAAGCAGCCACAGACATAGCAGTGCCTACTCCATCAATCCAACTCTTACCCATTGTCGTCACTCCTCACCAAAAAAGAATATATATAAAGAGTAAAGAAAAAGGACAGCAAAGTCAGAATTTCAGTTTTCCAAGGCAGAATCAAGAGTAGTATCTATAGATCCAACTCTGTCAATCATGCTATTCAACCAAGGTATCATAGAAGAGTTCATCATTACCATCTTAATTTAGTGACAATTCAGAATTCTCGTCTCATCCAATAGACAATTTTCTCGAACTCTCTCTCTAGCCCCAGGGGAAGGGCAGTAAGAATCCATAGCCGTCAATACCAGTTGCCAACACAATATGCATTCTATTTGCAGAAAACATCTCAACACATTGAATGGCATTGTCTAATAGTATGAGAAACCACATAATACCTGTGATCATTTTGACATTTACTCCAAGGTTTAAAGCCCTCCTTATAGTCTCAGCACTGTCGTGCCTAGGTGGATCAAACAAAGGGAGGAGAGCAATGAACTGCCATGGGCCCCCAGCGCTCTCCTTTCTACCCTCCGGAACTTCCTGCATGGAAATTTAGAACGCATGCATAATCAAACAGATAAAACCTTTTGTCTGCAACAAGCATAGGACCAGGGCATAAAGAGAATTGATCACTAGTTTCCTCTACTGCAGGCATTCCATTATAACCCAAAGTTGTGGATTTGGTCTATGCAACTTATATATAACGTGATGAGTTCTGGAAATGATAAAAGAAAATGAAAATACCTGATATGCCACACCAAGCGAGCGCAAGCCCCGCTCAGCAAACTTATCAATCACTGTATGAACTCTACGTTCTATATCTGACTTGTTGTGTGCAAGATTTAGAATCTGAATACATATTGCAGATGTTGATTAGAAAATGTAATGAAAAGTAAAAACGGCAAAGCAGGACTGCACTGTGCGATAACTAAAGTACCTGCTCTGGTGCACCTTTGCTGACCCTATGCATTTTTCCCTCACCATCAAGATAAGTAAGTGCTGTGCGTTTATCAGTTGGATTGAAAGGAAGGAAGTGTATTTCACGAATGCCAGCACGTGCCTATATTAATGGCAACTCTTAGAGAAATCTCCCAACTGGAGTGCACACGTTAATCATGAGGTCAGACAGCAGTAATGTACCTCTTTTGGATCAGCCAACATCCCAACAATAGCAGTATCAATTGCATCCTGGTTCTCAATTCGAGAGGCTCGAGCTGCCATTAGAACTACAGTGTCTGCATCAACACCTTTGACAAATACCTGAACAATTAATAAGAACAAACAAAAAAGAGAATCACAGTTCTATTAGTGGAATAAGTATACGATACGAGCAATTCCGCATTGGACTGAACTCTTTTATTCTCACCTCAATAAGGGATTTGTCAACAGTCAGCTTGTTCAGTGTTAGGGTTCCCGTCTTGTCGCTGCACAAAACATCCATGCCAGCCATCTCCTCTATAGCTGTCATTCTTTTCGTAATGGCCCCCTGTATCGTTAAAAATTGATCAAATAAGCATTCATAGCGAAAGGGCCCCAGAACAATAGCTCAAAAATTCAAGAGCTTGTGAATATTAACAAACCTGTTGAGCTAGACGATGAGAACCGATTGCCATCGTGACCGAGAGAACAGTTGGCATGGCAATTGGAATCCCACCAATGAGAAGCACAAGAAGATTGTCTATCCCGGGACGGTATTTGCGGTGTTGGATAGGGTACATCACAATAATCTCTATTATCATCCCTACTGCAATTGAACAGATGCAGAAGTTTCCTATAGCAGTCAAAACCTGACGATAACCATAAACATCATTTTGTAATGTAAGATTTCATAAGAGTCAGGTAATTAAGATCATCTGGATCAAATAGCAGAGTAAAGACTTCACTTACCTTCTGAAAGTGTCCCACTTGGTTTGTACTGTCTACAAGGTGAGCTGCCTTCCCAAAAAAGGTATGAACCCCTGTAGCAATCACAATAGCTTCTATCTCTCCCTGCTTACACGTGGAACCAGAGTAGACGCCATCTCCAGGGCCTTTTGTAACCGGAAGAGATTCACCAGTCAAAGCAGACTGCAAGTTGAGAGACAAGTATAATGGCATAGTCAGGAAAACGGTAGATTGAAAATGCAGATACTCCATGCCATCATAAAATTAAATCACCTGATCAATTTTAAGTGGATCACCCTCGAGAAGACGAGCATCAGCTGGAATGATATCTCCCAGTTTAATACTGATTATGTCCCCGGGCACGAGAACAGCAGCATCTTCCTCGTCCCATTTTCCATCTCGAAGGACCTCCACAAAGACAAGTGCAAACATTCAAACAATTCAGGAACCAAACTTTAACTAGATATATCCATGAATTTCTGTTTGTAAGACAACAAGGTCCATTTGCACTCAAATGGCAACAGGAGAAAGAGATTGGGTCTAGTACCTTGGCTTTTGGAGCAAGTCGAGCCATCAGCGCAGCTGCTGCGTTGCCAGCATTGTTCTCCTCGATAAAACTAATTGTTGAGTTAATTATGAGCAATGTGATGATACCCACAAAATCCTGCCAGTCTGGTGGCTTTCCCTAGAAGAGTACACATATACTTGCACTGAGTTTACAGGAACCAGCAAAAAAATTAAATAGAATTGTCATTCAGAATGTGAGTTCTTACTCCTCCATTTGCAAGAGCAATTGCCATAATAGCAGCAGCCTCCATAACCCATGAGAGAGGGTTCCACATAAATCCCAAAAATTTCAAGAATTTGCTCTCCTGTAATACACCAACAAAGAATTATTCCGTACCCTTAACATCAGGCACAGTTCAGCTTTGATAGAGTCGCCCCTTTCGTGCCCTTTAGGACGAGTTCGAGCCATTAAACCAGGAAACAGCCTCTATGCTGGGAATGCTGCGTACATATACACCCACCCTCCCACTACCCCACACTAGGTAGGAGCACTTCCCTTCTTCTTTTTTCTGAAAATTGGGGGTAGGGGAAGGGGAAATGGGGTAGGGGATTACAATACGGGGAATCAAACCCTCACCACTGGGCCAGTAAGATTCCCAGATAGGAGCAATTCGTCCACAAGTTAAGCCTTAATTGTAGTCCAGTTTTGTTAGGTAACGAACACCATAAATCTAAAACCTTTTTTCTATTTAAGGAAACTAAATCTATCAATGAGCAAATTGACATAAACACACTTCTTTTTCAGCCTTAATGAAACTAATTCTAACCGACGGACAAACTTAAAACAAAAAGAAAAAGAAGGAAAAAGACCATTAGTTGCCATTGAAAGCACACAGAGAGCAGACAAAAAATTCAAGAGAAATAACTAAAGAAATGGAAAGGGTGGAGCAAGATTTACAGTTGAAAGTTGAAAAAAAGATGAAAATTAAGCAAAAGATAAGTAAACAAACACCTTCTTCTCCTCGAGCTTGTTGTACCCAAAAATGGACAACCTTTCTTGGGCAGCAGTAGCAGTAAGTCCCTCTTTGGTACATCTCAGATTCTCAAAAACTTCCTCAATCGGTATGTTTTCCTGCAAACAAAAAAAACCCACCAAAAAAAAACTATCAAGAAACAAAAATAGCAAGTACCCACAAAGAAAAAATCCATTCTTGAAAGCGTTACCAAATCAACAGTCTCCTTCAAGACAGCATCCAACACTTCGGGCTTCTCCCCCATCTTCCTTAAGAACTTGTTCTTTCCCCTTTTGTCTCAGATCAGAAACAGAAACACCATAAATATAATTTTGTAAAACAACAAAAATTAGGTGAACAAAAAAAGATTTGGATTTTCGAGTTAAAGAAGTAGTAGTAGAGTAGGATTTTATAAAGAGCCAAAGGGTCACCAAAACAACTAGAGGAAGAGCAGTAATAAACAGTTACAAATACCTTGTATTTCTCCCACACGTCCAAGTCCATTATGTGTCATATTTCTGACTTAAAAGTCAAATTCTTAAAACAAAATTTATATGTTAAGAAATTATTTAAAAGTAGTATTATAATCCCAATAAATATTCCAAAGTTAAATAAAAAAACTATGATAGAAAAAGATTTTCTTTAAATATTATAATCCCAATAACCAAAGTTAAATAAAAAAAGTTCTTTAACTTATAAAATTTGAATAGTTTCACATAAATTGAGACGGAGAGAATATTCCTTCTCGTTTAAATTATTATTTTTATATTTCTCTTTTTTCATTTTGTTTCTTAATTTTATGGGTTTTGCATCAGCACTACTTCTATCATCAAACTTTATGATCTTTCCTCATATTATGAGCCAGTCAAAATTTAACATATAGTATGACTTTAATAATGGAAGTAAAGGTATTAAGTTAAAGGTATTAAATTAGTGATTAAGATTTAATTTGAGAAAAAAATGCAACAGATTTTAGCTAAAAAATAAAAATGTGAAAACAACTTATAATTATACTAAAATAGTATAGCAAATATTTTTTTATATGTTCCAAGAAATACTAATTTCGAGACGTGTCAAAAGATTAAATTAATTATTTAAAAAATTAAATTTGACTAGAGAAGATTTAATCAAAGTTTAAATAAGTGAATATGAGTGTTTAGATTTTGTAAAGTTTTATAAAATAGTATTATTAATAGAATGGTGGTTAATTATGTTAAAATATTTTAAAATTAGATAAAATTATAGGAGAGTAATTAATATCAAATTAAAGATTGTGATAGAGTAATAAATAATCTTTCATCTTTAATTAGATCTCAAATTTAAGCTTTAAATATACTAATCTAAATTAATATAGAGTATCGGATAGGAAAGTGATTTTTTACTTATTTCTTCTTTTGCATTTATTTCATCTTTACTTTACTAAGTAACAAAAAAAGGCAAGACCAAAATAAGCTGCTCATTGTCTCGAGCCGACTATTTTCTACTCTCTATCCATATTTTTTAAAATTCTAAAATAAATACGGTGGTCCAAATTTGAAATTATTGTTGATTGTGTAAGATTTTTGGTCATAAATGAAAAAGTGAACTAATTGCAAATGGGATAATTTCAAATATGTATAATAAAATAATTAGTTTACAATAAATACAGTCAAGTTTTCTTTATAAAAAATATAGTCCAAAAATGAACTAGCCATAAAAAAAAATTATAAAAAAAATAGCCGCATATATATGTTATGTATATGTAATGTATCGATAATGTATAAAAGTTATGTAATGTAGCAAAATTATATAAATAGTGTATAAACATGTATCGATATTGTATAAAAGTTATGTAATGTATCAAAATTGTATAAATAGTGTATAAATGTGTATCGATATTGTATAAATGGTGTATAAACATGTATCGATATTGTATAAATGGTGTATAAACATGTATCGATATGATATTTAAACGTGTATCAATATTGTATAAATAATTATGTAATGTATATGTAATGTATTGATATCTATTTTTTAAAATAAAGACTAGTATAAAAAAAAAACTTTTCTCTACGGATCACCACTTTTATCGAAATTCGGTGAGAATCCACCACCCTACCGGCCTCCACTTATTTTTTCATTTTTCTCCACTACAAAGAAATCAAAATATGATCATTAAATATAAAATCACCTGCAGCAAGCACTGTAAACTAACTTCTAATTTCAGATTTTGTTAATGACTTGAAGAGTTGAGTAAATAATAATTGTAGAAATAATTTTGTGGACTGAGGATGAGTTAGTGGAAATTTCTGAAAGAATTAATAAAAGGGTAGTGGGGGTGGAGAAGCATATGAAACTCCTATCACTGATGGCAATGGACCTTCGTATATCGGAGTAGGTGGCGATAATGGTGGGGGTGGAAAATTATACTAATAAATTGGTGGGGGTGGAGGAGATGGTGATGAAGATGATGGTGGGGGTGGGGGTTATATACAAGGAACTGGGGGTGGAGGTGAATGAGGCGGCAGAGGTGAATTTGGTGGCGGAGGTGATGAGTATTTGTATACTGGTGATGGAGGAGACGATGAATTTTGTGGCGGAGATGGTGGTGAATTATAATTGTAAGGTGAAGGGGGTGGAGGTGAGTGAGCAAGCGGCGGAGGAGGCGGAGGAGCAAGCTGCAAGCTATTGTTCTCCCTTTTCTCATAATTTGTACTGTTTCAGGTCAATTAATGTAATAAATGAGTGATTTTTTAAAGTAGGCTATTTTGGATGTAAATAAGTTTGATGGGCTGACATTCTGTCTAATTTTCCCATTACAATTGCGCATGGGCAAAATACACAATATTTATTTTTAAAATCATCATTTAATTTATATTTATTTTATAATTATTTTTACGAGCTAAAATAATTTAGACATACCGATTGATGTTGAAAACTCACGTTTAATATATATGTAAAAATTATTTTAAATATCAGTTATGTGTGTCTGAACTTGTTTAGCCAATATTATTTATTTTTCAAATTTCAACAATTCAACACCCAAAACTACTACCTATAAGCTTAAATTTTAAACATAACAGTTATATATCATAAAGAACAATCTCCAATCATTAATTGTCAAAACAACAACAATCTAACAAACTCATTTACCATTCTTTTATTTTTTTTCATGTATATTTACATTTACATATTAAAATTGATTTGAATCTCAGTCAGTCGCGTGTGTCTCATGCAAATGCACAACAATGAGTGAAAAAAAAAAAAAACCTTTTACCTGAAAGTTATTCATGTAAAATAAAACATAAAACATATGAGTACTAATTAAATGGGCGCCTCATGGCCTTTTTACTTTACCAACCCATGGTAGAACCAAAAAGGAATATGGATTGTTAGGAATTCTGAATCTAAACAGTCTTTCATATTGAATGTTGATGCAAGTTTTGCGACTTTATATTTGTCCCTTCTTCTTCTTCTTTTATATAGTAGGTGAACAACGACTATATTGTTGATCAACATTGTAAATTCTAATTTTAGAATATGCTTTTCGATCATAAATTTAATATAAAATCTATTCTGGGTTTGATTGTATATTTCTTCTACATGTTTTGTTTAAAATTTCACTCGAGCTAAGTGTTGTTTATTTACAAGAAATATTTATTATTAATTATCATAAATATTGTGTATATATATAAGTTTTATTTATTTATTTTTCATATTTAAAAAAGGAGCAAAGGACATTCTAATCCAGATAATTACTGGCAAATCGAAAAACAACAGAGATTGGATTTGTCAGAAATCAGAATTAAAAATACAATTGTTTGACATCTTCTAGTTGCCTGATGACCCAACAATTTGTCAAAAAAACAAAAAAGAAGATGACCCAACAATTTGTCAAAAAAACAAAAAAGAAGATGACCCAACATTCAATTAACATGTCCATTTCCTAAGATTTTGTCACCTTTGGACCATGGTGGGTGGAGTGGGTATATAATGGGTCACGAACCTAATATTTTTATATGAACATACATATAATTACTAAAATTAAGTTAGAAAAATATTAGTTTTTTAATAATAATTATTTTAATATTAAGAAGTTTAAAGGTTGAATCCGTCTAATTTAAATTCTTGATTCCTAGTTGAGTCTAAATTATATGCATTAATTGATAGTGAAAATCTATTTACACAATTAATGCATGATAATAACTGGATTCACAATCAAATATTTATAAGGTTTGAGTGAAAGTTATCGAGCTCGTGAGAAATCGCATGCAACATGTTGGAGCCGCCCCCAACTTGAAATAGAGTACTCCATCTCAAAATATTTATCGTATTTTTCAGTTACACGTTTTTTAAGAAAACATTAATTAGAAGGAGTATTTGACTATTTTATCCTTATTTATGTCTTAAGATATAATTTCTCTTTATTAAATATTTGCTCTATATATGTGTCATAATTGAGGTATTTTTAGTCTTCGAAAACAATTATCACTAAGGATACAATAGAAGAAAAAATAATAATTAATTTTATCTTAAATTTCTAAAATAACAAGTATTTTTTAGCAAGAACGATAAGTATTTTGAGATGGGAAAAGTATTCCCTACCGTCTCATATTATTTGTCCACCTTATTAAAAATATGTGTCCTCAATTGTTTGTCAATTTACAAAATTAAGATAAAATTATTTTCACTTTACCCTTAAAATTAATTCTTTTAAAAGCATAAATATTGTAAAGTTTTAAAAAGTTCTTCTATTATTAATTTTGATACGGATAGATAAGGGCATAAGGCACATAACTAAAATGGATTAAAAAGAGTTGAGAAGTAAATTAGTAAAAATAATTTTTTCAATTATGATCTTTTCAGAGATATGTAAAAAGAAATACTCTCTCCGTTTAATATTAGTTGGTCACTTTCTTTTTTACACGTATGTTAAGAAATTATAAATAAGAAGATAGTTTTACTAATTCACCCCTTAAAAAACTTTTTTGGAACTTTACAAACACGTGTGAACACTTTTAAAAAGAATTAATTGTAGGAATAATATAAGAAAATTTTAATTAATATTTTTTTATTTATTAAAATGATCAACTAATATAAAATAATTAATTTAATATAGTGAGTATTAATATGGAATAGAGAGAGTACATAAATAATATGAGACGAAGGGAGTGCAAACAAAGAGGAGGCTGTTTTAGTCGGTCACATTAATAATGGAGATTCGAGTGGTAAAATAATTCACAGAATCAAATATGCATGCATCAAATATATGATCTTTTCCTAGGCATGCTACCTATTATATCTATCTTTATGGTCCGGAATCCGGATACTAACTTTATGCTAAAAGGCTAATGACATATATCAATTTTTGTAGATATATATATATATTTTAAAATTAGTATAATATTAGCAGCATATCCATACTATAAAATGACTAAATAGTCCACTTGGATTAATGGTTGCGTGCACCATTTAGAGAGTGTTTGGATTGACTTTTAAAAAGTAGTTTAAAAGCTAAAAATCAAAAGTCAAAAGTTGGGTATCCCCAACTTTTGACTTTTGGCTTATTTTATACTTTTTTGACCTAAAGTGAGTGCTTAAAAGTACTTTTTAACTTTGTCAAACACCGTCAAAACTTAAAAAAATATTTAAAAGCTAAAAACACTTAAAAATAAGTCAATTTAAATACCCTCTTAATCTAGAGGTTTTTTTAGTGGTGCACCGTGCACTTATATTTTGAAAATTCTAAATTCGCCACTGTTAATAATGCTTTATTCTCAAGAAATATTTAATAAATTGAAATAAGTCAGGGAACTAGGCAGTAAAGCAATAGTTTTAATTTACTTTCACTTTATTCCTTCTCTTTCTTTTTTGACGAGCTAGAAAAGTTGGCTTTGATTTGATTACAAAGTCGGCATTAGTGGCGGACCCAAAATTTTATTTAAGTAGGTTCAAATTATAACGAACCACGATAAAAATCGAGAATAATTATCATTTTTTTTTCTATTCCCCTAATACCAGTGGAAAAAATTGGTTTGAGGTGCTATTTTAATTTTAAAATAAATGAAAAAGTACATATATATATATATATTCCCCTAATACTTTTAAAAATATTATTTTGAGATGTTGTTCAATTTAAAAAGAAAAAAATAATTAGATAAAATAATATAATTTCCTAACAAAAAATATCTGAAGTTTAACTACTAATTCTAAGGTTGAAATTTTTTACACATCTTCAATTTAAAATGTTAAATATTAATTTTTTACACATCTTCAATTTAAAATGTTAAATACTAAAATAATAAATAAATAAATAAATAAATAAGTAAATAAATAAATAAATAAAGACAAACTAACCTAACCTTTGTATATGTCAAGGAAGAAGGAAAAAAATACACTAACTTTGTATATTACAAAAGAATTTAAATTAAGTACAATAACAAGTAAGCTATAAATATATAACCTAAACTATTATTAACTATTTAAACCAATTTCAAATAAGTAATAAACTTAAAAGAAAACTGAGCTAATAATTTTAAAATTTTACTACCCCTACTGACTAGGAGTCTATACTCTATAGGACTACTATGATTAGAGGAGTACTATAAATAATTAATGAAGAGTATGGTGGACCCACTATTAATGACAAAAAAACTATAAAAGTTAAGAACAAAAAATAGCCACTGACGAGATTCGACCCCACGCCCTCGCGTCTAATTGAACCCGCCAAAACCAGTGCACTGCACTTCTCCCTTGTATAAGGTGGGTTCATTTTATTTACATATATGATTTTATAGTAAATTTATACATGTTAAAAACAAAAAAATTCGACGAAGCGGGTTCAACGTAGGTCCGTCCCTGGTGGGCATGACACAAAGTCATGAATCATGATATTAATGCTAATTTTGCTTTCCTCAAATCCTACTTTTACTATCCAAATATATATACTATTATTTAATTCCCTAACCCTTTCTTTTCTCCTATTAATATTAATTTTCTACTATACTATCTATATCAGTACATTACCTACCAGTGATTATTCTAGTCTTTCTTTTTGTTTAATCATGTCTTACCAACTATTTGTGGCTGTATTACCTAACGTGTAATCTTGAGCCACGTTTCCTTAATTTATAGTAATTTGCCATGCCTCATGTTATAAGCCATGTAACTAAAAGATGAAATAAAATTTGTTTAATCCGGTTTGAAGGCTACATAAGTAAGAATTGTATATTAGCATAATATTTTACTATGTAATTAATGAAGCATATGGATACCGACGAGGCGACGAATTAATCCCGGAGACACATTTATTCGGTCGGTTAAAAATAATTATATTCACAAATAAATATACACTATTTAAATGTGTACTTTTTTGTATATAATACATTTGCTGGCTATTAATTATTTTGATAGACGATTATTCGTGTTAATTTTTCATTATTTTTCTCACATTTCTAGGTATTAGCATTTGTTCGTGACTCGACAGTGGATTAATTAACATAAGCTATGATTTACTTGATGCAGAAATATGTGTAACTTATCATTAAGCATAAAAAAATGTCTCTCTGATGATCACAACACAACAAATTAAATCCTATTTTTCTTAGTTAATCACTAGTGAACTTAATCGCGCTTCGCGCGGTTATAAAATATCTCGTTAAAATTTATAAAATATTTTTTAAAAATATCAAGTGATTAAAATATTCTATAAAGAGTCTTAATTCATATTTTATTATTAGTAATTAAATTTTATGATTTTTGTAATTTTAAATCGTCTAAGAATTCTCGATCATCTGAAAATATTTCTTATATCGATGAATTATTCTCTTTATCTTTGTTAAAAAAAATAGTTTGATTTAGTAAGATTGAACTCTTAATGCGCATGTGTATATGTTGTGTGCGCGCGCGCGCGTGTAAGCATATATAATATATCAATTCTGTCTTTTGAGGAAGAGGCCACTAAAGAACGCCTTCCAATCATAATGCTTTCATGGATGGGCGGCGTACTCCATTCTTAGTATAAGTTTTCATAAGAATATATGATTTTTTAGGTATATATTTGTTTTATCGAGCTTCTTAAGAAAAAATAAATAATTTTTTTTTCATATTGCAAAAAAAAATATTATGGGTATTTCATGTTTATGTATTAGTATTTTTTTATTTTTTCATTTGTAATTCATGTTTATGTATTTATGGAATCTAAAGTAAATGAAATGAAAAATCGATAATTTACTCATTTTTTCTTGAACAATATGTTTGATAATCAAATTTATTTATATCATATTTACTCTCTCTCTTTATATATATATATATATATATATATATATATTATATTATATTTTAACGTTAGTTATTGAATAAGTGATGTGACATCTTTTTTATTGCGCTTTGCGCAGTTATAAAAAATATCAGTAAATTTAGACATAATTTATCTATAGATTTGATCGTGATAATAGAAACAAAAGAATCAATAATAAAAATAAGAAAATTATAAAATCACAATATAGATATTTTAGTTGAATTGAAGCTTAAAAGAATTACATATTTTTATTGTCAAAAGTTTTTTTAAAATGAAAAGAAAATTTATAAAAAAAAAACCCCATATATTATGAGATTAATATTCTATTATTTTAATTTAGTATAATTTAAATACATATATTTAATTTAAATTTTCTTTGCTTTCATTAAATGGTAAAATTCTTGTTCGAATAATCTTTCTTCTATTCCATTTTCTTTTTTGATATTTTATCTTTTCACAGTCCTTATTTTTCCTTTTACTTTTCACATTATTTAAATTAAAAAAAATCTAAACAAATATTTTTATTGCTAACTTTGTCTCTATCCTCTATTATTATATTTGTTTTATGTATTTTTTTAAATGTTTTTTTCTTCATTTTCTCTTTTCCTTCCTTTATCGTGCTTTCAACTCTTCACGTAATTCTTAACAGTAAAAAATTTATATTTATTTAAGATCTTAATTATAAGATCTGTCAATTCATATAGTACTGTCAATTCTTTTGCTGATTTTTATAAAGTAGAAGAAATAAATAAATTTTAAAAAAAACATAAATTATTCTTCCTATCATGAGAAACACCATAAAAAATATCTTTAAATATTTATTATATATTTTTAATTTATTAATATATTATTTGAACCTTGGTTAGTAATTAACATATTCCTAACAAAGTTACAATAACTAATTTATGCCTAAAAGAAAATATAAACTTGCAATAATAAATAAATCATAAAAATTCAAACTTAAGAAGCTACATAGGTAGAACACACAATGTATAAATTTTTGAGCGTTTGTTGATATTTTCTTCGATAAACTGATCAACATCTAAAAATAGCTTTCATGAAGTCATGTTAAAGCATAAATTTGATATTATAACAACCATATAAGAAAAACACTACTTCAAATATGAAGTAAAAAAGATAATCTTGAGTAAAGGTCTCATGAAAAAGAAAATATGAATCTATATAGACAAAATTGAAGGAATCTTTAAAGAAAACTTAAATAATTCTTCGTACCATAAAAATTAATATAAAAAAATATATTATAAGGCATCTTAAAATTTACAATTAAATAGTTGAAGGTTATGAATATGAAACTTAAAAATCATAAAGTTAATGATATTATTAAAAATAAAAGTTTAATAGGTAGGAGTTATGGTGAATATTTAAAAACAAATAAAAATGAGAAAAAACACTAATAAAGGAGATAAAAAATTATTACAAAGATAATAATGAATATTAATTATACAGTTCTTCAATTATTCCCATATATAATATCATAATTTTCAGTTTAAATCTGTGGAGCATTAATACAATTTTTAAGAATATTCATTTTTAATTATATCCCCTTATTTTATATATGTTAGTACTTTATTTGAAGAGTTAAGTTCAAAAAAATAATTTAAATTTTATATAGATATAGATTTCTTAGATTGAATAAATAAAAGAAAGTAAAAGGAATAAATTAAAAAAGGAAAATAAGCAATTTAAGGAAATGATATAAATAACATTAATGAGTATCTTTAATACGAGTATCTTTATAATGATGAGAATAAGGGAAGAAAAAAAAGAATGGAGAAAAATTTAGGAAAAGAGATCAATAGTATTGATGATGAAAGAAATTAAATATGAGTATCTTTAATATGTTGTAAAATTTTATGTCTTTTAAAATTAGAAAAAGGCCAAAATAACTATAAAAAAATAAATTATTTAAGTTCAAAATAGTAATTTAAATTTTATATAAATATAGATTTCTTGGATTGAATAATAAAAGAAAGTAAAAAGAAAAATGAAAAAAAAATGAGTGATTTAAGAAAATGATATAAATAACATTAATGATGAAGTTAAGGGAAGAAAAAAAATTGAGAAAGTTTTAGGAAAACAAATTAATAGTATTGTTGATGAAAAGAATTAAATATGACTATCTTTAAATATTTTGTAAAATTTGAAAATGAAATTTTATTTCTTTTAAAATTATAAAAAAAAGCTAAAAAAATTAAAAAAAATAATAATAAATTTCAGGCTTTGTAGGAGGCGTTTGGCTTCTTCAAACCAAATGGAAAATAGAGGGCAAATTTTTTATAATAATTTAACAAAAAATAAATTAAATATTTTATCCCATAAAATGTTAAAATCTCTACTTAGTAGGCATTTAGAAGACATGAACCATACAAATCAGAATTTGTTTTTTTTTTTTAAAAAAGAAGGAAAAAGCACGTAACCAATATGATGCAAACCTTA
The DNA here is from genome assembly GCA_003996215.1 of Jaltomata sinuosa. Classification (NCBI taxonomy): domain Eukaryota; kingdom Viridiplantae; phylum Streptophyta; class Magnoliopsida; order Solanales; family Solanaceae; genus Jaltomata; species Jaltomata sinuosa. The sequence goes on along the minus strand of QJPP01000376.1, from coordinate 168,673 downwards.
AGAGTAAGGTGCACTAAAACAATCGGATAATTTATCTAATGAAAGCTAATAATGTTTGAAAAAGTTATAAAATATTATTTTATTTAATTTTTGTATATAATTATTGTACCCACCTTTATATTATGATATTACATTTTTAATTCTCATTTAATAAATTGTATAAATGTAAGTGTATATGCCTTCTTTGAAAGTTAAAATTATATATTTGTTTAACTTTTTTGGATTTTAATTGTCAAATAAAAAAAATAGAAAGAGAGAACAATGGCTAAAGAAATGTAAAACAAAAAAAAACGTAAAAGTCTATATTTTTACATTTACTTCCTTTCCTATTTTTATGTTTTCTTATTTATTGCAGTACTTTCAAATTATTTCTTTGCCTTCCTTCCTTTTCCTTTTTATTTGTTTTCCCCCAAATTCATTACCTTCTCCCTTTTATCTTATAATTTGCCTTTTTTATCTCCTCATTATTCTCCAATTATCATACTAATTTTATTCTCTACTTTTAAAAAGATAAAAAAAATCATAAATTTTTTCCTATAAATTTTCATATCATTTTAATACTCTATAATCCTCATCATTTGTACACCAAATGAGTTGAAAGAAAGAATAGTTACTTCATAGTAGGAATGAGTAAAAAGAAAGAATTATTATTTCATGGTGTGCATCATCTTTACAGTTTGCAAACTGAATGTTAGAGGAGATCCTGACGTCTTTCGATCTTCGGTATATTCAATTCCTTGAAGAAATAAGATTTCATTCTTGTTTTGTTAGATCCTGTAACAATTCTTGTTGACATAAAAGGGTCAACTATACACGAATATATTTTAATAAATTTTTTTATACAAACAAATTAATATTTTCACTTGCCTTAGCCAATAAAGCTTCTCTTGTAATGATTCTTCATTTTTTGTTAATTTTTCTTCAGATTGTGTGTTCTCCTGCCTAATTTTTATACTTTTTTTTAATTGATTGATTGCAATAAGTTCTTGACAACAGTTATAACTTTTCATTCTTTATTACAATAATAAAGATATTTTTTATGTTATAACTTTTCATTATCCTCTTTAATTGCAGGTTAATAGATGCATTATAGGTATTTAGTAAATTATTATATCAAGAAATAAGTGAAAAAAAAGCCAAAAAATTATGGTCAAAGATAAATAGCAATTCTAGCTTTAGAGAGCATCACGTCACCATTTTAAAACCTTATATATATATATATATATATATATATTATATTCTTTTGTTTTAATAATAATTAATTTCTCGTATTGAATAAATAAGAGAAAATAAAAAGAATTAAAAAAAAAAAGAAAAATGATTGTTTAAAGAGATAATATAAATAATATTAATGATGAAATTAAGGGAAGGAAAGACATTAATAGCATTGATGATGAAAATAATTAAATATGGCTATCTTTAATATTTTGTAAAATCTAAAAGTGAGTTTTTAATTTTTTAAAATTAGGAAAAAGGCTCAAAAAAACCACAAAAAAGATAAATAACATTCAGCCCTTAGAAAGCGCCACATCAGCATTCCTAAAACTTTTCTTTATATATATATATAGATTGTAAATTTTTTATTCACATAGTCCATCAATCATTGCTGAATAACTTTATGAAAATCATTTACTATATTAATAGAACTCCAAGACACCTAAATTAAGATCCAAGAAACACATAATTTGATTGTTTCTATGCCTAATTAATTATTCCATCCAAACATCATGGGAAATTTTCATTATAAATGACCGTATTAGATTGAGAAAATTGAAAGTGATGAAAATAAATTGCAATCACAAATAAATTATGATAAAATAGAGATTTTATCGATGAATATTGTGAGTATAATTTTGTTAATCTCTTGATTCTTCTCGTATGATAGGAACGTTGGGCAACAACTTTGACAAACAATGCAATATTTGATGTCTTAGACATACTTTATTAATATCCCATGAGTTTATGAGATTTTGAGATGTCTTTTCAAGGGAATATGTTACCCTTCATATAGACGTAAGCTAGGGTTTATAATAGAGTAGTCTCAAATAACTCTAATAGAGATTGGACTCATCTTGTATAGTCCCATAACATTATTGGAAATAAATCACCCAACTCTTATTCAAAGCCCATCTACACACTCCAGCTGCTTCCTTTTGAGCTAGTCAAGCAGGCGTTGAACACGGACTGAGACTCTCCCGCCCCTTTGACAGCAATTCCTGCACTTGACGTCGGATCTCCTCATTTTCAAATGGAGATATTTTAATTTCTACAAAGGTCTACCCTAAATCCTCCGTTTTAAACCAGTTAGTATTATATATTCCGTTATTTTTTCTTTGTTTTACCTTAAATTTCCTATCTCTTACATAAAGGGGCTTATTAATTTGAATGAATTTAGGGTTAGTAAATTGCTCTAACTAATCAGTTGGTAAATCGGGTTGCCAAACGGATTAGTTACCAATAGAATTGGATTCGTTGCTAAAAGACACTGTGGTAAATTATAATACTTACTATCAAATTTATCAATTTTATACTATTTTGGTGATAAGAAGTAAGAACCAATCTTATGTTACCCACGTTATGTGGAATGCATCTTATGTATATCTTTAATTTAGTCATGCTTAATTTAAAAACTTTATAGAAAACAAGCGACTTATAAGTTTCTTAACCTTTTTCAAACTCTGGCTAGTAGAATGATTGTTTAGTATTGGAATATATCGTCATCAAAGCATTATCACAAAAAGCAAAAGCTACCCATTGCAAAACAAAAATTTATTCAATTATATTCTATTTAATTCCAATGCCAACATAGTTTTAATTTGTACGCAATCATACAACCCTGTAACCGGTTGTTTGGTAGATTGTATTTGGCAATCAATTGTATTTTAATCGATGTACTAACTAATAAGTATCACTTTATGTGTTGAATAGAATTTGAAATAAAAATCAGTGTATCAACAATAAACGAATTAAATTATTTCAAAACAATATGGTTCTTAATGTAAGATATTTCTATTAGCAATTTTATTACTCCTTCAGTCCCAATTTATGTGGCACTGTTCGAATTTCGAGAGTCAAACTATTTAGTATTTAATTTTGATCTTGAACTTGAACATGAAATCTTTGAAGTTTTTTGAAATAACATTTACATATTTGAAAACTGTGTAAAAAGTACTACAAGTCCCAATAAGCCATAATTCATGATATTTCAAAGATATATGGAAAAAATTACAGTCAAAGAAAGACCTGTTTGAATTTCGAAATCCAATATATGTCACATAAATTAAAATGGAGGGAGTATTATTAATCACTATATACAGGGGAGCTAGGGGTAGCGGATTCGAACCCCCTTCGTCGAAAAAATACATTGTATATGTAAGGTCAAATCTAATATATATGTGTATATATTACATATTGAATCTTCTTAGCACAATCTGAGATTCAATTTCGAACCCCATTAGTAAAAAATTCTGCCTCCACCACAAATTAAACTACGTAACTATCTATTCATTTTCAATCGGTCCCAAGGATATTGAGAAGCCAAAAAATAGAGTAAGAATAAGTTTCCAAAAATGGAATGAAGGGATGGGCATATATACACACACACCAAATTTGGCTGACTTTTGGACTCAACCAAAGGCCATATAACATACAAACTCCAATCTTGAAAAGCACATCACATGATATTTGTCCCCTCCCCCACACAAGGTACCTTCCGTACCAATCCGTAACACCCTCCTACCTTTATCTAATTATGAAGTATTATAGTCCCATTCTTTTTCTCTCTCTCTCTCTCTCTATATTTATAGTGCAGGATCACTGTTTATGGGACCTTCCACAACGTTTATAAATAGTTAGGAACAATAATAGGAGTATGTATACGTACAGCTCACTAAAATATGAAACCAGCTGTTTGATTTTCTCATTCTGAACTGAAATAGAAATGATGTCTACTTTCCATTTGCTGATCAAGCATTAGCTACTTTTCTCCAAAAAATGGCTTCTTACTGCTATTCAATTAGTAAAGTGTTACATTTAAAAGAAAGTGAAATGATCGATAACTTCGACAAATATTATTACCTTTGAGATTATTGAACCTTTTTTTAAGGTGTGTGAAATTATGTTACCATCACTCATCATTAAAGAATTTTTAACGTGTTTGATTCGTGAAAAAGAATTAGATCAAAGCCAATGGAAACGTGTTATTATTAGGATAGCTAAGACCAAAAGAAAATGTTAGGCAAAGTTGTAAAGGATAATAAAGTGAAGGAGCAGTGGAGCAGCTTTGGCAATTCATGACACCATGCTCACAAGTCACAAATATACCTACTCGGAAGGCAAATTCTTTACCCGTAAATCGATACAGTTGAATTTCCAAGTGTAGCTTAAGAACAAGCAGATTAAATTGAGCTTACAATGAAATAACAAGAAAATATGCAAATAGCGCAGCATAGCAACAATTGAATGAAAAATGAAGTAAAAAACACTAACAAGTAGAACAATATATATTAGATCTGGATAGTGAGCTTGTACCTTGTGTCGTAGCCTTGGAACAACGTTAGACAAAGAGCTTGAGAACATAAAGCTTTTGTAGTTAAGTAGTAGTAGTAAATATTAGGTGTTTCTTCGAAAATTGTAGAACCCCTTGAATAGAGATCTCGCCCCCATAAAATCTCTTCGGATCTAGATGGTCCTCATTGGCATAATGTCAGTCACATCAATATCAACTCCAGATCCTTTTCGAACTAGATTGTCCTTACTGGTCTTATCCGAAAGATTAATTCAATATAATGTTATCTTTATTGGGCTGCTTTGACCGATTATTCCTGCCACGCGTCACTGCATCATTCATCCATCAACCAAAAACTGTTTTCTCCCCATACAGTCACTTAATCCATCAAGCAAAAAGAACATGTACACATTCATGGAACTCAAACAACTTGAAACTTGCAAGCATCCTAAATTGTTACAAACATTCTCTATAAGTCCAAGGAATCTGACGCAAAGAGTACTTTTAATAATAGGTAGGATATCTCCTCCAACTTTTTGCAATATTCCTTTAGGCTTTTTGCCCAACCTGATTATGGAAGTTGGATCAATCACTATATCAATTAGCACATTCGGTGCATGATTGATCATTTAACTAACTCTTAATTATATAACCCCCACCCATCTTATATCTCCACTTTCCCATAAATTGTTTGGTTGTATTCTAAACGTAGCACATATATCACATATTGGAATTAAGTTCAAAGATTCTAAAAATCACATGGCCAAACAATTTTTATGACTTGATGTGCAAATCCTCAGTCAGCAAAGCTTGAGAGCCACCTAATTATATATTTTTTTTTAAAAAAAATATCAAATGACAAGACCTAATCTACTTGCTGATAAAATTCATCTTAATTACAACTAAAAGACAACTACAGAGTAGTATTGAAGAAGATTGTAGATTACTTTATTAATTATTCTTCAAAAGGTTGCCTAAATTTTACTGAATGAAAATGCTGTTATATATCATACATGCTTGTTTAAGTTCTATGGACGTACAAGGGTGTTTTGGCACCTTTAATGTCCGATACTTCAACCAATTTTACCAAACACGAAACTTCACTTTCAATTTATAACCCTAATTAAAGCTATTTAAAATTAGTCACTATAACTTTTTCGTAAGATAAATAATTTAATTTTATTAATGAGGGAAGAACGCCTATATATATAAAAGCTATATTATATGTACCAAATTGTATGAAACCTACACATTAATATGTATAGTACTTTATCACCAAAATCCAATGGATTTGCTGGTTTGTAAGAAATCACCAAATAGTGAGGCCCTTACATCTGGGTTGAGGGGTTGAAGCCCAGATGGAGTCGTGTATGACTGCCTAAAGGCAATTTTCAATGGCAAAATTTCAGAAATAGCTAATATTGAACAATAAATAAGGCGTCATAGCTAAAGTTTGTCTAATTACAGCACGTAGCAACAATTAGTAGCTGAATATACAAATTAGAGATTGTATATATAAATACAAATTCGCTTTAGAGATTTAGCATGTGAGCCTCGAAATTCACTTTGTATACAAATACAAACCTTTAGAGATTTGTCTATGAACCCCGAAATAACAAGTATACAAATACAAAAGCAAAGTACATTTAGCTATTTAGTTTAAACCTTAGCTACAAAATGTAATTATTTTTAAACCTTAACTACCATGTAATTAAGTCTGAAAGTTCTACGTCGCGTAATATTTTCATTTTTTTCAAATGAACCAAACATATGAGAACTTTTGGACCACTAGAGTTTCTATAAGTACCAGATTTGTTAGTTGTTACATCCCCCATCTGGAAATAGCTTAGCAATATGTTTCTACTCATCAAGAAGGGAAATGTTCACCCACATGACCATGCACCTATACACCAAATAAAACCTGAGTCACAGGAGATCAGATAATTTCATATTGCATCTTCTTTAAAATTTATGAACATGAGAAGAACCATATAAAATACCCAGTTTAGTCATATGATGAGGAAGAATTGTGATTTAGCTCTCTAGTTGAAAAAAATGCATAAATCCATTCCCAAGAAGATCAGGGAGAAAGAGGTGCAAAACACAAATTAAACTCAAAAGGAAATTTTCATTCATATATTCCGAGGAACGACATCTGCAGTAAGAGTTTATATGCAGTCTTTGCAGTCTCACGAAATCATAAATACAAAGCTTCACTTGAAACAATTTTAAGTTTGCAACACCATATACAAAAGTGAGACAAATATGTAGTAAAACTTCTATAAACAAATCTACAAAAGCCTTAAAACAAAGCAATTAATCTACATGTCATCCACCCAAGTTCAAACCCCCCTTCATTTCCCCCTATATCCAAAAAATCCCAGCAGTAAAACCCAAAGCATACCTACATAATACTCCCAATCGCATTCTCAAAGATCTGATCTTCTGAATTGCAATATTGATGATCAGATTTGCTATGGAACCCATTAAAACAACCAACGGATACCATTAGAATAGTAAAATGAAGCCTTTTATTAACTTAAACAATGACTGTTTGGCCACTGAGTACATCCTGAAGCTGGAGAGACCCATCCTTCATTAGATTAACACTTAAGCTTTTGAATCTTTCTCTTGAGTACTGCCGAGATGCCTTTCTCCAATCAGTTCCTGTCTTCATCATTGCTACAAACTCCTCGTAACTGATTTGCCCATCCTGAGAAAATGCAATAATGATGTAAAACTGACATGACACATCAGAGCCAGGAAATAGCAGAAGGAGAAATACGAGCCGACAAATTTACAACTGCAGCATTTACTTTTCATGCTACATTTCCAAAAATCATTCCATCTCTTTTTCTTTTTTGGGTGAATTTTCTGTGTGAATCTTGCAGCATTTAATAAAGATCCAACAAGCTTCTTTTGCAATGATTAATGTTAAGAAACCTTCTAGCTCGTTTCTTTAAATATATTGAAATAGCAATGAAAAAAGGCAGAGTCACTAAACGGAGAGAAGAAGATGAGACTAACCTTGTCCGTATCAACTTCGCGCATGATCTCATTCAGTACATCAGTGTCGCATGCTCCTGACTCATCTGCTAAAGCTTCTTGTAGCTCATCAAGCTCAATATAACCACTTCCATCCTTGTCAAAGAACATGAATGCTCTACGAAAATGCTCATCATTTTCCATTCTCTGTAAGTGGATTATAACTGCTACAAACTCCCCATAGTCCAGGATGCCATTTCCATCAACATCGGCCTAATAAAAAATTAGGTTCAGCAGTCGTCAGGCAAGAATATTTAATTTATCTATTTCTGAGGGGAAAAAATTACTATCTGCAATAGAATTTGTTCAAAGGTACATTTCCCAAATGAAAAAAAAGCTTGAGAAATTTGCATATAAAAGCTGCATCAGATTTACAGCAGAATACTAGGGAATATTTGATGGCCAAAAAATACCCTACAAATGTCAATTAGGTTGTATTGGGACTTAAGAGAGTGCAGAAAAAGAGTTAGTGAAGGCATATAAGATCAATTATTTGGCAGATCAGACATAACCACTACAAACATGGCAGGTTTAAAACCACAAGTTCCAAAAGACTTTATTTCTTTCGTAAACTTTGTGCCAAATCAAACACCGCCACATAAATTATAACGGAGAGAGTATATCACAACAGAGATAACATTTTATGCAACAAAGAGGAGATGCATAACACCATAAGTCCAACCCTGTATTAGTTATCCACTTGTTACAATGCAAAACAAGTATCATATACATTTTTAATATCCCATATAGTCTGAGTTCCATGTATAGTTTATGTGTCTTGATGAAATAATCTAATTGAAACTTTTCAAAAAGCGTACATAAAGAAGGTAGAAATCATTCTGAAATCTATCATGTTACACAGATCACCTTGCAATATCAATCAATTATGTCTCAATCCTAAACAAAAATTGGAGTCGCTATATGAATCCTCCTAAATCTGCTCTGTTCTAGCCCAAGTCATTTTAAATATTACTTAGGCTTGCAAATATCTTGCCTCAGGGAAAAGAAGGGATTTTGTAAAACAATTGGATTTTCAAATTGCGAAGTTATTCATATATTGAAAGACAAATTTCTAACCATACAAATCTCTAACCGGACCAAAAAGCTTCCTCCACAAACATCAGACCAAATGCAAGTGTAACAACAACTAAATCTTACTCTGAACTAACTGGTATCATCTACATAGATCCTTTGCTTCGATTCTCTTGGTTTAGCTTCTTTACCTTCATACATCCAATAAGATGCAATATCCTCCCTATCTCACACCATATAGGAGTGCCGATGTGATAACAATAACTTCTTCAGCCACACCATCTATGGTGTTGGAACTCATGCTTATACTTCCTCAGTTATGTAATGGAATCTCTTGCTTATTTAATAGACTTCATGCAATATATGCATGGTTAGATATAATGAAAAGAGGAGAAAAAGCTAACCCTGAAATGCATGCAACATGCAAGAGTCTTCAGAGCCAATATTTGTGCAAAATAACCATCTGACAGATGTGAAAATGTTAAATGATGCTTCCACCCACCAAAAAAGCTAATCTCCAAGCTATGGTAAAGTAAGTGATGTAGGATGAAAAGACACATGGAACTATCAATTTCCCCTCCCCTTCAAAAGCTCTGGTACTTGAAACAATCAGAAGAAATCAAGCAAGAGAGAAGAGGAATCATTCAGATCACAAGAATAAGGTGGCTGTGACTGCTTTTACATCACTTGGAAGAGTAACTTCTGCCAAACTCACAGTTCAAATGAAGAGATGCAGAGAGAGCGAGAGCGAGCGAGCGAGAGAGCGAGAGAGAGAGAGAATGTGTGTTCCGCAGAACGGATGGAGAAGTGTTAGTTAGATAACACAATCATGCTTTACCTGCATCTATGTATTGATGAGCTAGACTCTAGCAGTAAATTTGTAGTAGTTAAGGACCCTGATACCAAGTCTACTATCAGAAATTCAGGATCAGATAAAAACCAGCATAGAAGAGAGATCATACATACACTCATATAATGTCTTATGTATTACATATATTACACAAAAACTGGGAGGATGAACGTAGAGACTCATAGAGTGAGATGGTTAAACGTGAAGAAACTCAAAAAGAACAAGAAGTTACAGCAGCACATACAAAAACTGGGAAGCATACAGGAAACTGAGTAAATAGAAGCAAAATATGTTCTCATATTTTGGCATATAAAACTTGTAAATCTCATAAAACCACCAGAAGAAAGAACAAAATACTGTTCCAGCGTGTTTAAATAGACAGGAATGTTTACCACATCCATCAGCAACTTCATCTCTGCTTCTGCTAACTGGGATCCAACTTTTCTAAGTCCAGCCTTTAGTTCATCATATGTTATTTTCCCATCACCATCAGAGTCCATCAACGCAAACATCTCTCTAATTACTTCAATCTCTTCAAGTTTCAAGTGTTCGGCAATGACCTAGGCAATTTGACAGGTGCAAAATTACATCAAACTAAAGCACATCCATTTGATGATGGAAATAACTACACAAGCAGTAAATGCCATGGAAAAGTTAGGACATGAGCCAACACATAACACATCATTTACAGTTACATAGCAACTCTCTCTATCTCTTCGATTTAACAAAATAAGGCTAAAAAAGTTTCTATTAGCCTTCTCTTGCATATCTCCACCCATATGTAAAACCAAATTTCAGAATTGTTAGTGCTTAAACAAATTAGAGGCTTACCCGCAATGCTTTCTTTTTGAATCTGTTCATGATAGAAAATTGCTTCAGTCTTGTCCTAACAATATCTCCCAGCGGAACATTTGAAGCCTTTTTGGCATTTTGAATCCAGGGGTGATCTGCAATAAAGTAAACAGACTTGCAGAAATAAAACTTATGACGTGTTTTGAACAGTTTACTATATAAATCTGTCTTTGTTAGTGGACTTCCTTACAAGTAAAATAAGATCTTAGTGAGAATCAGCATATGATTTACATTCAGTTCACCCAATTATACAGTAGTTCCTGTCTTCATTATTGGTCCTATTAATAATTACAAAGGCATCGGAAACTCTGGATATCCCGAATTCAAATATCTGAGTTTCAAGCATGGTCATGAATTTTTAGAGATACCTGAGTCTTCAGGCATGGGCACAGAGGTTGATCTCTCTTAAAAAAGAATCAGGGGAACAAAGGGCGGGGAAGGGTTTCATAACTACTACATAACTGGAACTAACCCAATCCAAGGAAAAGACAAAAAATGCAAAGTGAGGTATACAACTGGATATTTAGTTAACTAACATTAACGGCAAGACATTTCATAAGTGAGACACAAAGCTAGTTACAATACTAAGACATGAAACTATTCCTAACAAAACAAATTTGATTCACAGAGATATATAGCTCAATCAGACAATCACGCCCCAGAACCCGGGATACTCAAGGAGATAGGGGAATAAAAACAAATGCAATGACTATCCAGAAAAATAAAAAAACATTTTTTCCCACAAATCAGTATGCCTGAACGGTGGATCGTTGAAACTAAAGCCATGATTCCTTGAGGAAAGGCTCACTTTTCCAGTACAGTGGGCAGAAAATACAAAAGAGCATCTAGAAAGATGCCCACAATAAATCAGTTTGCATAGAACATTGTATCACACCATAAACAGTTTCCAAATGCCTTTGAACGAATCTAAATCAAACCCCACATTTTTCTTCTTTCTCCTCTAATCTTAAGTAATATACTGAGGATCTTCAACCGTCAACTTAAAAAACAATGGTGATCTATTTCAAATCATCTCTTTGCTCAACATATAGTTTTCCATGTACCAGGGGAGCTGTTTACTTACCAAGGACCTGTTGGGCTGTCAACCGCTTCTTGGGGTCAGGTTCCAGCATCTGTCTAACAAGACTTTTTGCCTTTTCAGAGACTTGAGGCCATGGTTCCCTCTTAAAATCAATCACTCCCCTCAAAATTGCAAGAGCAACACCTTGTTCAGTTTCTGCAAAAGATAATCAGATCAAGATACAGACTTTCAGGAATTACAAGTAATTGCATACATCAGACTCAACAGGAAACTGGAAAAATAATATATACATACCAGCCCAAAATGGAGGAACCCCACATAACAAAATATAAAGGATGACACCAGCGCTCCAAATATCGACCTCTGGTCCATAATTCCGCTTCAACACCTCTGGTGCCATGTAATATGGACTTCCCACAATCTCAGAGAATCTTTCCCCTGATTAATTACTAAGAATTAAACACTTCCACTTAAGACAGATAGAAAAATAATTGGAAGAAGTTAGAAGCCATACCAGGCTTGAAAAAGACGGATAGGCCAAAATCAATGGCCTTAAGAGCAGAATGTTCTTTCTTATTAGCAAACAGAAAATTCTCTGGTTTCAAATCTCTATGCATAACCCCATTAGCATGACACATCCTTACAACCTCAGCTACAGTTCTTGCAACCCCAGCTGCAGCTCTTTCACTGTAATGCCCTCTAGCTACAATTCTATCAAACAACTCTCCACCTTCACACAGCTCCATAACAAGATGAACTGCTTCATTATCTTCATAAGTAGCTCTCAACTTAACAACATTTGGATGATCAGGAAGGCTTGACATAATAGCAACTTCTCTTCTCACATCTTCGATATCCACAGCTGTTCGTAGCTTCTTCTTGGAAATGGATTTGCAAGCAAGTGCTTCTCGGGTCTCCCGGTCGGTGCAGAGGTAGGTAACTCCGAATTCGCCCCGACCCTGTTCTCTTCCTAAGATGTACTTATCGGATATCCGGGTTTTGGGGAAGAAGTCCTTGAGTACTCGGATCGGGGCAGGTGACCCGGAATACGGGTTGGGTCTACGTTCCCGGGGGGACTTCTTTGATTTTGTTTGAGGATCGGATTTGGAAGCTTCTTCTGGTCTTATGCAAGCGTTACAGTTACCCATGGCGAAGAGGTTGCTCCGCCGTTAAAAGTGGTTGCCGGAGGTGGTGGTTGTTGCGGTGGTGGAGATGGAGGACATGGCACGGCAAAGACTTTGCTATTTTTTGTGAGAGAAAAAAGAAAACGCGGGGTCAGTTGGGGAGTAGTAGTTTTTGAATAAAGTCCATTTATTGCCAAATGTTGTTTTGCTCCTATTTTAAAATTGACCATCTTTTTCTATGAATTAACTACTTAAAATTTAAAAAAAAAAAAAAGACAAAGGGCATTTGTTTAAAAAGAAAGAAAGTATTGGAGAAATATCTTGCATCCTTTAAAAAGAATATATTCCAATATTGGTAATGAAAAAGATAGGAAGACAATAAGAATTGAAGGCACACCTATTATTATGTGATAAACGTGTTGTTGTTTCTTTGTTTTTATTTATTTATACGCTTCATAAAAATTAAGAAGAGATGGAAAATGTCAATTAAAAGCTAAGAGGGCATTGAATTGAGATTTGTACTCCTTTATTCACTTTTATTTGTCACGTTTCATTTTATGATAATTAATTTAGCTAATTTTTGAAATTAAGTTGAAGTATACTAATTTAATATTTTAAATTTTAAATTTTAAATTTAGATGTTCGAAAACTATACGAAAAATACTATAAGTTGTGCCTCACCAAGCCTCCCTAAGCGCCTAAAGCCTTACCAAGCCTCGCTAAGCCTAGCCTCACCAAGCCCCGTAAGCTTTGCTAAGCCTCGCTAAGCCAGACCTTCTTGTTGCAAAATTGCATGAAATGTGATGGGAATTCTATTAACTTGGGTAGTTTGCTTTTGTTCTTCCTTTTCATTTACTCTCGTGTTTTTGTTCTTTAATTCGTGCTTTTATTTGAATGTTTATATATGTAAAGTTTATTTTTAAGCAGGTTTTTTCTTCCTTGAAAATGCACCGATTAAGTGTTTTATAATTTTATGATCTGAAGTCTCAGAGAACATTGAATTGAGATTTGTACTCCTTGTTCACTTTTATTTGTCGCGTTTTGTTTCACGAGAATCAATTTAACTAATCTTTGAAACTAAATTAAAGTAGATTAATTAATTTAATATTTTAAATTTTAAATTTAGATGTTCGAAACTATACGAAAAAATACTATAAGTTACAAGTCTTCTCATATTAATATGATACAAAAAAATTAGTTTAAAATATTAATCAAAATTTATGTAGTTTGACTCTAATAAAATAAAACGCGACAACCAAAACTGACGAGGGAATAACAATTAGATATGAATTGTGGTATTTTAATTACTAGGTAGTTCTGTTTGCTATGTGGACGGGGGACTATTGACTAGTATAAATTCCATGGGGTATAATTATTGGCCAACTTCTTCATTGAAAAAAAATTGGATGGAAACTTGGAGGAAATTCTTTAGTGGAAAAGTAAGTTTGGAAGGTATTGTCCAACTGAAAGAATGAAATAAATGAACTTTACTTGCTCAACTATAGAGTTGTTCAACCATAAAATAGCAAATTCCCTTCTAGTACTTAGTCATAATTTCTTATATTTATTTATATTCCCATTACAAAACAAAGCTTTCTAGAAGTTCATATCCACTAGATGAAGCAAACTTAGATATTGACTATTCAACACAAATTTATTTTATTTTAAAAAGGTTAATTTTCGTTGTTTGGAGGCTACTGAGAGAGGTCAAATTGTACTGTTTTTTTCTCCAGATGCCAAGCAAAGTGAAAAAATGAATATATGATGGACTATAATTAACAGACCCAGTCAATTATAATTTCTTTTTCCTCTTTTAACTTTTTTTTGATTGAGTTTACCAAGTCTAATTCTCTCTCCACACCTACCACTGGCTTTCATGATTGCTTCAAGGACCATTAATATTTTCTACAAGAGACTAGGACCATTAATATTTTCTAAAAAAAATTAGAGACCAACTTGAAATATAATAAACTCTTGGTCTCAAAAAAACAATGCTAAAATTCAGAATATAAAAGTCAAGCTAGATTTAACTTGATTTCTTTTTATAGAACTCTACAAAAAAAAATCAAAAAAGAAAATTTTGGACTCATCAAATAACAATAATAATGTCATTTATGAAATACATAGAGCTTTAAAAAGAAAATAATTAAGGGGAGAGAGTCAAACATGATGACATGAAGTTGACAGTTCACTAAACTAGCTACTCTATTCATTTCATTTTAATTGTAGTTTTAGTTATTCTTTTATGTTCATTAAAAAATAATAAATAATAAAATATAATTTTCTAAGTTATTTTTATTTAATAAAAATAGATTTATTGTTTCCTCTTAAATATTATGCATTCTTTTTAAATATTAAGGGTAGAGTTAGAAATAATTGTGAATTTCAATCTTGAATTTCTAAAGCATAATTATTTTGAGATTTTTTTTTTTTTGAGTTAAAGTGACTGTTAATTAGATGACGGGAGAATTGTTAATTGGTAGGTGCCACCTTTTAAATTTAATTTAATTCATATATTTGCATGGACCTAAGTCATGATTCCGGTGTACTAAGTCATAGGTGGATTTGGTGGTATTAAGAATTAAATAATGGAATTCAAGGGTTGAGATTAATTAGTGATTCTAGTAGATGAAGTAGTTGAACAATTTCATTGTTTCATTAACTAAACATACCATAAGATAGATTATTGTTTTGAGTGCTACCAAACTAAACTATATTGGATTGGGAGAACAAACATGATTTCATTGAGCTAATTTTGTAAAAATCATGATGGTTTTTTCCCAACTCCAACCTTAAGTACTCCTGGTAAAAAAATTGGCACAACCAAATGTCCCAAATTAATTTGTAAGACGGTGTAAAACTGCAAATTAAAATGACAAATCAGATATGTACGATATTATTCGCTTTGAGCTCATATATTGTTTTCTCCAAAACATTTTACATCATTAGATATATTTTTGCACTTTATACGTGGGTTACCTTTTTTTTTAGCTATTAATGTGGACTTTGCTCGCACAATAATCTCTATGTTTCACATGATTTATCATCATTCACGGGCTAAATGATGGGCTATTTTGAAAATTAATTGTGTCACCCACATTAATTGAGTATTTATGGCTACCAAAAGTCTACTGACTTCTTTTTTGTGTATGTGTTTTTCAAACCTACGGATAAAAGTAGCAAATCGGTCCGTAGACAGACAAAGCTACTAAGCCAGGCCCCAAGCTGTCACTACGTTGTCTTCATACTCGTTTCATCGAACTATTGGCTTTGATATCAATTGTTGGGTTAAAACAACTCAAATATAAATAATATAGTGTGATATCGTCCGTTTTGGACCAATCCACGCGATTTTCACTAAAAATCCTCACATTATTAGGGTCGTTTGATATGCAGGATGGGATAGACAAGGATATCTCATGTGATTAGTTATTCCACCTTCTATATATATGAGATAACTTATCTCACCATTTTAGTATAAATGAAGAGATAAAATAATTTCAAAAACTAGTTAGTACTCATAATCAAACGCAAAATAAATTAATCCCATATTTTATTCTAAAATTATTATTCTTATCCTACCAACCAAATGACTTGTAGAGAATTTTATACACTTTATATATAGACTAGTTATTTTCTTTTAAACTATCGATATGAAATTTTATTCACGCGCACCACCGAAAGTATCAAACAATAAGATAGTATACAATGAGATAAGTACTAACTAGGCAGCAGGTTAAAGGTCACTATTTGACTAAATGTCATTCTTGGTTTAGGAAGTCAAAATATGGAAGCTAGTTGAACGTAAGACTCCAAAAGTTCTTCAAAAGAATTCTGCGCTAGCATACAATCACAAGAAAAGACTTCACTACGATATTTCTTGTCTAAAGTAAAGTTTGCCATAATTAATTTTCTAATTTAACTATCATCTTTTTGTAGAAGAAAGATATATAGGTCTTGTCACTAGTGATGATATTTTGAAGTAGTATGTGGTTTAAAGTTAACTTTAGTATATATGTGAAATGATTTATTAATCCCTGAGACTTTCTTGTACATCATTTTATGTTAATGGAATGGTTGATGATTTGAGATTGACATGAGGCAGAAATAACATGGGTTCAAATACTTACTGTTGACATTTGACAATAACATAAAACCAAAGTTTCTTAGTCTAATGCTTTGTTACATTGATGTTGTGACGAAGAACTTGGGTCCCATTAGAACCCATTGGCATTTCCTACCATTAAGTCATCCAAATGGTAACGTCCCGAAACAATTAGTATGATATTTTCTTATGATTATGTTGTATGGATTAGCTTATGCATACCTCGATTAATTTACGAGATACTTTTTACATTTCACTAGCATAGGTATTGGATAACTTTGTCCTTCAAGGCTAAACGAGAAGAAATCACCTAGTATTTTTGCCTTCGTTGAAATTTAAACCTGAAATCTCATAATTTTTAACTCACTTTATTGACTATATATTAAGCTTTTTAAAAAAAACAAATTTCACTATTATGCCATACCCTTGAGTGCAACAATTAATATGATTGGTATAGAGGTTTGCCCCGATGTCATTTTATAATATGGTCGTAATACACACAATTTTCAAAGAAAGAATCCATGTAGGAGCAATTTTCTGAGCTTATAAATCGAATAATATTGAGTTGAAATTGAGCAAGATTCTTAATGATAAGAAAGGGACATGTTGCCGTAATATTAAATTAAAGTGTGTGGAAGCAGGTGTAAATGTGTGACTGGATAAAAAATGTGGTCAAGTAGGATAGGCTAAGAGAAAGTCAAGAAATCAGTTTGTTTCGTTTTATTTTATTAAGAGGCAATCCTATAAATGCGTTACTACTATTCATTTGTACAACCAACTTTCTATATGACATTATTTGTGATTTTCTCAAATCTAAACAATATTGAGATTGATTATATCAATCGTATTCAATTCATTATGCTTATTTTGATAGTTCTTGTGTCAATACTTATAAAATTGTGATTCTCTAACACTTATTCCTACATTTTCTATTGACACACAAGTCTCTAAATAGATCAAAAATGATAACCCCCCATCCCAGTAATTTACACACACCAACGAATAGGATCCAACAATTTTTAATTGATATACTAGCAAGAGGAACATAAATATTCACACTAAATTGGACTTTCAATATAATATGAACCTAATATAATTATACCTCAACCTCAAGTCAATGAATTTGACCGGGATAACTCAAACTATATATCAAGTCACTTATAAAGTAATTGCAAGTAAATCTCTATGATAATCATTAATTGATTACCTCATAAAAATGTTGATCCATTAATTGATATATGGTTGGGGGGATCCCATTAATTGGAAGCACATTTGAGTGTTGTATTCAATTAAGAGCAGGAAACAATGATGGGAAAGGTAAGAGCTTTATCATGAAGGGTATCTTTATAACCTGGCAATATAGGCCTTATAAGTAGTTGTAGGCCAAACCAAACAGGAAAACATTAAAAAAGATCACCATGTTGCCAACATTATTATGTTGTTTGGTGCATGGTGTAATGTGAGAAGAAAAAAAAAAGGTGTAAAGTGTTAAGCTTCCACAGCTCATCTCATCCACGCCAACTGAAAAGGAAGAAAAAAAATTAAAGAGGACGAACATAACTTTTTCTTCAGACTTTTTCTCAATTATTCTTTTCCTTTTCTAGAGTTTTAATTAACATTCTTATACCTTTTTCACTTTGCAATTACTGTAGGGCTGTCAATATGGGTCGGTCCAACTCAATCAGGTTTAGCCTACGTGGGCTTTGGAATTTGATGGGTTGGGCTGGTCAGTCATCCACGATGATGAGTCTTAAAATTATTAGTGTCGTCCAATTTTGCGTGGATTGTGGATTGGTCGCTGGGCCGAACCAGCCCATCTTTTCTAAAACATACTTTTTATAATTTCTTTATTGAGGATTTTTTTAAAAAGACTATAGTTTGAGCCTTATTAGCAATTTATAGCTATAATTTTGGTATTAACCATTCATTGCAATAGTTTGAGATGTTAGGCAAATAAAATAAAATGAATAAATAAATAATTTTCTCTTTAGGTGTTAGGCAATTGTATTCGTTGTATTCATAATTCCATTTAGATTATATTGACGATTACAGTTTGTATTGACTACAATGTGCGTGTATACAAATATACAAACAACAAAAAATACTTGAGATTTTATTCATCTGCTCTAATTCACTTGTATTTATTTGCGCATTTAGTCTTTATCAACGAATCCAGTTCGGGCGTAACGTGTATACAATGATAAAAAATAATGATACATGGGACTGTTTTTATTCGCTATAATTTCACTTGTATTCATTTGCGAAAATACAGAAATACAACAAAGAGAGGCAAAAATACAATAATACAAAGAAAGCGGTGAAAATACAAAATACACACACACAGGGGAGGGGGGGGGGGGAGGGAGCGAGGGAGGAGAAGAGAGACGAGCGAGATAGGAGAGAGGTGAGCGAGACTCTGAGAGAAAGGAGAGATGGTAGAAAGAAAGAAGTATAATTATAAAATGTACTATTTTCTTAAAAGTATAATATGAATAGTAAATACATGGGGAAAGGACGCCCCATGGCCACTCGGCCAAACAAATTTCACCAAAAATGATCATTTCAAATTTAACCCATTATATGATCACTCGGCCAATTTAATTCCATCAGATGGCCATTTTTAATTTTGTATAGAAATTGTATAGGATGTGTATAGAAAATGTATAATTATTGTATAAAATATGTATTTGTGTAGGATGTGTATAGAAATTGTATCATTATTGTATAGAATAGGTATCTGTATAGAATGTGTATAGAAATTGTGTCGTTGTTGTATATAATATATATATATGTATATATATATAGAGAAATTGTATTATTATTGTATAAAATATGTATAGCGACACTAGCACTGACGAATTGGCTAGAGAGTAGGATTTTTAATCCCTTGATCATTTGATGGGATTTGTTTCAGCCGACTTGCCATTTATATCCTTGCCCCATTACTTAGCACATATTTGTTACTATGAGATGTAAAATTTCCTTTATCTTATCCAAACACCAAATGTTAGGAACCCATCAAAGTGGCCAAGCCTCCTAAATGATCAAATGCAGCCCAAAATACAATTGTTAGGACATGATCTAGGCGAACAGCCCATTCATCAGAGAAATTAAAACAGCCCATCAAGTTTTGAGGATTTCAGGTGGTATCATCTTTATCAATGATTCTCCTAATCTCTATGTGATCGAAAGAAAATGCATCCATTACTTTTGGGTCTTTTTTCTTGTGAGATAGGTATAATAATTTCGGGATAAAATTTGAGATTAATTTTATCTCATATTTGGTGTAAGGTATTAGCTAATCCTGGGAGTACTATTTTATCCCACCGTTTGTACTATAATGATGGGATTACTATCTCATATGAAAGATGGAATAAAATAGTCCCATGAAATATACCTACTTATTCCATCTCGTGTACCAAACAACCCCGAAGTGTCTATGTAATAGCGCACACATTCTTGACATGCTAATTAAATGACCCTATAAGAGAGCATTTAGCTGTGTCAATATATTTAAGTTTTTCTTATTAAACTCTTGAGGGGGCCATTGGAGTGGTTTTCCAGAATTTGGTATTTGTCACAAGTCATAACTAATGTTTGATGTTAACCAAACCAATTTTGAGACTAGTCTCTGGAGGATTAGCTAATGGACGTGGGCTTTGAATGTTGATTGAACTAATTAGTTGTGTTTTTATTTGGGGGAGACACTAATTATAAGTAATACTATAATAATTTTAAAAGTCTTATGATAAGTCTAGAACCAAGCTATTCTTCACTAAGTAGATATCATCTAATATAAATCTTTTTCTTGCATTGTATTCTATTTTTAGCTACGTGTGTATTAATTCTTCACGGATTAATTTGTAAGTTTACGAGATAACTTTCTTTCATGTGATTTAAGTCTATTCCATCTCCTTTTAACACATTTATTCATCATAGTTTAATTGTACTTATGGATCGATGTATTTCTAGACAGATACAATATATGACCAGACCATTTCAAATAATATTATTCTCATTATATGCTACTTGCATTTTTTAGTGAATGTGATGTGATTTATTTATAATCTTATATGACTACATACGTCTAATTTAATGTAACTTGAAAATTATTTAACGGCTAAAGAGACAAGGTAAGCTTGCTCGGTTATTCCGACCCCACCCAACAAAAAAATAAATAAAATTAAGAAAACACAGAAACAAAGAGGACGAAATCAGAAGTTATGGTTCGAAAATAAATATATGAACATTAATCAGGGCCAAAAGAAAAAAATGAAAAAGAAAGAGATCTTATTGTTAATAAAATAATTTACCGCGTTTTGACCTTGGAGAAAAAAGAGACTTTCTTGAAGGCCAAGACATGTTGCGTAAGCAGTGTCATATATATGGCAACAAAATCAGTAAGAACCTGACAACTCACTGCATAATTTTATACTATATACTTGCACAAATATTAAAGGCTAGGATCATTTTCTTTGATAGTTTTTTTAAAAATTTATTTATTTATTCTTACACTAAATAATATTTTGAAATCTAAAGTTAATTGTTTATAACCATAAAAGCTTAGGTTATTTTGTTAATAATCCTTCAAGAATTTTTTTATTTGTTTTAACACCGTATATATTTCTTTTTCCATAAAAGTGAATTTATATTTTATGTTCTTATGTTAATAATGAAATTAATTTCCAGAATCTAATAATTCACAATATTTATTTATATATTTTTTAAATAATTTAAAAAATATACTAATAAAATATAAATAAGTTTGAAGGAGTATTAATACATATAAATATTTTGAGTTCAATACTATTTAATGTAAGAGTATTATCTTTTTAAAAATCACAAAGAAAATGATACTAACCTTTAATATTTAGCTTGTATACGTGAAAGCAAGAACACGTGGATCAAGTGAATATCAGAGAAATAGCCAAAAATATCAGCAAAGTAGTGTGAAGTAAACTGTACGAAAGTATTTAAAAAAAATAAAAAGAGAAAAAGGAAAATAATACAGTCCTTAACAGTCATGGTAAACCCCACTGGTTTCGCCAAATTGCTTGGAAACTCAATAAGCTGACGGCAAAAAGAGCCGCCCTCTTTAACCCTTTCCTCTTTAACTCTTTCTTTTACTTTTTTGTTTTCCTTTTTCATTCTTTTGGTGGTTCTGCAGCCGCGTCTACCAATTCCCAGGTATTCTCTCTTTCCTTTGAATCTTTTTTCTTCTGCTATTTGTGGTGAGCTCTACTCCATTTGTTTTTTCTTGATGAATCACTAGTCAATGGTTGTCTTTCTGGGGTTTTCTTCAGTTGTTCTGTAATGTGATGTGAGTGGCTGTTGATCTTTTCTTGGTTGTTCTGGTAAGTGTTTGCTGTGTTCTTTTTTTCTGTTTGGGGGTCATGCTTTTTAATTTTGTCTGTTTTTTTATCTTGAATTACTGTTGAGAGAATGGTATTTCGATTGGTATTGATGATTTAGAATGTGGGGGGTTGTTTTCTTTTTCCTGAATCTGATAAAGATGGGTTCTTTGCTTTTTCCTGAAAATGGAATAGACCAATTTCATTTCAAAATTCAGTCTTGGTGAAAAGGGTTATTTACCCTGAACATAGTTTACCAGGACAAAATATATTGAATGGTTGTTATAGGCAAACGTGTAGTTATTCAGACTTCTTAACTTTCTTTGTTCTTATTTTTCCTTTTTTTTTTGGTGTGGAGAATTGTATTGCATTTTAACTTTTAGCAGAATGTGGCGCGACTGTGAGTGACAAAATCCTTGTAATTTTTGGTGTTATTAAACATCCAGGATTTCGGAACACTAGACTCTACTCATGTTAGCACATATTAGTCTTTGTCATTCACATGATAGCATAATTTAATATCTAACAGGTAATTTTCTGCTTTGGTTTTGTGGAAATGCTTTTCATTGATATATCTGTTAAAGGGTTGTAGAACCTTTTTAAATTTTTTTGAGATCTATGTTCTTGTTCTTTCTGAAAAAAACAAGATGTGCTCGAGGTAGTTAACATGCTACAAGCCTATGACGAAGTAAGTTTAGCTCATCATTGACTCATAGTGCTGCAATGGCGCATTTATTCTTTTGCTGAATCTGATAATGATGGGGCCTTTCTTTTTGTTCTTTGCTTTTCCCTGAAAATGGAAGGAACCAATTTCATTTCAAAATTTCGTCTTGGTGAAAAGGGTTATTTACCCTGAATTTAGTTTACCAGGACAAATATATCGAGTGGTTGTTATATGCAAACATATAGTTATTCAGACCAAATGACCGTTAGGGACAAAATTCTTTTTTCTCTTTTCTTCTTGTTCGTGTTATTAAACATCCAGAACTTTCAAACACTAGATTCTAGTCAGTAGGTTTTGCAGTGCTAATTAGGGACAATGCTTGGGATGTTTTTGTTAAACAAACATGAGTCGGTATATGTTAGCGCATATTAGTCTTTGTCATTCACAGGCTAACACTTTGTGGGAATTTACTAGGTATGTTGTTGTTGTTGTTGTTTGTTGTTATGGTTTTCTGAAAATGCTTTTAATTGATGGATTTAGTTTTCTGTTTTGATTTTCTGAAAATACTTTTAATTGATATATCTGTTAAAGGGTTGTAGAAGCTTCTTAAATTTCTTTGAGATCAATCTTCTTGTCCTTTCCGTAAAAATGCTCATCATTGCCTCAACATGCTGCGATGGAGCATTCTTTTTCTAGTACAGGTCCTGTAATTACCAACTCTTTTGTTAGTCCCATATATTATGAGTTGATGTTATTTCAACCTCTCTATCTTTTGTCTTCCCCCCGGAAGTCCACTGGAATCATGCTGGTCATGCATCAATAATAAGAAGGCATTCCTTGGGTTAGTGAGAAGACTATGTGATGATTAATGTTGTGATACTTTTGACGGGTGATGAATATTGATATTGACTAGCCATGTGTATGAGTCAATTATTGCTGATGTAGACATGCTTATTTGAGATTTTATGATGACATAGTCCATTAAGCGAAGTGTCCGATGATAATTTTATAATGTGCCATTAACTAAAGTAGGCAACTAAAAAAGTGGATCATAGTCATAGGGGTTAAAATGAATTTGCCGAAAAAAGTTGTCAATTTATGAATTTCTTGTAGAAACTTGAGTTAATATGTAGTATTGTTTGAATGCATAATTTTCCTTGTTCTCGTGTTTCGCTATTGCATGATGGACACTTGACTGGCTGAGCAAATAATTTGGTGTTTCCTAATTCATTTACGACTTGCTCTGCTGCCTTGCAGATTCTGAGCATCTTTTGTCATTTTCATTATATTTCAATCATGTTTAAGGTCTTTTTTTCCCTGGCTTTTACAACTTTTCAGACTATGCTTCGGGCAAAGCAGCTTGGCACACTCTCCCAGTCAGCTAGGTCCTTTTTTCTTGGTGGATCACGATGTAGTGCAGCAGATGGAAGTTCCTGCACTTGTTCAGAAGATGACACTTGTATTTCAAAAAGGCCACAGACTAGAAATGAGGTTCGACATCCACAAATATCATCCAACTTAGTGTCAAAAGCCTCTGTAGGAGTTGGTGCCTTATTATCCGTAGATGCTGTAAAGGCTGTGAGCTCGAAAAAAAATGAGACTTTAGAGACTCCAGTTTCTAGGCCGCAGGCCATACCCGCATCTACCTTGTCTGGGCGGGTAGAGTCTGTTAATTATGGTAACATTGATGCCGAGATTACTGTACAGTCCTCACCTCCCATCTCAGACCAGTTTGTCCGGGCAGGTATTGCTGCAGTCAGTTTTTTATCTGATGTGGTAAATTATAAGATACCTATGTTAGATGGAAATGAAGTGCTTAGCTCATCCAACAACTGTATGGTGGACCGTACAAAGCCTGTATCCACTGTGAGGCCATCAAATATAAAGACCTCCAGAAATGACAAACTTCAAGGAAAAGCTTCTACTGATACACCTGTTACATCGAACCTTGCAAATAATTCGAATTGCACAAAAAACAAAGGTGATAAATATAATTCAGTCAGAGGCAGAAATCCTGTTTCGAACAATGGTATTGGGGAAGTGGAAACCCATGGTGTTATCACAGATTCTCGTGATCGGAGGAGGACAATGCCTCCAAAGTCGAGAACATATCCAAATCGTAACATGACAAATGTGCGTCCCTCTGAAGGAAAGCTTAAGCAGGAGATTCCTGAAGGTTTCAGCAGGCCACTACGGGCAACAAAGTTGCAAAATGCAGGAGTAATGGTCAGGCAGTTCTCTAATTGTAGCCATGTTGTTGGAACAGTTTCTCACATTATACAACAGTTTAATTGGAGTCCTGAGACAGAAAATGCTCTCCGTGAACTCAACTGTTCATTAGATCCATACCAAGCAAACCAAGTTCTTAAGCAGATCCATGATCACGCAGTCGCTGTTGAATTTTTCTACTGGTTGAAGCGACAACCAGGATTTAAGCATGACGGACACACCTATACCACCATGGTTGGCATCCTGGGACGTGCTAGGCAGTTTGGGGAAATTAACAAGTTGCTTGAGCAGATGGTCAAAGATGGGTGCCAACCAAATGTAGTGACATATAACCGTCTCATTCACAGTTATGGCAGAGCAAATTACTTGCGTGAAGCATTACATGTCTTTAATCAAATGCAGGAAGCTAGAGTTGAACCTGACCGGGTAACCTATTGTACTCTAATTGACATCCATGCAAAAGCTGGTTATCTTGATGTTGCCATGGACTTGTATGAAAGGATGCAAGATGCTGGGCTCTCTCCTGACACTTTCACTTATAGTGTCATCATCAATTGCCTTGGAAAAGCAGGCCACCTAGCTGCTGCACACAAACTGTTCTGTGAGATGGTTAATCAGGGCTGTGTACCAAACTTGGTTACCTACAACATTATGATTGCATTACATGCAAAAGCAAGGAACTATTCTAGTGCATTACAGTTATATCGCGACATGCAGAATGCTGGATTTCAGCCAGACAAGGTGACATACAGCATTGTAATGGAGGTGCTTGGCCATTGTGGCTATCTGGAGGAAGCTGAGGCAGTTTTTACAGAGATGAAAAGGAAGAATTGGGTACCTGATGAACCTGTCTATGGTCTTCTAGTGGACTTATGGGGAAAGGCTGGGAATGTAGAAAAGGCTTGGAACTGGTATCATGCGATGATTAATGCAGGTTTGTGCCCCAATGTGCCTACATGCAATTCTCTGCTCAGTGCTTTCCTTAGAGTTCACCGGTTGCCTGATGCGTACAACTTGCTTCAAAGTATGCTTAAATTGGGTCTAAAGCCTTCTCTACAGACTTATACCTTGCTCCTCAGCTGCTGCACAGAAGCTCAAACATCATTTGACATGTCATTTTGTTGTGAGCTGATGGCAGTCACACGTCACCCAGCGCACACATTCCTTCTTACCATGCCAGCAGCAGGACCCGATGGGCAGAATGTGAGGGATCATGTGGGCAGTTTTTTGGATCTGATGCATAGTGAGGACAGAGAGAGTAAAAGGGGTCTTGTTGACTCAGTTGTTGATTTTCTGCATAAATCAGGACTCAAGGAGGAAGCTGGATCTGTCTGGGAGGTGGCAGCGTTTAAGAATGTCTACCCTGATGCAGTTAGAGAGAAAAGCTCTTGTTATTGGCTTATAAACCTCCATGTAATGTCCGATGGCACTGCTATCATCGCACTGTCAAGAACACTTGCCTGGTTCCGCCGACAGATGCTTATCTCGGGAATTCGTCCAAGCCGCATTGATATTGTGACAGGATGGGGCCGTAGGAGTCGCGTGACTGGATCCTCTATGGTGAGGCAGGCAGTACAGGAGTTACTCAACATGTTCGGCTTCCCATTTCTTGCTCAGAATGGGAATTCAGGGTGCTTTGTGGGATGTGGGGAGCCTCTTATTAGATGGTTGGTCCAGCCTTATGTCGAGAGGATGCATTTGCTATAGTGTTGGGAATCAAGAATTTCTAGCATAAATCACAGTTTTGTCATGGAAGAGGAACTGACCTCCTCAGGAATTAGAATGTGTACTGAATTATGTGTAGTTCATATGGATTTCAGCTAGTTTTCCTAATTTTTTTTTTCTAACTCATCTCATTTTTCGGAGTCTATTTTGTTTGAATCTGACCGGATATTAGGAGTAAGTAATATCGTGTTCGCAGCCAAGCAGGGCCATTTTCCCATTCTGTTTCATAGTTGATCACATTATTGGCTATTGGACGTGGTACTTAATCGACCAAAAGAAGGAAATAGCCCCCGCCTTTTGTGTTACCGTTGACAGGTTCTCCACTTCAGCTTTAATTTTTTCATTCAATTGAATTCTGTTGTTCTGTTTTAGGCAATTATTTG
Organism: Jaltomata sinuosa; assembly: GCA_003996215.1. Taxonomy (NCBI): domain Eukaryota; kingdom Viridiplantae; phylum Streptophyta; class Magnoliopsida; order Solanales; family Solanaceae; genus Jaltomata; species Jaltomata sinuosa. Next base: position 141,764 of record QJPP01000376.1, on the reverse strand, counting down.
ATGTAGCTCACTACTGGACCATTGTGATCGACTCCATTGCTCGTCTTAGTAGTATGTCATTGTCCATAGATTGTATACTTGTAGTCTGATTGAAGCCTAGTTACGGAGTAGTCTTTACTAGTCTTACTCCAGTTCACGACTCCCTTGGTGCCCCAAATTCAGTATTATAGTGAGTTCAAAATGATTATTATAGTGATTATATGTCTACGATTTTAATTTAACTTTAGTGGTGCCTTTTTAATGAGTTGAAAATACCAGGATGAGAGCAAGAAAAGTGAAATTGAGGAGTGTAGGTTATGGATAAAGCATAATTCCTAGAATATTCTGCATGTCTGCGTAGTATATTTTATTTCCAAAGACTTCGTTATCAGGTTATTTTGGTGCTCTTTCATTTCTATTATATAGAAGAGTGAAGATTGGAGCGACCAAGGGCAAAACTGTCATTTCGCTCAATCATAATTCTAGAACCATCGCTTCTTCATCTCTGGTCGATTCCTTTTGACAGTACTACTTTCAGTGACGTTTCTTTGAATCTTGTCATCTGAGTGTTGTGATGTTCAATCTTCGCATATGAGCGTTGCGATTTTAGGTTAGTTTTTCTCTCAATTTTTCGTCCTAATTTTCTTCTGGTTATCGTCAGATTTCCCAATTTGATGGCTTAAAGTCACAGTTGATGTCGTAATTATTCCTATTTCTTCACAAATAGATTCAGTGAGATTTTCTGTTTTGTTGTTTACAACTTGTATTTCTGTTGGCTCAAATCAGTTCAAGTAAAGATTTGGAAAACATGTTGCTTCTCCTTCCACCTGATTGCATTGAGATACGTAAGATCTTATGGTGAGACTTGACTTAGGCTTGGCATAATGTGGCATTAATTTTCCTGATGAAAGTGAATTTGGACAAAGTACAAGTTTGAATGTTAATAAATTTTGACTACTAACTTTATCCACCTCCGTCTAACTTACAACCTGCACAATGGTGAATTTTTTTAGCATTATATGTGCTATGCTTAGTTTGTGGCCATTATTAGTTAGTTAAGAGAAGCATAACGGCTATCTCTATTCTGAAAGTTGAATGCTAAATCCTGACATTTTACACTGTTAAACTCATATATTATCAGCTTCACTAAGTAGGAGGAAGTTGCCATGTGTTTATCATGTAGGTGGTAGGAGACAAAAAAAGTTAAAAATGCTCAAAAATGAACTTGAGCAGATCGTGTCTCTTGCTGGTTGCTGCAATGGGAATGATATTATCGCGTTAAAACAGAGAAATAAAGGTTCCTACGTAGGACGTAGTTTCGTTCTATGTTCCTTAAATAAATGCCCTAACTCCTATTTTACCATGTCACCATTGTGCAGTGGCATTATCAATGCTCTCGAACATTCAAAAGCGTGATAGTTGCTCTATTTATAGAAGTTGAGTGGTAAATCCATACATTTAACGTTGTTAAACTCATACATTTACAACTTCACTACAAGAACTTGGTCAGTTTGTTAGCAGAGTTTTATATCCTAAGATGAAAATATGAAGGAGTCGAGTTTCATTATCATTATTACTACTATTATTTTGATAACAGTATTTACTTCATGTAGTGATAATAAATATATTGATTGTCATCTCTCTATTAAAGTTAAGATGTCTTAGGAAGCAGTTCACCAATGTTTGAGATGCATGCTTTTTGGAAGTAATCAGGAAAATATATCAGTTTATAACTATAACATCTAAAGTTGTTGAGTCAAAACGACTAATTGACGAGTTTGTAAGTGCTGATTAGGTGTTGCAATCAGTGACTCGCAAAGCCAGAAAATTAAAAAGTAACAGTAGAACTTGCGGAAATATTTTGGACAAATATTCCAGGAAAAAAAATTCTCTGTCAGTGAAGATGAAGAGCTATTTTTATCTTTTGTATACTTCAAATGCCATCGGAATCTGTATTTTTGGTGTAATGATTAGTATCTAGAAAAATTAGATCGATCAATGTTGGGATTCCTGGATTCCCTGCGTTTTTAAGGACAGAATTTTTATCTATCTTGTTACTTTTGATGTGTTTTTTCGGGTAGTATGCAAGTAATAAAATTTTGTTTCACTTAAATAATTGATAATAATGAAGGTATGGAGATCTTTTTTCATGATGCTGAAGTTGTGTCAATTACTTGAAATAGGATTAGCATAACTTTGTTGTGAGCTGTTAAAAAAATGGCTATATAAGTTCATGGTGCAAGAAACTGAGGGCTCGTGGTATGTGAGATGGGGTAGACAAGGATATCCCATGGTATTAGCTATCTCACCTTCTATATGGGATAGTTGATCCCACCATTTTAATATATCCCATGAAATTGTTATTTCTTATTCCACCAACCGAACGCGGGGCATTATCCCGGGATTGTTATCCCACCAACCAAATAACCCTTAAGAAAATGTAAGGAGAGGGAAAGGAGAAAAAGCTCTCTGTTTGTTTTCGTGGTAATAGTGTAGCAATTTATAATGTTATTGTTTACTCTTTTACCTCCAACATCACTCCTGTAACTGGAGATTTGTTTTTCTTTATAATACATAAATCTGATTGTTTTGATTTAACTTCATGCTTGACCCTTCTGTGGTCACTAGTCCCATGCTTATTCTTAATACAGCAGACACCAGTTTAGCCTTAGTGGATATGGATGCTTTACAGAATTATGATAGTGCACCCAACCATATCCATCTATCCAACCAAAAAGATCAATACAAAATCAATAAAGTTGGTTTCTTTATGTTCTTCAGCTAAATCTCATCTTCTGTGATATATTCAGTAAGAGAGGAAACCCCACTTGTAAAACCAAACCCCCAGTTGACAATTTCCCACAAAAATCCAAACTTGGTGAAATTTACATGTAAGTCAGTTTTTTTCTTTTTACCCAGCCCTTTTTGCTCCCTTGGTGACTCGAACTCACAATCTTTAGGGTTGGAAGTGACTTACTATCCGAGCAACTCCCTCTTGTCATGAAAACCTCAATATGTTTTTTTTTTTTTGAAATTGGTACTGTTATGAAAACCTTAATATGTTACTATATAATTCAGTGGTTTATCATCCTAGAAGAAGGCGAAAGAAGAAGTCTTTGGTGAAGTTTATCACTCAGGGTTCAGAATCAATGAGTTCTCCATTAGAACAAAGATTCTTTTGGTTCTAAATCATCCAATTCTTCCTGTAAGTTTCGATTCTTCATGACTTGAATTTCTTTCATTGAATCTTTTGGTGAAAGGGAATAATTTGTTGTGGAGAGTCTGTTCAAAGCACACCCTAATGGCTGCTTGATCATTATGTCCACTTCAATGGACTCTCCAAAAGGAATGCAAGTTTTAAAGCCTTTCTTAGAGAAAGGATTAACGGTAACTGCAATTTCACCTGATTATTATTACTTGTTTAAAATTACTATTGCTCAAGCCTGGATTGATAGCTTAGTGAAAGTTAATATAGATCCAGGAATTTTCTTTAGTTCAAAAATTCTCAAATTTTCTAAGACTTGGTTTACTGTACAAGTTTGGTGGGATTTATCTAGATACTGATGTTGTAGTGTTGAAAAGTTTTAGGAAGCTAAGAAATATAATCGGGGCTCAAACTATTGATGTTGAAACAATAAATTGGAGCAGGTTAAATAACGCTGCCATGATTTTTGATAAGGGGCATCCTTTGCTTTATAAGTTCATCAAAAAATTTGCAATTACATTTGATGGGAACAATGGGGTCTTAATGGCCCTTACTTGGTTTCAAAGGTTGTGTCAAGGGTAAGTGGAAGGGATGGATACAATTTCACTGTTTTGCCTCCAATGCCTTTTTATCCGGTTGATTGGAATAGGAATGATAGTCATAGTCTCTTTGGCCGAGGAATGACTCGTTTGAAATGGTTGCTCTTGAAACTCTAGCAGATTCAGAGCGAAAGTTTGGCTGTGCATCTTTGGAACAAACAGAGTAGAGAGCTTGAGGTTGAAGAAGGAAACATAATCCAACATATAATATCAGATTGTTGTGTTTTTTCTGCCATTCTTACTCATCAAAGTTAATAGTATACACAAAAAATAATCAGCGTTAACATGTTCTATTCTTCTTCAAGTGTTATAGGTTTATGGACCACTTCACGTCATTCCAAAAGTTGTCTTGAAGAAAATTAGGTGGTACCAAAATAATGTAGGACCCATGTATTCTACTTCATTGTCTATGTGATTAAGCAAGTTATACAAGATAGAACAGCAAAATTATTGCCAAGTACAATTTAATAGGATAAATATCTTGAATATTTTATTTGACTTTGGCTAAATCTTCAGTTTTCTTTAATATATCAAAGTTACAAGAGCAGTTGGGAGGAAAGGGGCGGTTGTCAATTAGTGAATCGATCCAGTACCACCATATGTAATGTAATGCTGTTTGCTTATTCACTGAATAAACCATCGAGCTCTTGCCCTTTAATTTTGGTTGAGAGTTTGTTCACATTGTTGTTCATGAAATTATGCTAGCTTGACAAAAGCAAGTGAAACTTTACCCTCTAAATCTGTAGGAGACGGATAGCAAGTTTCAAATGTGCTGTCCTACTAACTAATACTGTATAGTTCCATGTGAATGTAATTTGTTCAGAAAATTTATTTTCTTTAATTTGGGGGCAGGGGAAGGGGATGGGGAGGAGATTATAAGGTGGGAAATCAAACCCTGATCAATAAGGTGAAAATTTAGGTAGTCAACTAACTGAACTACTAAAATGAGCCTTTGTGCAGAAAAGTATTCTATGCTTTCAACTCAAAAAAAAAAATGTAGATAAGATCAGCTAATATTTAATCTAGCGCGCAATGGCTAAACAAACTTCCCTAAGATTGCTCAACTTGAAATTTAAAACAGTGTTGATTAAGTTTCTTAGGAAAGGTGTATGCTGTAGATAGTTATTGTCTTTTGAGTAGATACTAATTCACACTTGGGCCAATTCACTTTTGTCTTTTTATTCGTTTTGCACCCACTTTCTCTGGACTTGAGATTGCCTATATCTTTTTTTTCTTCTTCTGGAAATAAGGTGACATCCGAGTATCTGACTTAATATTACCTTTGCGATAATTATTTTATTGAAAATCATGTGTTCTAGATTTCTTTTCCATACACTTCGGTTACAAATTTGGCACAATTACACAAAATTTTTGTGCTATTCCAAAAAGAAGCCATTTTTCTCTGTTTGGATAGCAACAAAATCATTCTCTTTCACTGGTAGGACAAAACAATTTTAACCATGACACTGATGCGCTGTACCAAGGAAAGTAGGCGGAAAAAAAAATCATCTGCACCAATACTCTTTGATGAAAATAGCAGAGACATTAAACACATAGGAACAGGCATGTCAAATTTAAGTATATTGATATAACTATTTTAGTTGAAGACAATAATCACTATGCTGTCTATAGCTTTGGTAAGTTTACAAAGACAAATATCATTTATTGATATTATAGATGACAACTTCTACTTTACATGGCTAAAAGCTCCCAACTCCTGCAACATGATGGTAACATTGTAATTGGGAACATGGTAAAAATACACTTGCAAATTTAATCCAAAAACATGACGTGAAAATTATTACTTTCGGTGTAGAAGAAGATTTGTCTAAACAAAATAAAGAAACTATCATAGTCTAATTTGTTGGGCTCATGGTTAGCACGGGCTATTCCATCTAGTAATTGAACAGAAGGTCGACCAAAGTCAAAAAAAAGTATAGTAAATTTCCTCTGACAGAAGTATAAGTTTACTTTTAACTTATTTGGTGGTTGTGTAATTATCAAATATTTAATTGATTGTAACGCGGTTCAGTGACAACTGACAAGAGGATAATTTTTTTTTTTGAAAGAAAACTAGAAAAAAAAATTGAGGCAAAGATCATACTGTTCTCAAAAGACAGGTCTCGTTTCTTGCCTTTAGGGTCAACCTTTTATTTAATGAATTTTATTTGGTTTATTAGAATTTGAATAACATATGTTGCTTGACAAAATGAGCTTTGTAAAGAAATTAGTTTTTGTATTGCCCATCTATATATATATATATATGCTCTTATCCATGTACATTCCTAATTTAGAATAACAATTAAATTTATATTTGAAGATCAAGAACACATATTACAATAATTAAATATCAAGTTGATGTTTAAAAGCAGAGACTTATCCAAGATTTCAAAACATCAGGACACTATTATTTTTAAAATAAATATTTGATTCAATTATATAAATTTACGGTGACAACAAGTTGACGAGCAACCTTCATATAGTACCTTGTTCCACTTCGAAGTAGTTCGTTAACTACACGTCTTCACCATAGTGCATGTAGCAGTGAGCCAAGGAAGAAATGCGATGTCTTTTCACTTTTTGGTTTAGGACTTTTAAAAGTCAAAAGAAGAACCAATGAGAAAAAGACGATTTTGACTTGATAATTGACACACTCATTGAGAAAATAATAATTGACATGATTATTTTATTATACTATCTCTATTAATTGATGTATAGAGCATGTTTGGCCTAGTGTTGAAAAATTGCTTATTTTAAAAAGCATTTTTATAAAATAGTTTTTCAGAAAAGTAATTTTGAAAAAAACAGTTTGTATTTGACTAACTCATTTAAAAAGTTCTTTTGATAAGCAAATTGTATTTTGCTAAGTTTTTTCTAAAAGTGCTTTTGAGAGATAAATTACGAAAAGGACAGGTATCAATGAACTTTTACTATTAAAATTATTTTATCGAGTGAAATTATTTTAAATATCTATTATAAAAATTTTAATTAAATTTTTATTTTTAATTAATTAAAAAGTACTTATTAAATAATATTGATGGTTGTTATTTTTTGTTTTGTTATTATTCTTATCTACAAAAGTAAAACTTTCACAATTACTAAAATATATATGTAAAATAATATAAATAAATGAAAATTTTGTTTTTTTGTTACCTTTTTTCTGAGTTCACTAGTATATTCAATACTTACCTAATAGAAACGTAAAATAATATATATAAAATAATAATATATAAAACGTAAAATAAATAAAAAATTTATAGTATATGAATGAAGAACGAATTTTTTAAATAAAACTTAGTCAAATTTATGAAATATGCTAATTAATTAACAAGGGATATATTGGTAAATTATGTATAAATGATAGGGATAATTTTTTCTTGAAAAAAATAATTTTCTCCTTCTTCCCAACAGCAGAAAAACTGCTTCTGCTTTTGTTTAAAAGCACTTTTGGTAGTTAGCCAAACACCTTGTTTTGACAAGAAAAAGAATTTTTTTACCTCCCAACCACTAGGCCAAACAGACTCTTAGTAAAAGAAGCAAGACAATTACTTTCATTCCTCTCCTTAGACCGATAATACTACGAGAAAGAAATAAGATGCTAAGGATAAAACGTTAAAAAATATAATTGTCCTTTTTTGATATGTTAAAAGTGACAAGTAAAAATAAAAATCTATTTTGAAATAGTATACAAGTAAAACTAAGCTCAGAACAATATTACTAAAAGGATAAGAAGACAAGATATGTAGATAAAGGTAGAAGAACTTTTCTTCTATTCAAGTGTATCTTACTATGATGAATAACATCTCTATTTATAGGTTGAGAAATCACTTCAAAAGTCACCAATATTAAGTACCCAAATTAATGGGTACATTCCTATCCAAAAGATTCATATCACCTAGGGAATATGTATACATGAATGTAAGTAGTTCATGTACTTAAGTAAATGGACAATCCACTAATACAATGTATTTACAACACTCTTCCTTGGATGTCCATAGATAATGTACCTCGTTAAAACCTTACTAGGAAAAACCCAGTGGAAAAAAGCCTAGTGAAGGAAAAAGAGTACACACATCTTACAATACGCCTTAAGTGTTGCCTCATTAAAAACCTTATCAGGAAAATCCAATTGGGACAAAACCTTCGTTAAGGGAAAAGGAGTGCAGCGCGTATTTCACTCCCCCTGATGGAAATTTCATTTGATATCTTGAAGACAGCGCATTCCAATCTTATATCTCAACTTCTCAAATATTGATGTTGGCAATGCTTTAGTGAAGAAGTCTGCAAGATTATCACTTAAACGGATCTGTTGAACTTCTACCTCACCATTTTGTTGAAGATCATGTGTAAAGAAGAACTTTGGTGTGATGTGCTTTGTTCGGTCTCCCTTGATGTATCCTCTCTTCGGTTGAGCTATACATGCAGCATTGTCTTTGTATATGATGGTTGGAGTATCCCTTTTCAAAGAAAAACCACACATTTCTTGAATATGATGGGTCATTGATCTCAACCAAACACACTCCCGACTTGCTTCATGGATGACTATTATTTTTACATGATTTGAAAAAGTGGCTACCAGTGTTTGCTTCATTGAATGCCAAGATATTGTTGTGCCTCCACATGTAAACAAATATCCCGTCTGAGACCGAGCTTTATGTGGATCGAATAAATATCCTACATCTGCATAACCAATCACTTCCGACTTGGATTCATTAGAATAAAATAAACCCATGCCAATAGTTCCCCGAAGATATCTTAATATGTGCTTAACACCATTCCAATGTCTTTTCGTTGGGGAGGAGCTGAATCTTGTCAATAAACTCACTACAAAATAAATATCTGGTCGAGTATTATTAGCAAGATACATCAGCGCCCCGATTGCACTGAGATATGACGTTTCATCACCAAGAAGTTCTTCATCCTTCTTTTGAGGTCGAAATGGATCTTTATTTATGTCAAGCGATCTCACAACCATTGGGGTACTCAATGGATGTGATCCATCTATGTAAAATCGCTTCAAAACTTTTTTAGTGTATGTTGATTGGTGGACAAATATTCCATTTGTCAAATACTCAATCTGTAGGCCAAGACAAAATTTTGTCTTATCAAGATCTTTCATTTCAAATTCCCTTTTCAAGCACTTAACAGCTTTTGAAAGCTCATTAGGGGTGCCAACGATGTTTAAGTCATCGACATACACAACTATTATAACAAATTCAGATCTCGACCTTCTTATAAAGATGCAAGGACAAATAGGATCATTTTTGTATCCTTCCTTGAGCAAATATTCGCTAAGACAATTGTACCACATTCTCCCTGATTGTTTCAATCCATATAAGAATTTCTGAAGCTTTATTGAACAAGATTCTTTCGAACCTTGATAAGCTTCAGACACTTTATATGCTACATGGATTTTCATAAAGATGTTATGGTCTAATGAGCCATATAAATAGGCTGTGACAACGTTCATGAGGCGCATTTCAAGATTTTCATGAACTGCCAGATTTATGAGATACCTGAAGGTAATTATATCCACCACAGGAGAATAGGTCTCCACATAATCAATGCCAGGCCTTTGCGAAAATTCTTGTGCCACAAGTCGTGCTTTATATCTCACGACTTCACCCTTTTCATTTTATTTTCGCACGAAAACTCATTTGTACCCCACTGGCTTGACTCCTTCAGGTGTTCGAACTATTGACCCAAAAATTTCATGTTTTTCAAGTGAAGTCAATTCTGCTTGAATTGCGTCCTTCCATTTTGGCCAATCATTCCTCTGTCTACATTCATCGGCAAATTTTGGCTCAAAGTCCTCATCTTGTTGCATTATTTCAGCAACAACATTATAGACAAAAATATTGTCAATCACAATATTATTTTGGTTCCATCTTTTTCTTGTTGAGACAGAACTTATTGAGATTTCTTCATTTTCATTATGAACTTCCTCAATGGTCTCAATATTTGTTATGACTCGTGGCTCTTCTTGAGCAATCTCTTCCATATTATGATCATCTTGATTATTCATTCCTTTTCTTTTTCGAGGATTTTTATTCTTGGAACCAATTGACCTACCACGTTTCAAGCGTGGCCTAGACTCATTTGCCTTAACAGTTTGTCCTATCGGGATATCAACTCGAACTGAAACATTAACAACTGGGATATGCGATTTAGTAACCCTTGGAAGGTTAGTAAATGCATTAGGCAGTTGATTTGCAATATTCTGCAAATAAATCATCTTTTGAACTTCTTGCTCACATTGATTTGTTCGAGGATCTAGATGAGATAGTGATGATAAATTTCAATCTATCTCTTTCTCAACTGCTTATATTCTCCCCCTAATATTGGGTATACTGATTCATCAAAATGACAATCATCGAATCTTGCCGTAAATAAATCTCCAGTCATAGGCTTCAAATATTTTATGATTGAAGGAGATTCATACCCAACATATATCCCCAACCTTCTTTGAGAACCCATCTTTGTGCGTTGTGGAGGAGCAATTGAAGCATACACCGCACACCCAAAAATTCTAAGATGGAAAACGTTTGATTCACGATCAAACATCAACTGTAATGGGGAGAATTCATGATAACTGGTTGGTCTTATGCGCACAAGTGCTGCTGCATGTAAAATAGCATGTCCCCACATAGAAACAGGTAACTTTGTCCTCATTAGCAATGGTCTAGCTATCAATTGAAGATGTTTAATCAATGATTCTGCTAAACTATTCTGAGTATGAACATGAGCAACTGGATGTTCAACTGTTATACCAATGGACATACAATAATCATTAAATGCCTGAGATATAAACTCGCCAGTATTATCAAGACGAATTGTCTTTATCGCATAATCTGAAAATTATGCTTTTAACCTTATCATTGGAGCCATCAATCTCGCAAAAGCCATGTTACCAGTTGATAATAAACACACATTTGACCATCTTGTAGATGCATCTATCAAGACCATATAATATCTAAATGATCCACATGCAGGATGAATTGGTCCACATATATCACCTTGTATACGTTCTAGAAACGCAGAGGACTCAATCCCAACCTTAGATGCTGATGGTTTGATAATCAACTTTCCTTGAGAACAAGCAGCACAAGAGAATTCCTTTGATGGAAGAACATTCAGGTTCTTTAAAGTGTGCCCATGTGAATTCTCAATTATTATGCGCATCATATTAAAATCGGGATGGCCCAATCGATTATGCCAAATAATAAAATTATTATAACTAGTAAACCTTTTGTTTACTACGGCATGTGATTCCACTGTACCAATACTTGTATGGTACAACCCAGAATAAAGTGCAGGTAATTTGTCAAGCACAATTTTCTTCTCCGTATTTATTGTAGTAATATAAAGGTATTCAACATTTTCTTCATTCGCAGTCTCAATATGATAGCCATTTTGACGAATAACCTTGAAACTTAATAAGTTTCTTTGAGACTTGCTACAATACAATGCATTATTAATGACCAATATTGTCCCTCCAGGTAGTAACAAGACCGATCTTCCAGAGCCCTCGATTAAATTTGAACTACCTGATATTGTATTAACATATGCCATTTTCATAACCAAATTGGAGAAGTATTTCTTTTCTTTTAGTAGAGTATGAGTTGTAGAACTATCAAGAAGGCATAGATCTCCATTACTCATCGTGGATCCAATTGAAGACTGAAAATTTCTATTAATATTCATAAAAAGTAAAAATACATCAAAAGGAGTACGAAATAAACTAACAACAGGAATTTAAGTACTTCAACATATGATAACTAAAAACACTAAATAAAAACAACAACATAATGCATTTCCCAATTAAATGATCAAACTTCAGTTTCAATCTCCAAAGAAGTCTTCAACCTCCATATGAGTATTATCATCGAGGCCATCAAAAGTATCATCTTTCAAAGCTAAATTTGCTTCAACATTCTCATCATATTTCTGAGAAGTCCTTGCCTGATCATCATTCTTAAGAGTCAAATATGACTCTGCTCGAGCATTGGATGAAGAGGCACCACCTTTATTTCCTTTTCTTTTGAAGGAATTTTGATAGAGTCTGACGAAATATTCAGGTGTACGACATTCACCTTTCCAATGGCCTTTCATACCACAACGATGACAGTTATTTCTTGAAGGGTTATTTTGAGAACTCATGTTGTTCTCCCTTTTATGATGACCACCACCATGACGATTGTTGTATTGTTCCTTGCCCTTGCCCCGTTCACGCACATTATTATGGCCTCGATTATTATTTCTTTTTGTTTCAGATCGGCCATGTGCTTCTACCACATTTGCTTTCGATAACGGAGCAATTCCAGTAGGACGAGCTTGATGAATTTTCATTAAAAGAGCATTATGTTACTCAGCCACTAAAAGACATGAGATCAGTTCAGAGTACTTCTGAAAATTCTTTTCACGGTATTGCTGCTGCAATATCAATTTGAGGTATGAAAAGTAGTAAGTGTCTTTTCCAACATATCCTCATCTTTTATAGTCTCTCCACAAAGTTTCAATTGGGAAGTTATTCTGAATACATTAGAATTATACTCAATTACGGTCTTAAAATCTTGGAAGCGTAAGTGCATCCACTCGTAAAGAGCTCTTGGCAATATCGTAGCCTTTAGGTGGTCATACCTTTCCTTTAAATCAATCCACAATTCAAGTGAATCTTTTACTGTCAGATATTCAATCTTTATGCCCTCATTCAAATGATGACGAAAGAAAATCATAGCCTTCGTTTTGTCCTGGCTCGATGATTCATTATCCTGAGTAATGGTAGCTTCAAGACCTTTAGCAGCTAAGTGGATCTCAGCATCGAGTACCAATGATAGGTAATTTTTCCCGGAAATATCAAGTGCTACAAATTTAAGCTTTGACAAATTCGACATGATAAAACTATAAGAAAAATAGGTGAATCAGGAACAAAAAAAAAACTATTTATAAATAAAGAAATATTGCATGTACAATTACTATATTATATATCCTAGTAAACTAAAAGATTATATGAACTAGTGTTACAGCAACCAAAAATAATGCACCATAAACTTAATGCATTAAAAATAATATATAGAGGTTTTATGCATGTGCATGTGCAGATACTTTCCCTTGAATTTCACGTCCATATAAGAATGTTCAATTTTTTTTTAACAATTGACTAACTATTGAAATAGAATATATATTCTGTTTGTGAAGCATTTAGGAATCAAATAACATATATGGAGAAAAAGATTACTGGTGAGCATAATCAAATAGAGTAAATTTCAAAAATGTGCATCAGCCGTACTACTAACTAACTCACCTTGTTCGGAAGAGAATTTAACACAATTTTGATTAAAGCTTCGTGCTGATAACGTATTGTAAAACTAAGCTCAGAACAATATAACTAAAGGATAAGAAGACAAGATATGTAGACAAAGGAGAGAACTTTTCTTCTATTCAAGTGTATCTTACTATGATGAATAACATCTCTATTTATAGGTTGAGAAATCACTTCAAAAGTCACCAATATTAAGTACCCAAATTAATGGGTACATTCCTATCCAAAGAATTCATATCACCTAGGGAGTATGTATACATGAATGTAAGTAGTTCATGTACTTAAATAAATGGACAATCCACTAATAAGATGTATTTACAACAATATGTTATATATATAACTCTGATATCCTAATAAAAAAACTAAAAAGACAATTATGATTTAGTTTATATTTTATGTTTGGACATCTATTGATGTACTCTTAAGTATTGTGTTTTAATATTTTATTTGTGATGTAGATAAGAAAGTATATTTACTTGATTCAATATTATTACTTCTCCTTGTAATTTTTTTTTTCAACATGCAAATATAACTTTGATTATGTTATTAATTATTAACATAACTGAATAGTCGGACCCAAAAAAACCAAATCGAAAAGAGAAAAATAGAACCAAACCAAATTTATTTTGTCTCGGATTGGATTGCACTTTTACAAACCGAAAATCAAAAAATCAAAATCGAATAATACAAAACCAAACCGAAAAATTGAATGCACACCCCTAGTTTGGACATGCAATTTAATTTTTTAAAGTTGTACAATATTTTTCTTTTCATAAACAAACCTTACAAGTTGTGAAAACTATCAATTTTTTCACAATTCTTACACAATCTTACTAAATGAATAACCATAATTCATAAATAAAATATCACAATATCTAAGACACTATATTGATAAATCACATATCTTTTTATATTTTTTTTTTATAAATAAATATTTACAATTATAAACTTTTAAATGCATATAATATTATAAAAATTCACTAGTCAATAATAATAATAACTCGCTATTCTTTAATATAAAACTTTTACATTGTACGAACAACCTCTCCATTCTGAACATAACTCTTTTTTATAAAATTTTAAATAATGAGCCTTTTATTTTACTACAAATATGAATTAATAGATCAAATTTTATATTTAAGAAAATCAAAATCTCAAATCTGTGATTTTTAAAATCTCATAAAACCGCATGTCTAAACGCTAATTGAAAGCAACTAATCCAAGTAAGTGATCCCAAATAAAATAAAATCTCCATTTTCTCCTCCTGCCAACAGAGACTGAAAAGTTGCTGAGGGACAGTAGGACACAACTTCCCAGACCTCGCCCCTCACGCTGCTTATCCCCTCCCCTCCTTCCTTTTTGTTCGTGTTAGTAGACGGTAGTACTATAGAGTAACAGATATACTCCCTCTCTCTACATATACATACAAAAAACACATTCATCGCCGGTAGATAGCTAATTCTCATTCCGACTCCGACTCCGACTCCGACGCCGGCGTTGCTCTCACATTCCAGTAAGTCTGCTTTATCGCTTTCTGTTTGTATACATGTATCTCTTCTGTTCAATTGTAGATAGATAGGATTTCTGTATAGATAGATATATACTTGTTTAGGCTCATGAGATACATTTATGCATGCGATTATATTGCTATAGAACACATTGATGGTTCACAAGAAGCGGACCCTTGCTCCTCGTCCCAAACACGAAGATGTGGCAATTCCGTTGCTTGAATCGGACCAAAACCTAGTTTCACTGTGTCCGTCACTTCGGAAGAGCAAAAAGGACGTTGTTGAACGTGAGAAGAATGCCTTGTCGTCGTCGTCGTTAGCTTCAATAAAGCTTGAATGTGAGCGTGCCCTAGCATCCCTGCGCCGGGGGAACCATACCAAAGCCCTAAGGTTGATTAAGGAACTGTCTAGCAAGCATGACAACTCGCCTCATGCAGCTCTTATTCATCGTGTACAGGGTACTGTTTGTGTTAAAGTGGCCTCTGTGATTGATGATCCCAATGCTAAACATAGACATTTGAAGAATGCCATCGAGAGTGCTAGGAAAGCGGTATCACTGTCTCCAAATTCGATTGAGTTTGCACATTTCTATGCTAATTTATTGTATGAGGCTGCAAATGAGGGGAAGGAGTATGAGGAAGTTGTGCATGAGTGTGAAAGGGCATTGGCAATTGAGAACCCCATAGATCCTGCAAAAGAGAGCTTGCTGGAGGAGAGTCAACAGAAGGATGAGACACCTCATGCTCGGATTGACCATGTACGGACTGAGCTCCAAAGTTTAATTCAGAAGTCGAACGTAGCATCCCTTTCTACTTGGGTGAAAAATATAGGCAATGGTGTGGACAAAATCAGGTTCATCCCGCTTAGGAGGGTGCCGGAGGACCCAATGGAGCTGAGGTTGGTTCAAGCAAGAAGGCCAAATGAGATTAAAAAGGCGACTAAGACGCCTGAAGAGAGGAGGAAGGAGATTGAGGTCCGAGTGGCTGCTGCGAGGCTGTTGCAACAGAAGTCTGAAACTGTCCAGATGCACAATGATGGAGATAAAGCTCTGGATCTGACAGCAGGATCAGGGCACAGAATTGGCGAGAGGAGGAAGAGCGGTAATTCTAGGAAAAATCCGTCTTCCACCGAGAGAAGGGATTGGGTGCAGTCATATTGGAACTCCTTGACTTTGGATACGAAGAAAGAGTTGTTTAGAATTGCAATTTCAGATCTCAAGGCTCATTTAAGTGCGTCAAAAGACGGACTGGCTATTGAAGTGCTATCTGAGGCTCTATCATTAGCTGAAACTAATAAAGATTGGAAGTCTTGGGCGTGTTGTCGCTGCAGTGAAAAATTTACTGACTCTGTATCACACAACTATCATGTTGTCCATGAGCACATTGGAACTTTGCAGCCTAAATTGCAGTCCATATTGCCTCAGAATGTGGAGAACGAGTGGGCCGAGATGCTTCTGAACTGTTCTTGGGAACCCTTAGATGTTAGTGCGGCTGCAAAGATGCTTGATAAACAATCAAGATCTCAAGGACAGGGTTTTCTTGAGGAACAGCACCCAAGAGATATCACAGAAGAGTCTAAGTATGGCTTTTCTGAGGTTTTCTGCAATGAAGACGAATGTGATTCGTCACCTAGAAAGAAGAAATTTGTGGATATACCAAACAATAATATGGTTGAGAGCAGAGTATGTGATAAGATCTCAGACATTAAGTTGATGGATTGTGATGGGAATTATGATACTAAGAATTGTTTCCTTCCTGACAAGTGGCCACTATCTGATGATCCTGAGCGAGCAAAGCTTCTAGAAAGAATTTCTTCTGTATTCCAGATGCTTATTGAAAGTAAATATCTTGCTTCAAGTCACCTCAGCAAGGTTATTCATTTTGCAGTGGAAGAGCTTCAGGGTTTTGCTTTTGGGTCTCAACTTCTTAGCTACAATGTTGATCAAACTCCCTTATGCATATGCTTTCTAGGTGCCCAGGAATTAAAACAAGTGCTAAAGTTTCTGCAAGAGCTTGCGCATTCTTGTGGCTTAGGTAGGTATTCCGAGAAAATTAGTGCTCGAGATGGATCAAGCAATGCTATTCAAGGATTTGACGACCTGGAAAGAGTAGTTTTCAGTGAAGATGGTTCATGTTTATTGTTTGATGAGCCTTTCCTGCCGTGCAAACTTACTCGCAGCTCATGTCCAGATACAGCTTCTATCGACAGAACTGCATATGTTTTGTCTAGTAATCAGTACCACAATGGAGCTGAACTTGGTTCAGAGGCATTGTTATACTGGATATTCACCGGTCCATCAAGTGTAGAACAATTGGCATCCTGGACTTGTGCAAGAGAAGAGAAAGCACAACAAAGTATAGAAATTCTTCATTTTCTCGAGAAGGAGTTTTATGACCTGCAATGTTTATGTGAGAGAAAATATGAACATTTAGGTTACGAGGAAGCACTGCAGGCTGTAGAAGATATATGTTTAGAAGAGTGTATGAGAAGAAATCATGCAACTGAATTTATCCGACAAAGTTATGATTCTGTTTTGCGGAAGCGGCGAGAAGAGCTCATAGAAAGTGACAACGATGTTACAACTGTTGGCTATAGGTTTGAGTTGAATGCTATATCAAATGTTCTGAAGGAAGCAGAGTCTCTCAATTTCAATCGATTCGGTTTTGAGGAAACCTACAGTGGTGGAGCATCTCAACTATGTGACATCGAGTCTGGTGAAGACGATGACCAGAGACTGAAGGACTACCTTCATCAAGTGGACACTTGTGTGGAAGTTGCACTACAGAGACAGAAGGAACGTGTCTCCATTGAGGTTGGTTCATCAGTCTGGTTTAATGCTGCTTATTATTATTATTATTATTATTTTCCTTTTTGCTTTATTATTTTCTTCTCTACAATTTCTTGATATTCAGCTGAGTAAAACAGATGCTCGAATCATGCGAGTGGTTGCTGGGATGCAACAAATGAAAGTAAAGCTTGGGCATGCATGTGCCCAGGATTATCAGAGGATTTTAGTGACTCTGTTGAAATCATATATGCGGGTGCGTATTTAGCATCTCTTTTTGTGATAGTTCAGTTATTGCTTCTGGGATCTTTTACTGCTATTTCTTTCTTCCTTCATTCTACCATTTACCTCTTTTTACTATTCTTTTATGATGATGATTGTCTTTTTCTTTCTTCAGGCACATCTGGAGGATCTGGCTGAGAAGGATGCTACCGAGAAATCTGATGCTGCAAGTGAAGCTTTTCTGGCTGAACTTGCTCATGATTCCAAGAATAGTTCTGGTGGAGGCAATGGTTGTTCTAAGCATTCACATGAAAGAATTAAAGATAAGAAAAAAAACAGGGAGTATCGGAAAACCAAGGGTTCAAAGGTAAGACTTTTTTTTTCTGATGCAATTGTTAGTGTGTACGAGTTGAGAGGTAATCAGTTGACTTTTATCTGCAGCCTACTAGTAGCAACGAGCTGCATTTGCTTCGCCATCAGACTATGGAAGATGTGTACGTCTTTTCCCAAAGAAATGCTTTCTCCATAAGCTTGAAACTTCATGTTATATAGAAGTCATGACTAACTTTAATGTCAGCAAATACCTTTGCTGTTGCAGCTCATTTGCAGTTACTCATGATGGAGAGAATCAAGGTGATGAAACTGTTGGAAATGATGATTCCCTAGATGAACAGGAGGAGGAGTGTAGACGTAGGATTGAACTCGAAGCTGAGGAAAGAAAGCTTGAAGAAACTTTGGAATATCAAAGACGAATGGAGAATGAGGCTAAACTGAAGCGTCTGGCCGAACAAACTAAGAGAACTGCAAAAACATGTCCAGGGAGTATTGATACAGTTATGAAGTCTGATACTTGCTCAAAGTGCAGTGATAATGGTCAAGTAATCGATGAGCCATTGAAAAGTAGTAAGAAGGTCAATTCTCTTATGCTTGGATTCTCCTATTTCTGTGAGAGTTTCCCATTCTGTTTTTCTTTATTGAAATTGGTAACTTGAGAGTTTTTCCATTCTGTTCTATATTCTGTAGAAGGGAAGTCATTAAATGTTGATGGTGTACTTTTGAATGATATGCTTCTCTAAATTTTAGGCCAAATTAGTCTTCAATTGTAAACATTTCTCATGCAAATTTTGGAATGCTTAATGTAGATGCACGAATTACCGGACAGTTTAGGAAGTCTTTCAAAAATCTGTGCTGAAGGATTGACACAGAGAACTGGTATGGCCTTTGTTTCAATGTCAGGAAGAATTTTTGCTAGCTAAATAAACCCCTTGGCAATACAGTGCAACAGTGACTATCTCACCTGATTATGTAATCTATCATTGCTCTTATTCATGACTGTCAAATGAAGTAACTTCGGAGGACACTACTCTGGTATCTACTCGACACTCTGGAAGGAGAGGTAGATGCCAGAACGATTCTAAGCTTATTGATGTGAATTATCAGTCTGCTACTGATGAAAAGGAAAATGATGAAGTTGGTGAACCAAGAGCTCTGCATTCTTCGCATGGTGAGTTGCAATTGTTTGCTTAACTATTCTGTAGTGCCTTGATTTGCTGGTCCTGAAGAAATACCAGTCTTTGTAATTTATATTCTTTTTGGCCTTATTTTATCATGTATACCGTAGTTGTTTGCCAAATTTCCATGTGAATATTTGGCTTACCTGCTATCTTGGGCAGAAGCTGGTGGATTATTAACAAGCAATAAATCCACGTCTAGTAGTAGTGTCTTCTCTATGAGACAACCAGATCCAATCCCTGAGAAAGGAAGAACCAAATGATAAAAGTTGAAATACGCGTTATATTTCAGGAGTATGCTTGTTTCAATTTAGTTGGAGTAAATTTGCGAGTTATTAACAGTTGTATGGATGTCTAAAATTGGCACTTGCTAATTGATCTGAAGAGCTCGAAGCTTAGTGTTGCTCTCCATTTGATAACCGTATATTTGTATTTGCATCTTTGAGACAAACAAATTGCCACGAAGTTAGTCCTCGATGAACCTTGTCATCCCTTTCCATTTTGAGGTTTAGAGGAGCAATTCGTTTTTCTTTCACTGATATCACAATGAAGTTTTGGTATTGCTTAGTTATATCTTCAAGCTGACATGTTTATATATCTAAACCGTGGGACAAAGTTAGATCCAATTGTATCTGCTATTGGCAAAAGAAAATTGTGGATTTACGAGTCAATTTGGAGCCAATTATAGATTAGCTCCTATCCCTTTTACTTTCTCCACCTTTACCCAAGAAATGAAAAGCCAAGCTGCTTGGCAACGATATCTGCTTTTCCTTGTAGTTTTGTTATTGCCTCACTTTATGTTACCTTGTGGATTCTGTCTATAAACAATCAACTACGATACCTTCTCTGAGTTGATATACCTGTGATTTCAATACTAGGAATTAATGGTCCAGCAGATAGTGGAACAAAGACAAGACAACTACATGTGGAGGATGATGATGAAGAGAGGTTCCAAGCTGACCTTAAGAAGGCCGTTCGGCAAAGCCTTGGTATGCACATTTATCTTTCTTTTCCAGTCACTGACTCTCCTAAAGTGGTTTTATGCTTATTAGTTTGGGCTGTTCTGTATATTGTTTACCAATGCTGTAAAAGTAATTAGAACAAATGCCTGATGTACCTTCTATTTTTCTTTATCTACTGTCAATGTAAAATCTTCTAGAAATATTAATAAAAAGTGTTAAATCTTCTGAAAATGTAATGATTTTCGATGGAGAAAATGATATGCTATAGGCGGAGAATTGTTTGTTTATATTTCCTTCAGTTGGCTTGAAAACTTTAACAACCTCAATATGTGCCTCTTTTGCTAGCTGAGATTTCATTCAAACTTATTGAAGCTGTTTCTCTGTCGTTTGCTTTGGAGGAAGGACTAGTATAGAGAAAAAATTTCATTGTTCCACCACTTGTTATAGTGTTCTGCCCTCATTCTCATTCTTTTCTTTACCTTTCTCATAATGCTAGACACGTTCCATGCACATAAGAAGTTGCCGTTGCTGCCTAGTTCAGGGAACGGACAAAAACTGTTTCCGAAGGCTGGGACTCCGGGCAATGCAAATAGTTCTGGAGATGCAATTAAAATGGATGTATATGGCACTGGGCTAAAGAATGAAGTTGGGGAGTATAATTGCTTTCTTAATGTCATCATACAGGTTTGTGTTCACTAGGACTTATCCTTTTTTCAATCATAGGAGTGAGGTCACTTGTATTGTGCTTCTTACTGTATTTTCATGTGGAGCATGCTCTGAGATATCTCTTATGTTTCTTTAGTCGTTGTGGCATCTAAGAAGATTTCGAGATGAATTCCTGAGAACATCATCCGAACATTTTCATGTTGGTGATCCATGTGTGATATGTGCTTTGTACAACATATTTACTGCTTTGAGCACTGCTTCAACTGAAACATGCAGAAAGACGGTTGCTCCTTCTTCTTTGAGAATTGCCCTCAGCAACCTGTATCCTGATAGTAATTTTTTCCAGGAGGTAAATCCGGAACTGTATCAACCGCCCCCATATTTTTGTAGGAGTCCACCTGCTTAAAGTAACTGGGTTAAATTTTAGTTAACGTGGTATTGATCTACAGGGTCAGATGAATGATGCATCTGAAGTGCTGGGTGTAATATTTGATTGCCTGCATCGATCGTTTACATTAGCTTCAGGTGCTTCTGATACTGAATCTGCAGATAGTAGCTGCATGGGCACGTGGGATTGTTCAAATGGTGCTTGTATTGTACATTCTCTTTTCGGGATGGATACTTTTGAACAAATGAACTGCTATAATTGTGGATTGGAGTCCAGACATCTGAAATATACATCTTTCTTTCACAATATTAATGCCAGTGCCCTCCGTACAATGAAGGCATGTTCTTCAAAGCAATTCTGTGATGACACTTTAATCTCTGTTCAGCATAATAATCCTATAAAGTATTTGGACAATTAGCAATTTACTTTCTCCTGTTTTAATGTCATGTCCTTTCCATTCAGGTTGTGTGTCCAGAAAGCTCCTTTGATGCGCTTCTGAATCTTGTTGAGATGAACCATCAGTTGTCTTGTGATTCTGAGGTTGGTGGATGTGGAAAGCTTAACTACATCCATCATATCCTCTCTACTCCACCACATGTGTTTACAACAGGTATCAATGGTCTTCTAATTTTCCTTTTTTTTTTCTGCTGTGGGTGATTTATATCTCAAGAGAATTGTCACATGGTCCTCAGCTTCCCTTTATATTTCTTTTCCTGCAGTTTTAGGTTGGCAGAATACTTGTGAGAGTGTAGGTGACATAACAGCAACATTATCAGCTCTATCTACTGAGGTGGACATAGGTGTACTTTATCATGGTCTAGATCCTAAAAGCAAACATTGCTTAATATCAGTGGTAAACCTCTTTCGACTTTTCATTGTTTCCTGGAAAAACAAACCTTTAATTTACATGCTGAGACTGAGAGTATTCAGTGCCAATTCATCGCATCACTAGTATTTTCATTATTCTTGGTCACATCATTTGATTACACAATTTTTTGTAACTTTCGTGGCCCATGACAAGTTGTTTTTGTATTTTTGCTAACATTTACCATGTAAGAGGCATTAAATTTCAAATTTTAATTAAGAAAATTAAGAAGCTGAAAAAATAATGAGCTGTCAGTCAATGTGCCAACTGCATTTCGGATAATCATCTCTTGTTCCTGTTTGAAAATTCTTGCATGTTTGTTTGTTATATTGCATTCTCAACCAATTCTTTTTACCCATAAACAAATTGCCGTCTATGAATTATGTGGATATGAACTCATCTTTCCTAGAAGCCTGATCGACAAAAGAAAGAAAAAGTCAATTTTCCTAGGGAGTATCTTCTGTTCATTTTATAAAAGTACTTATGTCATCTTATCAGCACTTCAGGCGGTCTTGATTGATTTTGGTTTAAACGATGACGTTCCCATTAAATGAAAGTTTCTTTAATTTCCATTATGCAATTTCAATAATAATTAGCTTTGCTGTTTCCAGTTCAGAGCTGGATTGATATTGCAAAACTTTAATAATCTAGTTGTACTTGCCATCCACCTTTGCCTATTTTTGTTTTGTGGTCTGTGTTATTATCGTAAACATGCTTAGGATTTGTGATTACTCAGTCCCCCACCCAAAAAAGGAAGAAGCAAAAGGATGTCCAATTTCTTGTCTTGATGTTTTTCTGCACTAAAAGATCTTCCGCAGTCAATAAAATGGGTGAAGCACCCTAGGGTGTGGCCTAGTGGTCAATGAAGTGGGTTAAAGAGCTTTGAGGCTTGAGGTCTCAGGTTCAAACCCCAGCGAAGACAAAAAAACACTAGGTGATTCTTCCGATCTGTTCTAGCCTTGGTGGACAGAGTTACCTGGTACCTGCTGCTGGTGGGAGGTGGTAGGTATCCCGTGAATTTAGTCGAGGTGCACGAAAGTTGGCCCGAACACCACGGTCATCAAAAAAAAAAGAAGGTGAAAACCATGGGAGACCAGAGTTCAAATTCCAATAGAGACAAAAATGTGTTGGTGATTTCTTCCAATTTGCCTAACCCTTGGTGGATAGAGTGTCCTGGTACCTGTGCTAGTGGAAGGTAACAAGTTCTTGGTAGAATAGTTGAGGTGCACGCAAGCTAGAGGGAGGCATCATCATTAGGGAAAACAACGATAACAACTATGCTTCAATCCCAAGATAGATCACCTATATGATTCTCGCTATGCATTTCGCGCTATTGGAACCCATTGCATTCTAATATTCAATCATTTACGTTCTCTATCACTAGAAGTTCTTTATATTTTTTGCTAACATACAAATATCTAACAAGATTAGAGATGATAAATAAGACTATTTAGCAAACAGTAGGCCTAATTTAAGCTTGCCAGCATGACACTATAGATCAACCAAGTTAACTTTGATATTGTTCTAGTGGGGAACCATCTTAAGTTTGATACTATCGGTAAAGAATGAACCTTGGACCTAACTCAATCCCAAAAGCTAGCTCAAGAGGAGAGGATTGCCCAGACCATATAAAGAGACCAATTACCCATTCCATATTCGATGTGGGACTCTTAACACTCTCCTGCACGCCCAGACCTCGTTAATTGGAGTGTGGACAATAGAATATGGGGGCCCAACATCGGTAAACTAAGAATTGGAATGGTCCGACCCTGATGCCATGTAAAGAATGGACCTTGGACCTAACTCAACCCCAAAAGCTAGTTCAAGAGGGGAGGATTTTCTCAAGACCATATAAGGAGACCAATTACCCATTCCATATCCGATATGGGACTCTTAACACTATCGTTGGTGGTTTAAATCTTCTTCTTTCTTTTTTTATGATGATGGTATCTGGACTCCCTCAAAGGTAGGAGTAAGGTCACCGTACGTCCTACCCTTCCCAGACCCCACTTGTGGGATTACACTGAGTATGTTGTTGTTGTTGTTGTCTGGGCTAGCTGGCGTGCCCCTCAACTATTTTATTGTGTACCTACCGCCTTCTGCCAGCATAGGTATCGGGTAGCTTTGCCTACCATGACTTAGGTAGATGGAAAGAAATCATCTGGTACTTCTTGTCTCTGTTAGGTTTTGAACCCTGTTCTCCAAGATTCACACGCACTTCATTGACCACCAAAACCACACCCCTGGGTTGAGTGTTGGTGAAGGTTGAAGTCTGATCTTGGGTTTGTCGAAAAAGTGGCTTACTTTATTGCTTGATATTTATTCAGGTCTGCTATTATGGGCAGCATTATCACTGTTTTGCGTACAGTCGTGATCATGGGCAGTGGGTCATGTATGACGACAAAACTGTGAAGGTAAAAAAATTTAGTTCCTTCTTCCCGTTTGTCTTGTTATTAGTTTAAGTTTTTGTAAATTACGGATATTTGATATTCAGGTTATTGGTGGCTGGGATGATGTTCTTGTTATGTGTGAAAGAGGTCATTTGCAACCACAGGTCCTTTTCTTTGAAGCTGTAAAGTAGTTTGACTCGGAAAAGATGGTAACTCTTTTTGATATCTGAAGCTTCAAATGAAGTTTAGCTTATAAAACATTTCTACCTTATACTGCACCAAAGATGTGATCAGCGTGTTTTTCCATTCATGCAGCAAACACATTGATCTGACCTATGTTCTGTTTTGACTGAGCAAAAAGGTCGCAAATTCATACTCTGGAAAATATAGGTGTATAAACCCAAGTTGTAGTATACAAACAAGTTTTGTCGTGATGAAGAGAGAATAGGAGTCACCGGTGTGTAGACAGATTTCATAGATCCATCTCATGATTGGTGGACATCATATCATAGAAAAGCTAGTGTAGGTTCTGATGCCCTTGATACCTAGATACTGTTGGCAGAAACAAGTTTATGTGTCTGCCAATTCTCTAAATTTTTTGGATCCTTACAATGAGGTGGCATGCTTGAGTATAGTGAAACATTTGCTACCAGTTGCCTGCAAAATACCTTGTATTGATATTGCTTCTGTATACTGGAAATGCTAGGAAATTTGCATCTTTTATCCATTTTCAATGCAAGGAAGTTGTGTATAATGTCTTACTTTTCTAGTGGTGCAGTCTATAGTAAGTCTTCCCCCTCCCAAGCCTCCCTTTGCGGGGACTAAATTTTGAATGCGGTAGAATTGATGGGAATTTTGTGTATGAGAGATGATGACAACGAAATGAAAGAAAAATTGTTATTGGTTTGTCAAGGAGAAAAACATCTTGCTGAATGCCAATTAAGTACTTGTCCTCCTAGTCCCCCTCCTCCCCACCTTTTTTACCTTGGATTCTGTTTTTTTTCCCATTTCACTGAAGTGCTGAAGAATCTGAGTCTCCAAACCTTCTTCTCCACCCTTTGAGTCTGTGGCGTACAATCATCATCCCTCTTGCTTTTTTCCTTGCAATTCACTTTTTCTTCATTAACTGTCTCTTGACTCCGCCTTCTATCAGTGAAGGTGTTAAGTGTGTTGAAAGGGGGTTCAATTCAATTCCCTTCACTGGAAAATTACACTGTACACATAGGGTAAACAAATTCTTTTTGTATCTCTGTGAATTGTTGAATTCCCTCTTTGATAGATAAATGTATTCACTCACTATGCAGGTTTGCGTTTCTTTACAGGTTTCCTATTTCTCTATTTAACATGCATCACTCCTTATATTATACTGTATGTTCATATGGAATGATGTCAGGTGGGCATTTGATACAAAACTTTGTTCGTTGTGTATTATTTTGATATCTAAACTTTCATAACTCCTTTTCTTTTGCTATTTGTATGGCCTTTAATTATTCCTTTCCCCGTATGTAAAAGGACTGATCAATTAATATTCCTCATATTTCAAAGGATTAAGTTTTTGGACAAAAACGAAATACATCATACGAAAAGTTCTATTGGAAACTTGCGTAAATGTACCCCCGTACTAACATAGCTGAAGTATATACTAGTTTACCAACATAGCCAGAGTATACACTACTACACTACATATTAAGATGCATACAACATATAAACGTTACTTTGGTCAAAATCCGAACTTTGGAGGAGAAAGATGTAAAATCATATATTACAGCATTTTTTAGTACACAAAAATTCCGAATACGACTCTTATTGGAGTTCACATTGTACGCTTTGAGTGTATATCTTTGGAACACGAAATACTTTATTGCATACAAAGTATTTACGTCAAATCAATTTAACTTTTCTCCTTTCTTTTTTAATTCCAATGGTAAATACTCACTTAAAGTATTTACATCAAATCAATTTAACTTATTATGGTGAAATAATTTAACATTTTGAATATATACATCAACTTTATTATGATTAAGTAATAAAAACATATGTAGAAAATACAAATACATATTATATATTTATTCATTCGATGTAAACACCTGATATTGACAAATTTTTACTGATTACAGTTCCATATCAAGCTGTTTTTTTTTTTGCAGTCTTACTTTTATCACGGTAAAAATTATAGAAAAAGAGTCAAAAATATCCTAAACTTTTTTAAATAGGTGAATTTTATCCTCCATTACGTTTTTGGCTAAAAATGCCCTTGCCTTTAGTCAACTAATTCAAAAATATCCTTCCTAGTAACGGTTACTCCAAAACAAGAGAAAATGAGTCAATTTTGTCCTTGAACTATTTAAATGTGACTGTTTTTCCTTTAAATTAAAGTTTCAGGTAAGTTCTCTTATTTGTAAAGACTTCAACAAAAAATTATATGAGAGATTATGATATTACTTTTATTATTTGAAATGATAATTATTTTACAATGCCAATTTTATGTATATACGAGGTTTAATTATCAACACTAATTTTCCAATTAAACATCTATTCCTCTATTTTTTTCTTAAAATTATAATATTCATGATTGAAACTTGAGATGACTTAAAGTTTATCATAAGTAATATAGTGTGACAATATATAACTGAATTAGATTTCCTTTATTATACCATGTTAGTGAGTAAATATATTATTATTGACGTAAAAAATAATAATAATCTAAATAGCTATGTAAGAAAAGTATATGAATTCATGTTCAGAAATTATAACTCATACCTAATGCGTAGGCGTAAGGAACCAAGATATATGTATATATTATTTTTGTTTCTTAAAATGGAAGTCTTTATACTATTATTTTCTTATGGTGTTATTATATTTTTCACACATTCAATCCCTCACCACTCCCACTCTCCACCCCACCCAAAAAAAAAAAAAAAAAAACAAGCACAAAGTTGATCCATTTTGAATAGTTCAAAGATAAAAATTGATCCATTTTTATTTTTATTTTGGAGCAACCATTAATAATTAAGAAGAGTGTTTTTGAGCTATTTGGCCAATTAGAAGGCATCTTTTAGCTAATTGACTAATGACGAGGACATTTTTGAGCCAAAAAAATAACAACAGGTAATTTTTGAGCTAATTATTTTATACTTTAAAGTTGTTTCGGGTTTTTTTCAATGACATATACATGACTTTACTTCAATGCATGAGTGGTTCGAGGACTGACTCGTAAAGTCTTTGCTATAGGCATCAAAACTTTGAGGCTCGAAAAAATTTAATAACAAATTTTATTATTTTATTTTTGCTTAGGTAATATTAAAGTTTGTATAAAAAAAGGGTACAAATTCTTTACAGAATTAGAAAGAAATAAAGATTCATATTTCTTAACAACAAAAATATTTTAGAATTTTGGATTAAACTGTTTAAATCTGTATAAGTAAATAAAGATTTTTTTACAACATAATCTAAGATAACGTATTATAAACATATGACTAACATCTTATTATCTTGAGGAAATCTTGTCGATATTAAATGATGATATTACTATGTAAAGCTAAATACTTTAACACTATTAATAATTGTGAAAAAAGAGAGTTTGAATATTTAATCTAAAATTTTAAAGAAATGAGCAAAAGTATTTGTAATTTTTTTTTAAATAACTGGTTTGGGATTGGTTCACTCTTGCATGTGTAAATAATCTTATTTTGTTGAATTTGATCTCTTGATATTTTGCTTATTGTTTTCCTTTTTATTTTAGTCATTATCTATACCAAATATCTTTATTTTGAATGTTAATACTCATATTTGAAATAGCAGTAAAAATAACAAAGATAACACACAAATATATGTTAAATAAAAAGCATTAATATACAATACTAAGATAATAATATAGTGTAAACAACATAAAACACAGTAGTTTGGTCCCTAATTACGTTTTATCCCACTATTTTAAAATATTACATTTTCCCCGATAGTTTAAAAAAAGAAAGACGTGTATCCTTTGTATTTTCGTGTATCCTGGATACATATAACCTCTTCATTAATGGTAAATCTGTTTCTATTATGGCGCTTTAAAAGGAAATAAAATATTTACAATTAATGAGGAGTAAATCATTAATTGTAAATCTATTACTATTAGGGCGCTTTAAAAGGAAATAACAGATTTACAATTAATGAGGAGTAAATCATTAATTGTAAATCTATTACTATTAGGGCGCTTTAAAAGGAAATAACAGATTTACAATTAATGAGCAGTAAATCACGCGTCATTCACTTTGAAATGCATCTGCAGTATCCTCATCTCCACAAACAACTGAAGAATTCAAATTTCAATTTAAAATTACTTGGATACACATCAAACCAGCAAGTAACTCCATTATACAGGATACAAGTAATAATAGATCTCAAATATCTAAGGATACACATTTAAACAGCAAACAACAATAGGTATACTTGGATACACTGTTAACACTGTATCCAAGATTATAAGCTTGGATACATTATAACAGTGTTAAGGATACTTCCCAATATCTAAGGATACCCATCTAAACAGCAAAAAGATATAGGTATACTTGGATACATGTTAATATTGGATACAAGTTTGTAAGCTTGGATACATTGTAACAGTGTTAAGGATACATGTTACCAACATCTCAAATAGCAGGTTGCAGTAGTATTGAGATATATGTTAACATGAATTAATCCTGGATACATGTAACACAAGATTTGCTTACAATGTTATCCCTGGATACGTATTGCTTTGTTTTGATTTGAAACTTTAAATTTACAAAAGTTACACATTTACAACTCAGATAGATATATGTATACTTGGATACATGAAAAATAACACTGGATACATGGTAACAAGTTGGTAACACTGGAAAATAACATCTGGGTTTGCTCTTCACTGCTCAAAATCATCAATGGCGCTTCGTCGGATACTATCTAAACGCTTAAAACTAGATCCGCTTCCGCCGGTTACGGTTCTAGAAAAAATCCAAAAAAATCCGCCAGTTCCGGCGACTCCACCGGATTTCGTCAACGGTGATTTCTTCATCCAGAGGAGAGAAATCAATCAAGCGGCGAGACTGTCGGAGTTTTTGTCGATTCCGGTGGGAGAAAAATTGAGAGAGAAATTGAGGTCTATGAATAATAATATTACTGGAGAAAGGATTAGATTCGAAAACGATTATAGAGAGAAAACAATCGTTGCCTTTAGATACAAGTTGAGTGATTTTAGGCCCTTTTTTAGGGATTGTAGTGGATACAGTTTTTTAATCATGTAATTTCAATTTAATGGGATAAATATAATTATTTTAAAGTATTGGGATATTTAATAATTAGGGTAAGGATATTTGATTATTTATGTAGTTTTTCCAATAATATATTACAGTATTATCCCACAAGAAGTACTCAAGACTACACTGAGATCATCCCTTTTCGACACTATTGATGATAGATAATATTATATCAATGTTAAAGATCGCATATAATTCGAGGTACTCTTATTTTTGAATATTTTTTGTTTAATGATTATGGCCAATAAATATTGATAAACTGAACCTAAGAGGTTTTTACGTAGGTTTTTTCTATCAATTATTATTATTTATTATTATTATTATATTTGTATTTGTTATAATGTCTAAATTCAAGTCTTATAACACTTTTAAATGGAGTGAGTCCCGTCTAATTTCACTCGTGTACAATTAATTTTATAACATTTGTCCACCTTTATAATATCCAAAGGTCAAGTTTTATTTAAATTAAACAACCCTTTAATCCTTGTTAAACTAAAAGTTCGATTGTTGAGTTAGTATTAAGAAGGAAATTTCTAATCCGTATACCTCGTATTCTCTTTCAAATTTAATACTAACCAATCAATGACCTTTTAGTTTAACTATAATTAAGGATTATTTAGTTTAAATAAATTTTGATACGACAAATATCATGAAATTAGATGTGTACCGGTGGAATCGAAGGGATATTTTATTGGAGAGAAGCCAAATTCACATTATATTTAGACATCTAGCATAAATTAAGTATTTATCAAACTTATATCATTTTACTTTTTTTCTCCTTTTTATTCAATTCACGCCAAAGCTTATTTCTTTCCTTTTTGTGGTCTTACTTTTTTTTTTAAACTATAAAAGTTATAAAAAACTTATCTTATGCTTTAAAGTTGTTTCAGATATTTTTCAATGACAAATACACAACTTTACTTTAATGTGGCCATTTGTGAAAGTATGGATATTTAATTTATTTCTTTCGAACTATTTTATTTATCACATTTTTTATTCACACATTTTTTAAGAAAAACATTAAGTAGAAAACATTTATTCCTTTTTTTAATTTAATAGTACTTACATTAATATTTTTTCATATTTGAAAGTGAGCTTGTGTAAGTGAATAGAGAGAAAGTAGGCTCAATAAGTTGACAAGTGGACGTTATGAGAACGACTTAATTATCTAAATACTAGTCTATTTGGTAAAACCTTTAAAAGGGTAAACACGTTTATTTAGAAATAACATAGGATCAAAATGGAGGACACTAATATAGGAAGGAATATACTTGTTTCTAATTAGGAAAAATCACACAGGCATTAATGTAAGTATTCAAAGTCAAATGTAGGGATTTTTTTGGGGTTTTTTTAATTGTATGCCATGCATCTTTTCTTTCAAATTGTAATTTTTGTGGAGGTTTTGGTTGGTCCATCCATGCTTTTTTTTCCCTTCGTAAACTTCATACGGTCTCTAATAACAAAAAAATAACTCAAATAATTTTAGTTAGTCCTTTATTACAAAATCGAGAAACTGTTGAAGGGTTTTTCTATTTTTCTTTCAAAATGTGAAGTTTATGTTTCAAATTTATTCCATTTGGCAAATGAAATATACTAGTGATCAAAACAAAGTGATTACACCTTTTTCCTAGTGCATTTTTCCTTTCTCTCCTCCTCATTTTTAGAGTGTCCACTAGAGAAACCTTTTATTATGATTAATGTCAAAGCCAAAAAGTTTTCCTACTATTTTTAGCATATGTTTTTCCCAAGTTTCATGCATAGAATCTTATGTCCAAAATATAAACTCCTAGTCAATTTAGGCTAGAAATAAGTAATTTTGTATTTTCTCATTTCGTTTTCTCCGCCTAGGAAAAATAAGATCAAAAGAGTAGAGGTGTAACCACAAGTGGTGCACATAATGAGGAGAAAAAGTCCTATTTTTGCTGAGGGAAAAAGTACTAGGCTCTGCTGTTAGTAAAACAAAACAACAAAACAAAAAAACCAATCTCCAACATTTCCGTTTTTCTCTCTCTCTCTTCAATCTCTTACTTTTTACTAAGTCTTACACCAGCCTTGAGCAAAATCCGCTATTAAATAGACATGTTCCAAGACTCCAAATCCTCTGCCATTTGGCTTCTTTCTGTCTTCCCTTAATACTTGTTGTTTACACTCCCTTTCATTCCCATCTTTCTTCATTTTGCATGCCATTCTTGAAACTTTATCCAAGTGTTTGATGCTTTGCAGAACAAAAAATGACTCTCAAGGGTGGCACCAGCCAAGCCTGCGCTGCGTGCAAGTACCAGCGGAGGCGGTGCAAATCAGACTGCCCCTTAGCGCCTTATTTCCCTGCTGATCAACCCAAAATGTTCCAGAATGCACACAGGCTCTTTGGGGTCAGCAACATTCTGAAAATATTGGACCAGCTTGATCCCTCCCAAAAGAAAGTTGCCATGAAATCAATTATCTACCAAGCAAATGCCCGCGACAAGCATCCGGTGTATGGATGTGTGGCGGAGATACAAAACCTATTATTTAACATTCAACTTTACGAGGAGGAACTTCAAGCTGTCCATGTGCAACTAGCATTCTACAGACAACAACAGCAACAACAACAACAGGAGATCTCATCCACCACGCTCAGTGATTCTGTTTCCCAGATACAATTGGGAATGCCCCTGCCTGCCGTTGTTGCTACCCCTCCACCTGGTAATGGCGCTAATGGAAATGGATTAACACTGTTTCAAGATGCGCCTTCCCAATATAATGTTGCTGCAAATGCCGTATTGCCTGTTCAGTCTTATCCCTCTTACTCGAATAATAGTTATGGTGCTTACAACAACACTACCTTTGTGGACACTAAAGAAAATAATGCAGTCAATTCGTTATGGATTCAACAATCATATGGTAATGGTGTTTGCAATAACAACACAATGATCATGCAATCTCAGTTACCAGCTTCACAAACAATTGTTGTCCCACAAGAAGTCACTCAAGACTATGATGAGATACATCCATTTTTTGACACTATTGATGATAGACAATCTTATATCGATTCTAATATCGATTCTAAAGAAACATATGACTCGAGGTATACTCATTTTCTTCGAATTGTTTGTTTTATGGTTATGAACAATAAATGTTGATATAATGAATTTAAGAGATTTTTCATGCACCGGTTGTCTATCAGTTATTATTATTGTTTTTGTGATTCTGAAATGAGAATCTTGTCTCATGCAGTTCAGAATCATCACTGAAAGACACAAGACAGTCCATCGAGCATGTTGCCGAGAATGAATTAAAGAGTGCTGCAGCATGTTTCACTCTTACCAGCATCAACGGATAGAATACAAAGAAATGTAAGAAGAATGATAGCAGAGTGACTTTTTCTTTTGCCATTCAAAATTTTGTTCCATTTAGATATAACTCATTGAGAATGTACTGCCAGTTTTAGAATACATTTCACCAGTGCTGCTATATTTGGTTTTCAGAAAGTTGGACACTAGCTTGTTTTTCTAGTTTTGGTACACTAGAAAAGACTACAAAATTTTAAAATCTTTCATAAGTGACATGACTTAAATCTGTCAGGAGAAGAAACTCCATGTCCTTGATCGCATCTTCAAGATTAGTAAATCTTCTTTATATTTGTGCCCTTCGTTTTCCAGAAAGTTGGCACATTTTGATTTACGTCCCTGCACATATATTTAATGGTGGCCGTGTTAGCTTCCAAAAAATATTTCAATCTTTAATAATAGCCCTCACTGGGTGATACTGTATGTCCTTCTCATTTATAAGTTGGACAACAGGTAGGCAGTTTGTTTCCACTTCTAATTCTTTGTATCCCATTTCTTTTGCTACTTGTAACCCTGTTTTGATGCAACAAGACTTGATGTAGACTTCATCTTACCTGCGTATCGCAACATCCACTTTCCTTGATCATTTCTAAAAATCTCTCCAAGAAGCAACATCTCCAGTTTGTGTCTTGACGCTAGCTTGTTGCCTTCATATAAGATGATTTTCTTCTTTTGCTACAGACTCCTTCCATATGTGCACCTCATTATATGTCCAACAAGATAAATACATACAGAGTTGCGAAGTGGAAAACTGCTACTTCTTGTCCAGAATTTAATGTTAACCCTTTTCTTATTTGGACCATATTATCTCGTGTTTAACACAATCCTACAAATTTAGGCTAGAGATGTAGAGGGAACCAATCCTTTATTTATGAACTCGGCTTCTCTATATAACTATCAAGGGCTAACTATCTGAGTTTTAAAGAAGTTGCTCTAAGGTCTAAATCAGTGTGAGTTTTGCCTGTCCTGTTGCATTACAATGACAATGCTAGTGATCAATCTATGAAGATTTGTTATTTTCTTTGATGGACAGTTTACTTGAGGATTTCTAAACGTTAAATCAAAAGCAAGAGTAGGAGATAGTGCATACTTATAGTGTATAAAAACTGAACAAGCGCAAAAATCTGCCAGAAAGCTTATATACTGAACATACATAGAAGTTTTAATTGGGCAAGGAAAAATTGAAGACATTTGTAATAGATAACACAAGTTCTAGCATGCCTAAATGGAAGCAGTGTTATATTTGACTCAACCATCTATTCATCAGAAATTGAAAAATGTTGAACGAATCGTGCCACAAGTACATTTTGGGAAACTGAACAAGAAATAAATATATTTCTTGTATTTTTTCTTTCCACTGACTTGGTCAAAATTGTTCTTATCGGAAGTTAGCACCATCATCTTGGAGTAAATACGGAATTTAACATAGTCCTCACAGGAAAATACTTTAACATGAATCAGAATACCAGAATCTTTCGATTCTAACACAGGATGAATTGTTGAAATATGTGGTACATGCATAAGTTGGTGAAGGAAAAAAAATATGCTCTACATTTTGAGCTCCTGTGTTCTCTTACATTGTGAGCTCCTGTGTTCTCTTACATTGTGGGAACATAGAATCAGATGTTCATACTTCTCATGGATTTTGATCATACAAGTCTTGTGTTGTACGAACCACAATAGGAGCACTTGTGATAGAGCCAGTGGAAGGAGGCTGTTCCTCTCTTTTCACAATCATTGCATAGTATAGCCTGTTATGACCGTTTTAGTGTCAATAAATTGGTTTAACCCAACCAAAGCATATTCATTCATAAGAATCGGTAAATAGAAAATCGAACCTGAGTCTGGCCAGCATACTCCTCAGGAATCTTCTGTTCAGACAGCAACGCATCTAACATCTCAAAGTACACCTGAAATTAAGCACCACATAAGCTACACATTCGGTACAATTCAGGAAAAGGGTATAAGACACTTTTACGCTAAATAGTTCTCTGACCTGCATGTCCCCAAGTGACTTGCTACATATTGGACATGTGTAATGAGTACAAGTGTATTCCTAAAAGGAGTAGTAAGAAAAAAGAGAGAGGTATTAGCAAAACAGCCTGCAAGTTCACTTTAACTTTAGTTAATCAAGAAACAAAGTATGAGCTTAATACCTGAAAACATACGGAGTGCATCAGATGGCCACAAGGAAGTGCTTTGACAGGATTGGTCGAAGTGAAAATGTACTCGTGGCAGATTGGACAGTTTTCCTCCAGACACTTCTCTCTGCATACGTGAACAGAAAGAGACTTGGACATGCAAGCATTGCAATTCATGCAATGGAAGTAATCAACCCCTAAACCTTTTCCCAACCGGCACAGATTGCAGAAAGGGCAGTGGTAGATTTGCCTGTTCAAAATCTGTTGAGTCAGAACAAGAAATTGTAGTACAGCATAGATAACTTTTTATTTAAGAGGACAGATGCATAATGCAAGTCTATCAAGTAGTACTTAGTTGTCTTTTATCCTCAA
Organism: Jaltomata sinuosa; assembly: GCA_003996215.1. Taxonomy (NCBI): domain Eukaryota; kingdom Viridiplantae; phylum Streptophyta; class Magnoliopsida; order Solanales; family Solanaceae; genus Jaltomata; species Jaltomata sinuosa. The sequence continues at coordinate 106,238 of QJPP01000376.1, read as the reverse complement.
TTACACATAAGAGAGCTCCTAAAATGCTGATTTAGACCGTTAAATAATTCTTCATACCATAAAGCTAATAGCTAACTCCATCACTGTAACCTATTGATTACCCATTTATGCATTATTTTAAGGCAATATATCCAATGAGAAAATGTGAAGCTGAATTTCTCACCTTTCATCGTCAAACAATTTGCAAATTTTGCAATAGTATCTACCCATGGAGAAGCCATCGCAGGAGGGAGTTGTGCAACTAGGACCGATAGGCTGTATTTTCAAGCACTTCATACACATCATCTGGGTGATAGTTTGTCTGCAAGTGTGTCATAACCAGAGTTGGGATATCTCAAGAAGAAAAAAAGAAAAAAAATCTGAATTTATAGATTATCATGGAGACTCACCTGTCCAGACTATGATCAGTAGTTTCATCATGGCACCGTATGCATGTAAAAAGCTTCTTGCAGCATGGAGCAAGAAGCTTGCAGTTCCTCTTGTAATGACTGCAACCAAAAATGGATTCCTGTTCATCACGATAAGAGGGACACTGACCAGGGAATTTCTCCATATCGTTTGCAGCAGCAACCTCAGAATTAGATAGCTTTTGTGTCACAATCCATTGACTGGCAGAAAAAGCAATTAGCTCTAGTCAGACAGATCCCATAAAATTGCAAAAGAATGAATTCAGAAATTCTTCGTAATCATTGTTTTTGCATTTAGGTGCGCATTCATTCACTAAGGACCATCTGATTGGCTGGTAGGGCGGATTGACAATTGTATAAACTTCAGAATTACTCTATACATTGTTTGCTTGGCTGCTAGGAGGAATTAATCATTGTATAAAATTCAGCATTATTTGGTTATAATTTTTATTTTCCTTATAAAATAATACGTGCATAAGTTTATGTGAGAATCTATGTAGTATATTTTATGTGAAATAGAACATGGAATAAGAATACAGTTATTAACAATACATGGATTAAACCAACTAAAATGACAAAAAAACACTCATGATCTTCAAAATTAATTTCTTTAATACAACAAACCAACTAATCTTTGCGTCACAATCCCTACATTACTTGTCTCTTTATTATACAATCTCTGCATAACTAATCTCACATAATTTGTGTTTGAAACAAACCACAGTAAACCATTGAACACCTTCAAGAATTCCAGGAAAATATATTGCAAGATCTCAATATTGCACAGGGAAATGAGACTATCCTTTCTAGATTTATCCATAGTATGTTCACCACACCTTCCAAGGCACCTGGTTTCTAGGTGAAGAGAATAACTTTGGACATTTAAATGACAAGAATCTTTGCTAAACTAGTAGAAGAAACACAAACAAACTACACAATCTAGAAATCAGGTGCAAAAATAGATCATGCTTATGCAGTTTATCTGAGACAAGAATGAATTAATATCCTTGGCTGCTTTTTAAGGAACAAAACAAAGGACAGAAGTTGAAATGTACTTGCCTCATCAGCAAGTTCTGCATGAGGTGTGATTTCTTTTCGGAATCCAAAGACGGGTCACAGGATATTCTCCTAATTACAGCAACCAGTTCCTCTTGAGTCATTAGATGGTGCTCCTGTTTCCTTGATTTGTCAGATAGTTCTATACCCTGGCAAGTTGTCTCTTTCTGAGCAGCACAGTCAACTTTCTTCTTGTCTACCACAGTAGAAAATCGTGACGTATCTTCAGATAGATCAACATTTTGCTTTCTCTTGGCATTGTATGTTTTTGTATCTGTAGCAAAAGATCCATGCTGATCAAAATCACGATTAACAAACTCTGATCCTTTCTCATTCCAGACTCCTTGTTTAACACCATTTCTTGACAAATATGTAGAGACAGCTTCTAGAGGATCAATAGACAATAAAGGAGAAATCTTTGGTTCCTTATCCACATTTACACTCTCTTCTCTCTTTATAGGTTCCCACCATTCTCTCAGCCACTCAAAAAACTTTGTATGTTTTGTAACTTTGCGCAACAAGATCACCATGCCGTGCTGTTCATCTGGTGTTAGAGATGCCATCAGCCATGGAATCATTTCTTGTAGAATCTCTGCTTTTGTTCGTCCAAGCATGTTTCCGACAATCTTTTCTTGTTCCTCAACAGAAAAATGTTCTCTGAATAGTGGCCAGAGTTCAATTTCTTCATGGTTGATGTGATCAGTTAATGTTCTTTGCATAGATATGCATGCATTATGGAGCTTTAAGCAAAGCCTTTTATACTTGAGCTTCTTACCATCAACTACCTCATCATCTTGCAAACTGGTGAGTTTACTTAAGATAACAGAAATCTTGTTGAAATTCTCTACCTCCAAATTATGGTCAAGGGTGTAGGAATGGCTAACATTTTGGAGTGTTACCCTTGATTCCAAAGCAGGAAAGGCAATTTCATCCTCAGAATTGCTATGAAGCCTCAATAGGAAGTGTAGAAGATGGAAGCGTCTGTGAAATTCAGCTAGAATTCCAACATCTTCTGCCAGCTTAACTGATAGGGATACAACATACTGTATATCGTTTCTCAGGGCTTTGTGAAAGAAATGGATAAAGTCTATTGGTATAAACTCACGATTTGGAAAGTTTAAGTCATTGCTTGATCTGGAAGAAGTTCCAGGAAAGAAGGATAAGTTTTTTTGTGAGTCTGAGAAAAATATATGCGTATTGATCCCATAAGAATAAGATGTATCAAGATTCTCAATGATGCCAAGGGGAGAAGGGTGATAAGACACAGTGTTGTTTGATGTCATGGCTGAAGCTGGTTGCAATAACAGATCATTAGGTTCATCAAATGATTGCATGTCCAATTGTGAGAACGGACTTCCAGAATTATTAAATGACTTCTCCAGCAAGGAGCTTCTGCTACTGAACATTTCTTCCAAATCTTTTCTAAACTTTTCAAGAGAAATCTTGCCAGAATAGCCCGTCCGAACCCATTCATACAAGAGAGAAGCAAAGGACCTGTTAACTACGGGAGATCCCAGCATTACATTATTTAGGATCAGTTTGGACTCATCCTCAGATAAATGAGCTGAGAACCAGATAATCATGCACTTTAGCAACCCAAGTGGCAACATCTGTAGGCTTCTGTACAATAACCAGAGCTGCAATTCATGGCTGCAGTACTCTCTAATGACCAAAAAAACCTGTAAGAAACCAGGGATGAAAGAAGAATTCAACATAAAATCTAATTTCCAAGTACAACATAATACTTTGGGAAACAGCACTGTTGTGAAAATGTCAAGTAGATATTGAAGCTTTTTACAAGAGTCTTTAGTAAACATTGAGTTGAGTTGTTCATAAGATTTTGAAGATATACCTCTGATTCTAGAAAATGCAGCTTTTTGCTGACCGTCCCAACAAATGATTCTACTTCCTGGCAAAGCATTTCTACGAGAACATTTAACTGTATTCCACCCTGCAGCTTGCAGTATAGTAATCTCTGTAGTTCCTCAATTTGACTTCCTTCAATAAATTGTTCATGAGAAGTTGATGGGTCACTCTTGGTAACTTCATCTACCAATGGGTAGAAGATTTGATCCAGTGCAATGCTGTAAATAATGAGACTGTTAGAAAAGAATCAAACTAAAGTTGGGCTATACCTATCAAATTCAAAATGATAAACCAGCATTCAACAACATTTTGTAGAACATTGATTACCTGAATTGTGACCATTAGTAATGTTGGACATTCTATCTCACAAAAGATCGTCAATTAGTTGCTAGCATAAACAAAGTTTGTTATTTTAAAACTTCACTAGGCAGAGACAGATTCAAGATTTGAACTTGATGGGTTCCGTCTTTGAAATTCTTAAGCACTAAACTTATTGTACTTTTGAAATTAAAAGTTCAGAATATAATATTTTTAAAATATCTAGTGTTCTCCATATATATATACACATGCCGAGTCAAATTTACTGGTTCAGTTGAACCTGTAGCTAATAAGCTACATCCACCGCTGTCACTAGGCCTTATCAAGGATGAGGTTACACTAATGTCAATGAATTAAGATCAAGCTGATTTTATGTCTAGTACAAGAATTTAGCTCAAAAAGTTACTGAATAAGCAAGCTATAACCTGTAGAAGTTGAGAACATCTGCAAAAAACTTCAACTGAGCTACCAATGACATTAAGGTTGATAAACAAAATGAGCTTCTTAATTGATGTAGTTCCTCCAGAATTTCTTTCAGATCTCTTCTGATAGCAGCATGCCAAAGATAGAAACCATCAATCGGGTTCTTCTTTGTCAGTAGCTTCATTTCACTTGAATGAACAACCATGGTTCCCAGCTTTAACATGTGCTTCATATTGGCTATTCCATAATGAGATTTAGTTCCTTTTACATGTTCTAAGCAGGATTCTGCGGACAGCTCATTATTATCAAGCCATGAGATGAACACCTTCAAAATGAGCATCAATTTGTTAGATTAGCCACCTTAAGCTATTCACTATGTAGTTGGAAAAGAAGGTTGCAATGTACCTCTTGGATAAGGGTCTCTTCGGGTAAAACTACATGAATGAAATTCAGGAAGTCTGTCTTTCCAACTGAAGAAAGAGAAGTTATCACCCAAGGCAAAAAATCCTCCAGTAACAACAGGGGAACACTACATAGATATTGCCAGACAAGCCTGGCCTGTTCTTTGGAAGAGAATCGTTTCATCAACGAAGGGAAGATCTGCAGTGACATATCACATGCCAGAGATTTCAGGAAAAAGAAAAAAGAACAGAAATTTTTGTTAAGAACTAACACATCATATTTGAGGCACTCGAACTATTTCAATTTTAAGTAGGTCAGTAAAACTCGGATGACCTCAAATTTTCACTGATTATGGAGCTATATTAATTAGCTTTGTCTGTTTTAATTTTCAGGTATGTTTAGTGTAATTTATCCTAAAATTTATGGACAAAAGAACATTAAGCTAGTGTTGTACAAGCATATGGAGCTATGTTATCAGATTGGGTTAAAGCTATAAGTTTTTCAGACCCTAAGAGCTCTCACCCTCCATTATATGATAGAGCAAAAGAATGAAATATTCCAACTTATTTAATGAGAGAAGAGTACTGTTAGAGCAAATCTGTGTTGAAGGTTAAGTACCATGACTTTCCATCAAGAAAAAGTCCCAAACATTCGAATGGAAAGAAGTAAAAAAGTGCTATGTAGGGCAAAGAGGATCAGAATATTATAGTTTTTGTTCTCTAACATTGTTTCCGATGGTTTTTACAGGGTATGTCGATGCCCTTGGTGATCAAAATCCTAATAATTTTGGGTTGCGTTGTATGCTAACAGTAGAGCTAAGTATCGTCCATATAACTATAAATCATGTCAACTCTGTGCAATGGTGCATCTCTCATTTTCCATTGGCAAGGTATAAATCAGAATTCCTTTTGTTCAAACAAGTATTAAGGAGTTTAAAAACCAATAGAGGCTAAAAGAGCTAAAAATGAAATAAGCACTATTCAACCTAAAAGGAAATAGTGAAATTATATTTTCGTGAATACCTGCTCCTCTTCTTTCAGCATATGCTGAGAGATAATCGTCTCAATGGTACCTATGTAACACGTAAGTCCATTAAACAGCTTGGCAAACTCCTCCGTTTCCTTTTGTAAGCAATCTATGCATTTGAAGATGGAACTGAACAAATCATCTATACTTTTATGCTCCAAAGAATATGTAAATATTACATTCTTCACTTGTGCATCAAGTGCAAGAAAGACGACCTGTCAAGATTAACATTCCTACCTCAGAAGAGCTGGAGGAAGATGCAGTCTCTCTGCAATGGGTTCAACTGAATCCATTATCTTTGACAAGGAACATGGATATTATATTTGTGAAAACCACTAAAATTTCAACAAGCATTAAACTGAACCCATAGTTTTCGAAAGTATAATGAGTTTAGTCTAACAACATTAAAGGTTGAAACTCATAAAGTTTAAATCTTGAATCCACCTAGCTCTGAGATGAAACGATGTAACTTGAAGATGGGATCTTCAGTGAGCACGATTATGTCGATATTTCATATTGCCTATCTATTATTATTCATTACAATTAAGAAGTGCAGCCTGATATGAAGATGCTACTGCCTCTGTAGAAGTTTGAAACAGAATTAACAGAGTAGGTATCAATAAATAATGGATCCATGCACTAAATTACTGTGTTTGTGTTTCCCTTAACTTCCTAAAGTCAACGGCCTTCCTTGCAGCTCCTCATGATAATGAATTCCAGCAACCACTTAATTACTATAATTGTCACAATAATTAACAACAAACACCAAACTTAGCTTGCAGTAAAGTTCAATTCTTGGTTGCATATTGAGAATCTAAATGACTATTCAAGCATGGATACAAGCAAATAGCATTCACATACATTAATCTAACAACCATTTTACCTCATCTTCAGCAGCGCAATGATACTTATATACAATTTTCAGGAACTCTAAACGCCTGCTAAGATCACGAACTAATTCAAGTCCTTGTGAGCCAGTATCCGATGCCTCCACAGCTACACGGTGGATGTTGGCAAGCTCAAGTATAATAGCCTTATGAGAAATAACGAAAAAGAGAATAGGTGCATCAACCAGTTTCACACCAGCTAAAGAAGACGGCAACAAGTCCACCATGTCCACATCCTTTTCGGGTTCTCCTACGTCGTCCATTTGCAGGGCCAAAACCACCACATATCACCAATGGCAACAGAGACCAAAGGGGAAGCTTCAACATTGATGGTCAATGGACATATAATGGCAAGATCATTAGCTTCTTCCTTGTTTCAATTAAGGCCTCTTCAGTGCCTCTTTCAGTTCAAGCCTTTGTTTTTTTTAATCTTTTTTTTTTAGTTACTATTTTTATATTGATCTATGTTTTGATTTGTTGTGAAGATGACACGCTGGATGATTGAGACATCGAACCTAACGGCCATTGGCGCCTTGTTTATCTAGTTCGGTTGACATTGATTGATTTTGTCTCAGAGCCACACGTCAGGACGCCTTCACAAATCCTTGTGTGACATGCCATTATATTGGATATGACATGTTTAAACAAGCATAATACATAAACGTGTCATTTAATTTAGTCTCACCTCACACGCTCAAAATTGAAGGGCATAGATGTCAACTATGACCAAGTTAAAAAACATATTTATGTATTATGTCATTTAGTTGTTGCTTGGAGTTATTTCATCTTCTAGCACAAAATAATAGTATATAGATTCACTCAATATATTAGTTATACGGGATTTAAATCGGTAATAATCAAATACAGTACTTGATGTGCTGAATTTCATACATAGCAATTAAAATGCTACGAAGCATGGTATTAATTATGCTGGTCTTAATATAAAATTATTTACTTCCTAACTTGCAATCAAACGACGATTTTATGTGGGGAAAAAAAACGACGATTTTATGTGGGGAAAAAAAACGACGATTTATCTCCATTATAACCCTGGGTTTCCTAGGGACCTTTGGGAGGAGAAACAACAATAACATATCAGTATGTTTCTATAAGTGTGATTTGAAGAGGTTCGTGCACAAACATACTTCTACCTTTGAGGAGTAAATAGTTAGATTATTTCAATAGGCTCTCGATTCAGGAAAAATATTTTTACAAAATAGACTTGAAAAAAAAATTGAGATAAAAATATCAAGTAAAAAATACTACTTTCTTTGTTTTAATTTGTTTGACCTACTTTTCTTTTTAGTCCGTTTCAAAAAGAATGATCATTTCCCTTTTTTAGTAACTCTTTAATTTCAACTTTCCACGTGTTATGTTTAGGACCACAAGATTAAAGGGAATTTTAGTACATTTGACATATCTTTAATTTAAGATCACAAGATTCAAAAGTCTTTTTTATTTTTTTTAAACTTTGTGCCAAGTTAAAATAGGTCACTCATTTTGAAATGGAAGGAGTAATTGACAACGGAAATAATAAGAATAACTAAATGCAAGTTAAAATACTGATGTGATCGTAGTAAAATTAAATGACTTTTACTTTATATTCCTTTTTGTTTGTTTCCTAATTGTCTCGTTGTCCGTTTATGGCATCAAATTGGAAGGCTTTGGTCTTGTAACGTGTTACGTGACATGATGCATGACACGTGTACATGTCCAGCTCAGTTTAGGCACGTGTCGAACACATTATATCTCGTGCCTATCGGCTTTTGACCATTGATTTCCAGTGGTTTAACCATGACAAAATTAAATTAGCAGAAGCAAAACTTAATCACTTGTTTAATCTGTAATTAAGGACGGATTCGAGTATTAGTGTCGCCTTTTGGTGTTTCTAATGCGACATTAGGATCCTTCTACTTCATCAATGTTGACTAAGTACGATCTCAGATTGATTACTTCTTATTTTATTCCAACCTTATTGTTTTAATCTGTCAATTATTAATGTTAATAAGATGATTAGTACTATTAATTAGCTCCCACTTCCCTCCCTCGTTCCAGAAGCTTCTTTCGGATATCCCTCTCCCAAGCCTGTTATCGTCCAAATATGAACTGTTCAATTCATTAAATATAGAAATTTTAAATGATTAATTTCAAAGTTTCTTTTTTCCCCACTTACTAAACTTTTATGAATGTACAATTATCTAAACAAATTTCATTGTTGCATAATCTTTTCTCTTGTGTCAAAACGTTTATAGAACTATTAATTAGGGGTCGTTTAGTTCGTAAATTACATAAAAGTTGAAATATAGGGTTGTATAATATATGAAAATATTCAAACTCAACCTTGTTTGTAAAGTAAATCAAAAGTATAACAAGATGGAATAAATTCTGTTTCAGTCTTTTAGTGTTTTACCCTAATGAGCTAATTGTCTTATTAATTATTACATGTATAAATATTATTGAAATTGCAATACAAGATTAAATCGGTTTTGTTTATATTAGAAGCAACGCTAACCAAATGCAATATAAAATAATCACAAAATTTATATCAAAATTATTATTTTTATTCATGATAAAGAAAACGACCCCTAAGCCCTACAGTTTATTTCAAGACTAGAAAGGAGACTAATAGAATTTAAAAACTTGTTAATCCTTCTCCATTTTAATAAATTAAAAGGAAAACTCATCTTCATTGTTTAGTAGTGGCAACCTTCATTTAATTAAGATTTACTTTCAAGTTCTGCTTAGATTAAAGTTGTCCACACTATTAATTAACACAAATTGTTACCTTCATAGTCGACAAAGCTTCTTTTTTTTTTCTTTCTCACTTCAAACCAACAAAAAAAAGAAGTTTTGTTAACTAACAATAATATAATGGATTGACCGTACATGTTAACAAGTGTCAAAACAATCGTGATTTTCCAAGAAATTTCCTAAACTTAGAGACATATAAACAACGAGTAATTAAAGAATGCCTACTAGAAAGCCTGTGCCTAACAGTGAGAGAAAATACATTAACAACTAAACAAGCATGAATTGGTGCACAAGCCCAAAACCAACACAGACTTTATTGACATGCTAATACTTTTTTTTTTTCCAACTTGTTTGATCTGAGAAATATTATAAGTGAAATAATAATTAATTTCAACTTATAAAAAATTTAATTTTCTTTTTAAGTAAAATTCATGTTCAAACACAATTATAATTTTCAAATATTCTGCGAAAAGGGTTGTGTCCGTACTACCTTTCTCAAATCTCACTTGTGAGATTACACTGGATTTTATTATTGTTGTTGAATATGAAAAGTTCATTTATTGGAATATAAATACATTGTTTCCTTTTTGGGGGTTTTATGGAAATGTACCATTGCCAAAAAAAATTCAACAAAAATAGCCGCATGTATATGAATGTATATTGCCAATTTTTTTTTAATTAAAAAGCCGCATGTATATCGCATGTATACCGAGGCCATTTCGGGTAAGAACTTGGGTCAAATAGCCATTTTAGGTAGTAAATTATAAGTGAACTATTTTTTGTGTAAGAAATTTAACACAATGGTCATTTTATCTAATTTTTTCTCTTTTTTTTTTTTGTTTTAAACAAGGCCGACTTTGATAACGGAATATGGGCCAGAAGTGTTGAACAATGCTGTTCCAGTTAGGATTATTGGGCCTGAAGCTAAATTGAGAAGAAGCCCAACGATTAACAACCGAATAGAATGTTGGGAAATTATACTGAGGAACTTTTATAAACAGCAACTAGTAGAAACTCAATCACGACAAGATATAATGCATGCGTATTATGTTGGAAAATTTTGCTATTTCCTTTTATTGCTTACATTCGAGAGTTGTAATCTTCCCGTTATTGAGATCAGTATAGTATATAATACCTTAATGAACACTTTGAGAAATTCAGGTTGTTATACTTTCTATGGGAAACAAAGATATCTCTATGCACTTTTTTTTTGGTTAAGCATATGCATTAAGATAAAAATTAAATCATAGTATTTTACATCCCAGGCTTTCATCCTGGTTTCACAAAAAAAGAGTTTGGGCACTGCCCACTCTGGATTAAATTACAGGACTATCGATTTCCCTATCATACTTAGTTTCAAGAATGTCTGTCCAAAGAGCCTCTGTCGCATGCAGTTATTACCTGAAAGACTTAAAAAATGACATTAGTTCTTAATTGATACCATTTAAAACACTTATAATCCTTATAATATTCTTGATTAATTATAAAAGTGTATTCAATGCAAGTTCATATATTTATAAAATTTTAAAAATACAATGTGCCTCCATGTACATGTGAATGTGAGTTACGAATTATTAGCATTTATAACAATTTTGAGAAATCTCAAATACTACCAAAATTGAAAGTGTATCAAACATCAAAGTTAAAATAAAGTCATATATTTTTATCAGTCTCCAATAAATGGGGCTCGAGCAGACTTTAAATCTTTCTATAATTAATCAAAATTTACATATATAAGGTTTTGTTAGGTTATTATTTGTCTTCCCTTTTTAGTTTTTTGTTGACACATGTTTATATGTTTAATCAAAAGTACCATTAGCAGTGTTTGTCAAAGTTGCAAAGGTTTAGTCATCTATCGTAGGCTATGAATGACAACATGGCCCAGCCAAGAGTCCTTTGTGGCTCCAGTAATGCTACATGCATGGCCCAAACTGTCCTCTTGCATGACGATTGATTACATGAGAGAATTGGGTTTTTAATCACTTACAATTTTTTTCTTAAGTTTTAAGGTGTGTTTGGTAGGGAGAAAAATATTTTTCAGAAAATATCTTTAAGAAAATATTTTCTAGAAAAATAAGCGAATTTTTACTTTTTTTTTTGTGTTCGATATGAAAGCAAAAAATATTATCCTAAAACCATTCATATCTAATACAAAATTATAAGGGTGAGCGGAGGTGGAGGTGGAGGGTTGAGGTGGGGTGGATGGGGCGGGGATTGTGGGGGTGGGGTGAGGGTGGAGAGTGGGGGTGGTGGTGGACGTCAATGATTGTGAAGGTGGAGGAGACAATATCACTTGTTTTCCCTACAATCATTCATTTTTCTTATTTTCAAAGAGTTTGTTTTCCTAAAAAAAAATCAAATTTTTTAATTAACCGAACATAAGAAAATAGGAAAACAAATGTTTTCCTCCATACCGAACGCATCCTTATTTTCTTTTTACAAGAGATCTTCATTTAAGAAATCTTAACATTTACGTATAAGAGATCTAAAAACTATTTTTTTATTCATTTTGTAGGTGGTTAAGAGATCTTAATTTCTCTTATTTTTTTAAAAAAACTAAATATTGTTGGGAATTCCTTATTTCACTTACTATCACCCCTTATGTTAAGGAAGAATTACACAAACCTCCCATAAGTTTTGCACTTGTAAGTTGTAACACATATTTCTTGCGGTTTTCAAAACTTTTAAGATTTTTCTTCTTCCATATTTTATGCTTAAGTTATCCGTTATGTGTTAATTTTACCTTTTCATTTAATAATATATCTTATCTTATTTTATATTTTCAGATGCATACATTTGATCCACTTATGCCACTCAACTTCTTTAAATTATTCTATCCGGCCCTACATAAAAAGATAACGACGAACCAAAAACAATAAACATGAATAAATGAGAAAAAAACTATATAGTCAACTTAATTTTGCATCTTTAGTTTTTCATGTTGCAATACTTGTAAATTTTTAAAATTTATTTATATCATTAAATATGCAGATGAAGAAGTTGAGATAATAGTGTGATTATACTTACATTCATCATCTACTAAAATATGCGATTACCATTTTGTAACACAAATGAATAAGAAAATAGATAACGTACAAAGCTGCTACACTAATATAATCCCTTTTCACAGTGATGAAGATGAGAGATCTGTTTAATATCTAAAACTGTTTTATATAAAGAAAGAAGCGGTACAAGTTTAATATCAACAATAACATACCCAATATATTTTCACAAAGTAGAGTCTGAAAAAAAATAAAGTGTACGTAATCTTTATTAGCTTATTCCCACAAAGTAATACAAGTTCATTCTTAAAAAAGTATGTGTAATTCTCCAACAAAAGAAAAAAGAAAAATATCAAAAACAATAAGTCGTGGAACACTTTTTGACAACTCAATGTCGTTGATAAAAATTGAATAGATATTTAAGTTACCTTAGTCGAAATTCGAAAAAGCAGATTATACGACAATTTTTGAAGATTTATTCGGAAAAAAAATTAAAACACGGATACATGTCGCAACAGTCAACATATATCGTTCATCTAAAACTGTTTTATATAAAGAAAGAAATGGTACAAGTTCAATAATAATAATAATATACCCAATATATTTTTACAAAGTAAAGTCTGAAAAAAATAAAATATACATAATCTTTACTAGTTTATTCCCACAAAGTAATACAAGTTCATTCTTAAAAAAGTATGTGTAATTCTCCAACAAAGAAAAAAGGAAAATATAAAAAACAATACGTTGTGGAATACTTTTTGACAACTCAGCGCCGTTAATAAAAATTGAATAGATATTTAAGTTACTTTAGTCGAAATTCGAAAAAGCAGATTATACGACAAATTTTGAAGATTTAATTCGGAAAAAAAAAATAAAACGCGAATACATATCGCAACAGTCAACATATATCCATTCCATAGTCTACCTGTAAATTGCTTACTATGGGACCCAAACCAAATACCGTCTCTTTCCTAATTTATGTAATATTTATTTTAGTAGGTTAAAAGAAATAATTTTATATATTTTAGTAATAATTAGACTTTTAAATTGATTAAATAGGTAATCTCTCAAATTGAATTTTCAAATTCGAAATCCATAATAAGTATAATTTTCTTTCGTATATTATTTGTGAGTTATTATACTTGTGGGATCTTATACATACTCAAAAAACAACCATCGGGAGTTTTCTTATTAATAAAACATAAACTTTCATTTTATTCTTAACAATACTATCATTTATCGTTACATAAAAAACTTTTTCCGTATCATATTAGTTGATCACTTTTCATTTTATATATATATTAAGAAATCATAAATAAGAATATAGTTTTACTAATTCATCCCTTAGTAAACTTCTTTGAAACTTTACAAACAAGTGTGAACACTTTCAAAAAAAATTAATTACAAGAATAATATGAGAAAAAATTAATTAATATTTTTTTGATTTAGTAAGGTGACCAACTAATATGAGACAATTATTTTTAGTATAGTGACCAACTAATATACTAATATGGGACAGAGGAAAGTATCTATAACTTACTCCCTCCGTTCAACTTTACTTGTCACTTATTTCTATTTTTGATTTTCATTTTTACTTGTTAATTTTGACATATCAAGAAAAGACAATTATTATTTTTCATGTTTTACCCTTAGCATTAATTACTTATTCCTAAAATTATTTTCCAACATTTAATACTAACATTACTCCCTCAGTTCCATATTAATTGCACACTTTTTTTTACACGCATATTAAGAAATCATAAATAAGAAGATTGTTTTACTAATTTACCCTTTAAAAAACTTCTTTAGAACTTCACAAACAAATGTGAACACTTTCAAAAAGAATTAATTGCAAGGGTAATATGAGAAAAATTTAATTAATGATTTCATTATTTAGTAAGGTGATCAACTAATATGAGACAATTATTTTTAGTATAGTAAACAATTAATAAAGGACAGAGGGAGTAATTAATAGGGGTAATGTGATAAAATAGTTATGCCAATCATTATTTTTGGGTGTGCCAAGTCAAAAAGTGACAAGTAAAATTGAACGGAGGGAGTATTTGGATTTGACTCATCTTCATTACACTTTCTCTCTATTTTCTCAAGTGCATACTTAGATGATTGACACTTGTCACTTTTGAACTTTAAAAGTTTAGAGTGAATTAACTTAAGTAAACATCTTAGAGAATTTGACCAAAATCATCCCTCTTGTTTCAGCCCAACTTTCATTACATCCTTATAATATTTCACTTAACCTAAAACATCCTTTAAGTTTCCCAAAGTTGATCAAAAATATCCCTCTGTTAATATTGTCGTCTATATTCGACGGATCCTGATATTCTCACGTGACTTCTCTTTTCCCCCCTTTTCTCACAAAATCTTTGCTCCTTCTTCCTTTATAGAACAAAAAGGCACTTTTGGGAAGTTTGAGATAGGGTTTCTAATGGTTGAACAACTTCTTTTTGGGTGAAGCTTCTACCTTTGAAAAATTGACGAACTTGCTGTTGAATCTGTGATACACGCCTAACAGGGATTTCTAACAGTAAGTTTTACTTCATTTTAGCTTTTCTTGATTTGTTTTAGTTATAGACATTACTTATTATATTCTTCCTCTAAAATGAATGTAAAGATAAAGGCTAAGGCATAATACCTTATTATAATATACAGTAGGTTCGGACAAATGAACGTGAAGGTAAAGGCAAAAAATACACCCTAAAACAATAGGGGACCACTTTAAAGAAAGAATCTGATGCTTCACATGAAAAATTAGTTTTATTTATTATTATATAATAAAAATTACTTTTATGGCAGATTCAATGTCTGAGAGTCGAGCAACATATAGTGATTCTGATAATGAATTCGATTATGGAGATTTTGAAGATTCAGATTATGAAGATGACGTTTTATTTGATCAAAATGTTGATCCTTCTGTTGAAACCTTTTCTGTCAATGTCAACGGAAATGCGAGAACAAATAATGGCATTGAAGAGTTTATTAGCAAAGATTTACAAAGGAAGATGCAAAACGAAGATGGTGACTCGGATTGTGTTGTTTCCAGTGACACAAAAAGCTTGAATAGTGATAGCGATGCGTCTAATGAAGATTTTAACTTTTCAAAGCATAATCCGAAGACTGATAACTCTAATCCTAAGTTAGCATTAGGGCAAGTATTTCGAAACAAAAAAGAGTTTAAAGAAGTTGCAACTACTCATGAGATTAAAAGAGGAAGGACGGTCGAGTGGATTAAGGATGATGCAGAAAGAGCAAGGGGAAAGTGTAAGCATCGTCCATCTTGTAAGTGGGTAATTCTAGCTTCAAAAATGCACAGGGATACAAATTTTCAGATAAAGACTTACATCTCCGAGCATACATGTTTTAGTTGGAATGTCAAGAATAAAAATGTTACTTCCAGTTGGATTGCAAAGAAATATATCGACAGAATCAAATCAAACAGAGATTGGAAGACATCAAAATTTAGAGATGATGTCAGTAGAGAGCTGGGAGTAGACGTATCTTTATGTCAAGCAAGAAAAGCTAAAAAGAAAGCTATTTCTCTGATTGATGGTAATTTGAATGACCAGTTTAGCATGTTGTGGAATTATATTAATGAGATCGTGCGATCCAATCCTGGAACATCAATTTACATGAAGTTAACACCAAATGAGACCTCTAATAATCCGTCTAAATTCCAAAGATTATATATTTGTTTTGCAGCATGTAAAGAGGGCTTTAAGGCGGGTTGTAGAAAAATCGTTGGTGTTGATGGTTGCTGGTTGAAAGATTCTATGTATGGAGCACAATTGCTTGCTGTTGTTGGTTTAGATGGCAATAACAATATCTTTCCTGTAACCTATGCTATTGTGGAAAAAGAGAGCAAGAATACATGGCAGTAGTTTTTGAACTATTTGAGGGTTGATATTGAAATAGAAGAGCAATATATATGGACATTCATGTCAGATAAGCAGAAAGGCCTTCTTGAAGCTTTTGAGGAAGTGTTACCAAATGTTTCTCATAGGTTTTGTGCCCGACACTTGCACAATAATTTCAAAAATGCTGGATTTCCTGGTCATGCATTAAAAGATGCTTTTTGGAAAGTGGCTAGAGCAACAACTGTTGAAGCGTTTAATGTATATATGTCGGAGATATTTGAATTGGATAAAGAAGCGTGTGAATGGCTTTCTAGTAAGTTACCAAGTGAATGGTCCATATCTCACTTCTTACAACTTTCAAAGTGTGACATGCTGTTAAACAATGTGTGTGAGGTTTTCAATAGTCTCATTCTTGATGCTAGAGATAAACCCATTAACAAACTTTTGGATACCATAAGACATATACTCATGGCTAGGATTGCATTCAATAGGGATAAAGCTGAAAATGGGCTTTGGGCGATATTTGTCCAAATATAAAAAAGAAATTGCATAGAAACATGAAAGGAGCTTCTGGTTATATTCCTCGAAAGGCTGACTCGTGAAATTATGAAATTATTGGGTCTACTGATATCGACACTTGTGCTGTGGACTTGTATAACAAGATATGTAGTTGTAAAAAATGGAAATTATCAGGGATACCTTGCAAACATGCTATTTGTGCTATATGGTCGAAAAAAGATGAAATTCTAGACTATGTCCATGACTGCTACAAAGTTGAGACATACAGGAAAGCATATACAACCATATTGCCTATGAACGGGCAAGATTTATGCCTAAATCCTCTAATCCTAAGCCATTGCCACCTTCTTATTTGAAAAAGAAGAAAAGAAAGAAACAAAGATTAAGAAAGAAAGAAGTGGATGAGCCTGGAGCCTCGAGGACTAGGATAAAAAGGAAACAAAAGTCAGTTGATTGTAGCAAGTGTGGTAAATTCGGTCACAACATAAGAACTTGCCCTTTATTAAATATTGTTGAACCAGAACCAACGAACTATCCTTCATCTTTCGACTCTATTATGGTTGAGAACACATCAAGTTGGACGCAAGAATCTGCCTCTTTCCGTGACAAACTTCCGGTGAGATACCTATATCAATAATGTTTGTCTCACTTTACTGTAATGAAATTCATCTAACTTAAGGTCCTCTTATTCCCTTTGCAGGTTAGAAGAGGTTAGTAGCAGAAATGCGCATCAAGTTGCATAGCGTCGTAGATATTGACAGTCGTGATCATTTTGTTCGTTTCATAACTACATGATTTATTTTGGAATGACTCAAGTTGATTTTGTAATATGATGACTTCTAAGTGAATTAAGTTCATTTCTTATGACTCCATTGTGAAGTTTTCGGACTTTGATTTATTACATGTTTCAACTTTTGGCGTTTGGTAGTTCTATAATTAGTTTTCTGCATTTTGCGCTTAATTTTAAGTTTTTGCACTACATTTATTTAATTCTGCATCTATTTTTTAGTTTTTGCACTTTTTTCTGCATTCTGTGCATATTTTCAGTTTCTGTACTATATTTTTTTTGATTTCGCACTTAAATTTCAATTTCTGCACTATATTTTTCTCAATTCTGCACTTAAATTTCAATTTCTGCACATATTTTTCAGTTCCTGCACTATATTTCTCTTGATTCTGCACTTAAATTTCAGTTTTCGCACACATTTTTCAATTTCTGCACTATATTTTTCAACTTTTGCACACCAAAATTGTACATTTTTAAGTTTTTGCAGACCTATTCTGCCCAGGTCCTATTTGCTAGACGAAACCTCTTCACCAACATTTAATCGCTGTCCAGTTTGACCCTTATTTTTCTCATTCGAGTTTCAATTGATTAGGCCGGAGATGATCTGAATTTTCAGAAACATTTTCACTACCATTTGATGGAATTTTCTGAGCAGATTTATTCATAGACACAAGAGAAAGCTGCTCCATTTAGTGCTTGTTTCCAATATTTGAATTCCAATGGGTTTGAAATTTAATGCTGCACGTGTCGAGGAACCATTTTGATTCACATTCTGAGCATCATTGACAATTATCAGTTGCCTCTCGATATCTTGATCAATAGCATTCTCCTGTCTAGAGCTAACATGTATCTCTTTGAACAAAGTATTGACAGTTCCCTGGTTATGCGACTTGTCATCTCTAGTTATTTGGACTAAATTGACAGCATTATTTTGGACTTCAATCTGATCGTGACCCCTGGTAGTCACACCTAATGCATCAGATTTTGATAAATCTTCCATGCTTGTATCCTTTTCTCTTGTCATTCTTTATTATTAATCTCCCGAGCATCACCTTGATACAATGATACTGCTCGACACCATTACCCTCATCTACATGATTCTTCACAACTTTCTTATTTACAAGAAGTGGACATATACTTTCTTCATGACGACCTTGATGATTTCAATATTTGCAATAAGAAGGTAAATTATCGTATACAAATTTCTGAAAGTATTCCACAATGTTCCTAGATTTCTCGTCAATATAATGTAGCTGCAGACATTGTGGAAGTTTATCTAACACATTCCGTTCAACCTTAACTCTCACTGTACTAAGCCTTGATTTATCTTGTGTAGCTTTGTTGATCGCAATAGGCTTCCTTAATACCGACGCTATTGATAGTAATGATCTTTTGGCAAACAACACTGGCGGCAAATTTTGGAAACGCAATCCAAACAAATTCCCTTGATGGCTCCTTTTTAGGATCAAAATCCATGGACCAAGGAAATACTCTAAACTGAATTTGAGCACCATTAAACATAAGTAATTCACAGATTTTGCAGCAGCTATTGCATAATCGTCATACCTAACGAACCTAATCAAAACTTGTCTGCGTGCAAGCCACCCTACAATACAGTGACCTGCGTGCCCGATTGCTTCGGGAGCAAATTACGAATTTCGCAAATCTCTAAGTGCTCAGAAAACTTGATCGTAAGAGCTTGACATAAACTCTCCTCTATGGAGAACTGCTCCAGTTTCCCCATTGTAAACTTGATTGTAGATTTTTTTCAATCGGTTTAAGGATTATTTCCGCTAGTTTAAAGGCTATTAAGGAAGCATATGAAAGGTTAGGATTTGACTCTCCCACATCCTGAAGCTGGGGAGAGGAGTTTGCTGCCATAGCAACGCTAGGTCTCCATTGTCGCCAATCCTAGAGAAAAAAGAGAGCTTGTCACAACTGCTGAAGTTGAAGGCTTTCCTTTCTGAAAAAAGAAAAAATCACGTGAGAATATCAAGATCCGTCGAATATAGACGGCAATATTAACAGAGGGATGTTTTTGATCAACTTTGGGAAACTTAAAGGATGTTTTAGGTTAAGTGAAATATTATAAGGATGTGGAAGTTGGGCTGAAACAAGAGGGATGATTTTGATCAAATTCTCGATTTTAATCATAATTATGCTTTACTTCGGTAATTAGTCTCCATATAAATCTCAACTTTCATAAATTTAGGAACCCATTAATATCATTATATTTATATATTTTTTCACAGATACTTATAAGATCGTCTGCCCATTCAACCAAAACATATGTACGAAGTATAGTTCGCGGCAAACCAAAATGAAGTAGAGTTCTATCTCATTAAAATTGAAAAAAGAAAAATCTCATTAAATAATATTATATTGGAATATAAACGACATAAAATTTAAGAACAAATAATAAAGAAATAAAAATGAAAACTAGCGATTTTCAAAAATTAAGGTAGTCTGAAAATTTTCTTACCAAAGTTAAGAGTGCATTCCTAAAATTTATTTAATTAATTATAGTTAAAATGTTTACTTAAGTTAATTTAATTCAAACCTTTAAAGTTTAAAAGTTACAAGTTTCAATCATCTAAATATATAGTTGAGAAAATAAAGAGATAGTGTAATAGAGATTAGCGAAATTCAACTTGTTTTGTATCATAATTTTTTTTATTAACACAATTGTTTGTCCAAAAGAAAGACCCGGAAAAAAAAAAGTAGGAAGCGTCATATTAATTCTCTTCGTTATCATGACTGACAGCTAGCAATACTCTAATCCGAGACACACAACATTTTGCTATGGAGAGCAGCAAATGGCTAGCTGCGGTGGGTAGCATATGGATCCAGTGCAGCAGCGGTGCATCATACGCTTTTGGCATCTACTCCCCTGCCCTCAAGTCCACACAAGCTTACGATCAATCCACTCTCGACACCATCTCCGTTTTCAAAGATATCGGTGCCAACGCCGGAATTCTCTCCGGCCTCCTTTATACAGCTGTCGCCACCACTCCTAGCTCCGGCAGAGGCCGCTTCTCGTTTCTCCACGGCGGGCCATGGGTCGTACATCTGGCTGGGGCTGTTCAGTGCTTTGCCGGTTACTTCTTCATGTGGCTTGCCGTCACCGGAATTATACACCGGCCGCCTGTGGCTTTTATGTCTCTGTTCATGTTCATCGCTGCTCATGCCCAGACTTTCTTCAATACGGCTAATGTTGTTGCCGCCGTTCAAAATTTCCCGGACCACAGTGGCACTATTGTGGGTATAATGAAGGTATGTTTCCAATTACGATCGTAATCAACTATTCAGATGAGTGATTTTTTACTTCTGTTAGTAATTTTTTAATACTATTTTGCAATTTGGTGGCGGATTTTCTTAGAAAATTGTGTTCCGATTATTTAATTGCTATACTATTTCCTTCTACTGGGTTTAATAATTACGCTATTGGTATAATGATTATTGCTAGCGTGTTTCTAACCCTGTAAAGTTTTATCCATGGTCGCGTTTTAGGGATTGATTAGAATAAAGTTTTTCTTTTGTTTGGTGACATATGATGTGATAACTGATAGTAAATATAAGTGTTGTACGTAGCTCTATCATTCACCGTATGTCCTGATTACCAAACGAATCTTAAAATTGCCCAACTACTGTAGCTACTTTTGTACTTTTCACATCAAAACTACCCTAGTATCACGTCAATTGCAGTGGCTCGACCTTAGAATCCTTCTCTCTTATTTTATCCTGAAATTAAATAATATTTCTCCAATTTTGAAATAAGTGGTGATTTTAGCTTGAGCCGCCCACACCAATTGAGAAAGCTACTTATTCCTAAAAAAGCGAGATGTATTTTTACTAACTTACTCTGAATAAATACCTTGAATATGATGTAGTTGTTTAGTAGTAATTTTTTGATTATGTAAAACACTTTTTATTTAATTAAGAGTAAAATTAGAAAAACATCATTAATGTCTTCTTGAATGTGAAACACCACTTATTTTAAAAAGGAGGGAGTACGACTTGGTTTACCATCTTCTTATTTTTTATACTTACGCTGTGTATAATCTCATAGAATAAAGTAGATAGTACTTGCAAAATGAGTGGATGCTATCAAGCTGTTACAGATTTTGTTTAAACATTTTCCGTGTGACAACTTTAGGATTAGATGTGAATAGTCCTGATGCATTAATGCTGATTTTCTGGCTAGATGGTTACTGCTTCCTTCTTGTGTGTGTGGGGTGGGGCTTTTGAAGACTGAAAAGAAAAAGGAAAAAGGCTTGATAGAACCTAATAGTTCGCCCTGATTGGTTGTTGTTTGATGCAATTATCATGTAGATTATTTTTTAACAAGTAAATTGGCCTGTTAAAGCTTTAATAATTGTGGAGTTGGCAGTGGGATATTTAAAAATTTATTAATGCTGATAAAGAAGTCCTAGTTGGAAATATCTTATCAATTTGTGGGTTAAGATATTAGCAATAACTATGTAGCTATAGCACCACAGCAATTGCCAGAGCACTATAGAGATGTGTTGTATCCTTTAAGGGGCGTGCTAGCGTTGGCCTTAAGGGGTCGTTTGGTTGGGAACAAGTTATCCTGAGATTAATTATCCCGAGATTAGCTATCCCTGTGTAAGTTATCCCACCATGTATATGGGATAATTTATCTCATCACTATGGTATAAATGGTGGGATAAGTTATCCCGGACTTGGCAACCAAACAAGACACCAATATTTTATCCCAAAACTATTTATTTATCCCAGGACTATTTATTTTTATCCCTCACACCAAACGACCCCTAAAGGTCTAGTAGGCCTAACTAAGAATAATGACTGACACTTAATATATTCTACTTTTGAAGTAAGTTCAATAGTTTTTCTGAGCTTAAGAAAAGCCCCCTGAACATTATATGCCACCAGAAAACGAACAAGGAGATGCGTACTTTTGCAAACTATAGAAAAATAATGGATAAAGATTAACCAGTATTTGCCTTTCTGCAAATATCAGTTTTACAGCTCTTTATTATTGACTCTCATGTTATTACTTATTACTGCTCATGCATCTGGTTGTCTGCTAAGCCGTTCCCTCTACAATGAAACTTATCTTGGAAGTACTCATGGTGAATTGGAAGCCTAGAAAGGATTGGGGTTATATTTTGAAACTATGTTAGCCGTAGAATAATAATACTTGGCACTCTTAAGAGGTAAAGACTTTAGCAGTGTGCATTGGGATATGCTTTGTTACTTATAATGCATTTAAATTCTTCCTCATTCCTTACAGATTCATTTTTTCCAATCTACTCTTTCCAAGCTTGGTCCCAGTTTCTCTCTGATGGTCTAATACCATTTTGAGTATTTTCTCCTATTGAGTAATTGATGCATTGTTTGTTCAATTAAGCTATTGCTTGATGCGTTCTCTCTTGGCCAGGGTTTTCTTGGCTTGAGTGGAGCAATTCTTATACAAGTGTATCAGACCATATTCAATAACAACCCAAGCTCACTGATATTGATGCTTGCATTACTGCCGACTATAGTCACTCTGATGCTCATGTTTTTGGTGACAGTCCATGAGACACCTTCAAGAAATGAGGAGAAACATTTGAACGGCTTCTTGTTAATTTCTTTAGTTATTGCTGCATATCTTCTGTTCTTACGGATTTTGGAGAACGTCGTCATTTTCCCACAATGGGCAAAGATCATTACATGTTTGGTTCTCCTTGCTCTACTCTGTTCTCCTATTAGTGTCGCAGTCAAGGCCCAAAGTGCTGATCTAGAGAGACTGCCGCCATCAATCACATCTTCTACCTCTCTATTGATAGATGAAGGTGAATTGGGGAGTTCTAATAAATTGGCTGTTGAGAATATTACGGATTATGATGAAGTGCCTACAGATACAGTCCAACGAAAGGCTAGCTCTATCTTGCAGCCTGATGAACAAAAGAATTTGTGGCAAGCCATGTGCACCATAGACTTTTGGTTTCTATTTGTCGCTATGATATGTGGGATGGGATCAGGACTGGCCACGATAAATAACATTAGCCAGATTGGGGAATCACTAGGTTACACAACATTGGCAAGAAGTACATTAGTTTCATTCTTTAGTATATGGAATTTTCTTGGCCGTCTTGGAGCTGGATATGTATCAGATATATTTCTTCTCAGGAGAGGGTGGCCAAGGCCATTATTCATAGTCTTTACTCTAGCAGCAATGACTGGTGGCCATGTGATTATCGCTTCAGGTTTTCCTGGAAATTTGTATGTGGGTTCGCTACTAGTAGGCATTTGCTATGGCTCGCAGTGGTCGTTGATGCCTACAATAACTAAAGAGATATTTGGTGTGGTTCATATGGGTACAATTTTCAACACAATCGCCATAGCTAGTCCAGTGGGCTCTTATGTTCTTTCTGTCAGAGTAATCGGCTATATATATGACAGAGAGGCATCAGGAGAAGGAAATTCGTGCTTTGGTACTCACTGCTTCATGTTATCTTATTTGATATTAGCATCAGTAAGTCTTTTTGGAGTTCTAGTTGCCTCGGCATTGTTTTATAGGACGAGAATGTTCTATTCCCGTGTGCTGTTGTGCTGATCACAATGCTGCAAGACACTGAAAGCGTCTTTGTCTTCCTATTTGCTGGCATAAATTTTGGCCAAGGTTTTTGTATTTGTGTCAATCCTTACAGAGTACACTTGCTATTTTGTATCTGCATTTTAATTTTTTTTGGCTGGAGTGGGGTGGGAAACTGGGAATTTGGGATGGAGCCAAATGTAGATAATGTGCAAAATTGTGAGTTCTTGTTTGTTCGTGTTTTGGTTTGTTGCCTTTTAATGCTCTTTTAAAGGAATTGAAAAGCAAAAAAGCGAAGATTATGCATTTACTTCGGCATTTCTTAGAGAGCCAACTGAGAGAAGCAAAAAGGTTCAAAATGAGGTGTGGAACTTTTTTATCTTTGTAACTTCCAAGTCACAAAAAGTTATCACAAGCTCATGTACAATAGGGGTTGCTCTAGTGATAAATTCCTTCTACCTCCACTATTAGATGATTGGAGTTCGAGTTATCTATCATAAAAGGGAAAATAATGGAAAAGACATTTGTTAATCCTTTGAGAAAGAATAGCCTGGAGTTGAGGTGGTAAACATATGAATTTTCTAATTTCAAGAGGTTCCTAAGGGGTTGTTTGGTGTGAGGTATAAAGTATAATAATTTCGGGATAAAATGCAGGATTATTTTATTCTGTATTTGATTGGAGGTATTAGTTAGTCCCGAATTATTTATCATATCATTTATATCATAGTGATAAGATAAATTATACCATATACATAGTGCAATAATTAATCTCGAAAATAACTAATTTCAAAATTAATTATTTTGAAATAACTTGTTCCCAGCCGTACGACCCTAAGACTGTTAATTATGTTTTGATAAGTGGTTTATCAAGCGGAGGTTCGGTTTATGGTTCAGATCTCTTCAAAAGAGTTTTTTATCTTTCCAACATTGGTGATTTCTTCTTGCTACTACTATAGGTGTTGATCCACGTGTACTATTTCATCTCAAAGTGGCAGAATTTCACCACTATTTATTACTATCACTTTTCTTTTTACTCTCTCTCTTTCAATTTATTTCTCATATTTTAACTAGGTACGACGTAAAAAAGACTTATGAATCTTGTTGCTTAAATTAAAATATGTCAAATATATGAAAATGCTTTTTAATTTTATAGTCTTAAAAATATCATGTTAAAAAATTAAAATTAAAAAATTACTAAAAGTAGAAAGAAATATTCTTTTCGAAACGAACTAAAAAAAAAGATAAGATAAATAAATTAAAACGGGGAGAGTATGGGTTTTACTTATGAAAAAAGAATAACTCACATATAAAGGGAATTGTAAAGATAGAATTAAATAAATAAAAATATACTTTAAGTTTTTAAATTAAATGGTGATACAACTGAAATGTGGATTGATTTGAAAGAAAAGAAATACGTTCACGTGCTATAGAATTGTGGTATCAATTATATTATTCCATAATTTTGTGTTAGGTAAAATTCAGATAAAGAAATTAAAACGAAGGGAGTGACATAAATTAGTGAGACGTTTCAGTCAACTAATCTGATTCCCAAAATGTAATCACTCAACACGAAGACGAAACCCCCTAAATATGTAGGACGAAATCAGAAAATCTTAAAAAGTATTGGAGAAGAAAACGTGGAGTTAATCACTGAAAAATACAGTAAAAATGGATTTAGACCCAGATTACAATCCGAGTTTCAAAGCCAAAATCAACACGAAATGGGTAGCCACAGTTGCCAGTATATGGATCCAATGTACCAGCGGCTCTCTCTACACCTTCGCCATTTATTCCACTCTTCTCAAATCCACTCAAGGTTACAACCAATCCTCCCTCGATCTTGTCTCCGTCTTTAAGGATGTCGGAGCTAATGTCGGCATCCTTTCCGGCTTACTCTACTCATCACTCACCTCCCGCCGTTGTGGCGGGCCATGGGTGGTGCTGCTTGCCGGAGCTGTTCAGTGCTTTGCTGGGTATTTTCTTATGTGGTTGACTATTGTGGGGGTTCTTCCTAAACCTCCTTTGTTCGTTATGTGCCTCTACATGCTTTTAGCTTCTCATGCTATGACTTTCTTCAATACGGCCAACGTTGTCACTGCTGTCCACAATTTCCCTAATTATAGAGGCACCGTTGTTGGCATCATGAAGGTTTGTTTCTCAATCCCCGTCTAATTTTGAGTGAAATTAACCAAGTCTAATTGCGTTACTCTTCAGGCATTATTGACAAAATCTCAACTTTTTATTAAAGTTGCAAGCTTTGTTATGGACTTCAATTTCATCTACTCTTATCAATTAAACGGAGAAATTAATATAAAGTAGTAAGACTCATAACCCAATGTGAGTAAGATGGGATATGTGCAATACAACTTTAGGCCCCGATTAAAATTAGGATGAAATGAGATTAGATGGATTGTGGTGCCTCAATCAGACTATTTTGATATGGACATTCAATCTTCCAATTGAATGTTTTGATAGATGAAGATGTAACACATAAAGTTGAAATAAACATACTTAATTTGAGGAGTGCATAGGAGTGTTACACAATAGGAAGATGCTAACGAATGAAAGGTATGTTCTATAGAACGCTTGAAAGATATTCATTTGTTAACTAACATATTCACAAGATAAAAGTCGTAGAAATGAGTGTTACTATAAATGTTCGGTCATAAAAGATAGGATAAAACTAGAAATGATCACATTGAATGAAGATTGCAAGTAGCATACACACATTGGATATAACTAGAAATGATGACATGCTACAAAGAGTGCAAGTAGCACATGTAGATGATAAAGTCAGAAGGTTATTTCTTAAGTAGACCTTCATATGTATTGTTTATAGATGCTATGATGACTAGAAGTGGTAATGAGATTGGTGAAGGAATGAGCTAGACCTAAAATCATATTGGAAGAAGTTATCTCAAAAGACCTATAATCTTTCTAAATCAATGTAAATTTAACTAATCACAGAACACAAGGAAGCAAATGATTTATTGAGGTGATACCAACTAGTTGTGATTGAGACTTGGTTTTGTTGGTGCTATTACGCTTACATAAGGTTCTCTGTTTATTAAGATTCTCTTAAGTCATTTTGTTCTGGTTAGAGACTTTATGTCTATGTTGGGATAAGTGTGAGGAAAACCTAGTTTTGAAGAACTCTTAATTTGCCTTAAAATATAAATTATTTAGCAAAGAACGAGATATTAGTAATATGAAATGTGCCTAGATAAAGCAAACCGGATATTGATAATTCATAGTCAACCTCAGCTTGGTAGAGATTGAGGCATAGTCGAAAGAATGGTATTTTGGATGGTCATTTCTTTGACCTCCAAAAAATTAACTAAAGAGGGCAAGTCGTTCACGAAGTTAATTGTCTTCTCCTCTTCATAATATAGAAGGAATTAGCATTCCTTTGATTTCAGCACCAAGTCTCAAAGTAAAGTTGAAAGATCATAGGTATCAGAGAGAAATGAGATGAATCTTAGAAGGCTTGCGATGCTAATCTTGTTTGTGGTATATTGCTTTCAATTTATCTATCTTCCCTTTTCCCCTTTTCCCCTATTTTGATATTTGATTTATTTTCCATAATTCTATGCAGGGTTTCCTCGGGTTGAGTGGCGCAATATTAATTCAAGTATATCAGACAATATTTAGAAACAGGCCCACTGCATATCTTCTGTTGTTGGCATTGTTGCCTCCTGTTACTACTCTGTTACTTATGTCGTTCGTAACAATCTCGCAAACAAATGAAGATGATGAGAAGAAGCATCTGAATGGTTTCTCATTAATTGCTTTGATACTGGCTTCTTATCTCCTGGCTGTAATCATCGTGGGGAACATCTTCTCTTTACAAATGTCCGTTCGTGTCATTACTTTTACTATACTCATTTTCTTGCTGCTTTCCCCGATCTCTGTTGCGATCAGTGCCCACAAGGAAAAGTCTTATAGAATAATTAAATACTTACTCGAGCAAAACTCACCGGAGGATGAGCAAAATAGATCTCGAGCACATTTTGTGGACATGGGACAAAGTCATGATAACTATGACGAGTTGCCTGCTGGTGCTGATCAGGAGAGAGATATGAATGAGAGGAAGAC
This sequence comes from Jaltomata sinuosa, assembly GCA_003996215.1. Lineage (NCBI taxonomy): Eukaryota > Viridiplantae > Streptophyta > Magnoliopsida > Solanales > Solanaceae > Jaltomata > Jaltomata sinuosa. The sequence continues at coordinate 78,265 of QJPP01000376.1, read as the reverse complement.
TCCAGAATGGGGGGGAAACATGAATCTTTGTCAGGCCATGTGCACCACTGGTTTTTGGTTTTTGTTTGTCACCACTGCATGTGGAATGGGCACAGGGCTGGCCACAGTTAATAACATTAGCCAGATAGGAGGGTCACTCGGGTACACAATCTTAGAGACAAACACTTTAGTTTCTCTATGGAGTATCTGGAATTTTCTTGGTCGCTTTGGAGCTGGTTATATTTCAGATTATTTCTTGCGCGCACTAGGTTGGTCAAGGCCATTATTTATTGTTGTTACTCTGGCTAGTATGACTGTTGGCCATGCTGTGATAGCATCTGGTCTGCCTGGTGCTTTGTATGCCGGCTCTGTTATAGTTGGTATTTGTTATGGATCACAATGGTCTCTAATGCCCACAATTGCTTCTGAGATATTTGGTGCAGGGCATCTGGGCACAATATTTAACACCATAACCATAGCAGGCCCTGTAGGATCTTATATACTGTCTGTCTGGGTAGTCGGATACCTCTATGATAAGGAAGCATCAGATGAAGGGAGCATGTGTACTGGAACTCACTGCTTCATGTTATCCTTCTTTATCATGGCAGCTTCCACTTTCTTTGGGGCTCTTGTGGCCTTGGCTTTGTTCTTTCGGACAAGAAACTTCTACAATAATGTTGTTCACAGAAGAGGTGCAAGTACCATTACTGGTTAGTCTTATGATAATTGAGAAGGATAGCAGTTGAACGCCCTTAGCAACAGCTCCTTGTAACATAGTGTACACAGTTCTATACAATTTGGTTGGTAGGTTACCTGACTACCAACTTTGTAACTTATGATATATTTATGAACCTGTATCGGTATGAGTTTGAAGTTTGGACCACGAAAGGACACTACAACAATAATGAGAACCAGACGCGGAAAGAGGAACATTTTTCTCAAGCATCCTCCATGGCGCTTCTCTGGTTAAGGCACACATTTGGGAGTTATGCAGGTTTGAATCCTAGAACACTTGAGATCAGATATAGATAGTAGTGTGTAATTGAAAAGCAACATTTCACTAGTGTTTATCAAATTACGATGCATGCATGCTAGCTGTTCTTGTTATTCTCTACCATAGTTATTTGGTTTAAAATATCTTATGTACTTGGCAGAAAATTCTTTTTTGGCTTGATTTTAAAATTCTTTTCCAGTCAATTTTGTTAGAGAGTACACTCATCACCATTATCACTATTGGCACCATAGGTCCTCATAAGTTTTTTTTTTAAAAAATAAATCTTCTTTGGATGATTTACCTTTGTTGGAGCCTGAAAACAAAGATTCTAGTTGAAGAATTGAAGAAGAAATTTGTATAGGAATTAAGCAAGCTTTGAGCAACCATCGGATGCATATCAAATTCATCTTCCTTCTACTTTGCTTTCATATGTATATGCAATATACACACTGATTATATTCTTTAATTTTCCATTAAGAAACAAAAGTAAAAGTAATGAAAGAATAAGATAGAATAAGGAAAAAGCATGGATCGCCAGAGAGATTTTGATGCATATATAACTGTACATAAAGTATATTTTTTTAAAGAAAACATGATTTGTCCTCTTCTACACTAAAATAACATGAACATTCTTTTTAGTGGTTGTATAAGAATTAGCCTCGAGGAAATATATGGTTAACACCAAAGTAATTGTGCAGATAATAAATTGCATGAAACAAATCTCTTACGCATCGACTAATTTATTATGGAAAAGATGTATCAAGATAAAACTGAAATACCTATTATAACGAGTATTAGCAACATATATAAGTTTATGGGTTGCAGTCTACAAAACATTGGGTTGAAACTAAAAACTATTTTTTTGTTGTAACTTCGTGAATTAAATTTCATACTGCGCTATGCTTCAACCCTATACCTTATACCTAAAACTGGCGTAAGACAAACACGTTCATCTTTAACTTTCTCCTGCGTGATTGCTGCGTCTCTGGGATCCCAACTGTTAACCGCAATGCCGACAACAATAGGAAGCAGAGGGCGGTTGAAATTGGCAGGTTGAGACATCATGGTCCGAGCAAAAGAAGAGACTTGTCTGATGATGGGCATCATTCTGCACAAAGGCAAACCTACAGAGCTTAGTATTTCACAAAAGCTATCATCCGCAGCAACAACATTGTCACGAATCACGGCATTACTTGGCAAATAGAAAGATTCCACCATAAATGGACCTCGAGCTTCCGCCACAATAGAATCCCCTCTCTTTGGCAGATGCTGAACAAATTTTTGAACCCGAATTTCAATCAAGAATAACGGACTAGTGGAATGATTGTTGTTGTTGATGCTCTTCAAGTCGACTTTCTTTGGAATGATAAAATCGTCTGTCCAAACTTTGAACTCGTTGAAGATTTGTGGAATCTCCATCTTCAAATGCGATTGCAAATTGTAAATACGTTAACCTAAATAATGCAGAGAAGAGGATGTGTGATGAGTTGTTGTAGCACTGGAAAGCTTTTTTTATAGACTTTGAAGAAAGCCTATTTTGTGTAGAAATAGGAATCTCAGGTTTCCTAAATTGTCCAGGATTTGGAAACAAAGTTGTAACTTGAAAAGCAAGCAACAATTAGGCAATTGCGTGGCCCAATGGTTGTGACTTGTGAGGAATAGAACGGATAAATTTCTAACTAATGGATTTCAAATAAAATTTCCATCATTTATAATTGCTATTCTTTCTTTTTGGTAATAAAGGATACTAAATACTATAGATAGCCAAAAGTAATTCCACGTCTAGCCAAATTTTTATTACAACTGGACGAAACTTTTTTATTAATTGCTACTAGTTCTTTTGCAAATAAATGACATATAGCAAAATACAAGCATTTACGTTCATTTTACTCTAGATGTAAAATCTCCTACTTTTTTTTTGGATTTCTGACAGTGCACTCAATAAGTTCTTTTTCTTATCGAAAGCTCGAATTCTAGATATCTAACTAAGAGATGGAGGGATTTCAACCATTCCATCACTACTCGTGTTGATGTAAAATGTCCTACTATATACTGTAGTAGTAAATATGTCAAATACTTTGGCTAATGCCTACAATGGTTCACTTAATTAATTAAGACTAATGTAACTTGTCTACATACTTGCCCTTTAAATTAAAATTCACTGGAAAAAAAATTGAAGTGGTATTCCTTATGAGTTCGGATCCCGTTATTGAGATAGTTACGGTTTGATTCCTCGATAAATTTTAACTTGGTTCTTACTATGATATTTTATTAAACATATTTAATCGGAAATTAGTAAAAATGTGTCTTTTTTGTCCCTTTATATAAAAAGATGTGTTATCTTTAGATTATCTTTAAAGTCATATTATCCTCAAATACAGAGTAACAACAAAAATTAACATAAAACATGAATATTAAATGATTTTAACCGTTAATAATACTTTAAATTTGTGAAGATTTACAAGTACAATGATTAAAATGCACATCTCAATTAATTGAGAACTAATATATATCACAAGAATCAAAATCAGAATCTATCGACTTAAGTAATTTTAAAAAAAGGAACTTAAGTATATTTTTATAAACTTGAAACCTTGCTCCAAATTCTTTAGAATTATAAAGAAACTCTGAGCACCATTTTCTAAACCTTAAAACGCAAAAATAAAGAAAAAATAAAAGAAGATTTTGCCAATTGATAGCAGTGTTTGGAGGTCGCATATTAGGGTGGAAGGCTAGTTGGTAGTTGATCAGTCTCTCGCTACCCTGCGGGAGTGGCTCTCACAGGTGCTTTTACCAAAGTGTTTGCACTATGCTTATAGTTCCTTGGTATTGTTGTGAATCACATATTGTATTTTCGTAACTGTTCTCCCTCTTATCTGTTGTGTATCACTTTTCATTTCACATTAATTTGATTGTTGTGCTTGTTCCCCTATTTGTATTCCTTGTTTTGTACTGTTTGGCAGGTTTTAAGCTGGGGGTCTTTCGAAAACAGTCTTTCTATGTCTAGGAGGTAGAGGTATAGTCTGCGTACATTCTACCCTCCCTAGACCCCACTTTGTGAGATTTCACTGGTCTGTTGTTGTTGCCAATTGAAAACTCAAAGAGACATTTTTGCCGATTCTTTTCAAGTTAGTAATGTTTATCAAAAAAATTACTTTAGAACCACCTAATAAAACTAATTTGATTGTGTAAATACTCTTACCAAGAGTCGTGCATATAAAACTTAATTGCACATACACTACATATTGTTAACCAAAGTAATTATACAGATAAAAGAAAGGCACTTAAGTATATTTTTATAAACTTAAAACCTTGCTCCAAACTCTTTTAAAAAGAATATTTTACTAATTGAAAACTCAAAGAGTCTTTTTGCCAATTCTTCTCAAGTTAGTAATGTTTATCAAAAAATGTACTTTAGAATCACCTTAGTAAGAACTAACTTGATTGTGTAAATACTCTTACCGAGAGTTGTGCATATACAACTTAACCAACATATTGCTTATATGTAGGGTTGCATATTGACTTGTTTGATTCGACTTTGAAAGTTATAATTTCTCGGTTATCGATTTATAAATATGTTAAACCGTTAAGTATATTAATTGATTGCTTATAATCGGATATTGATCGTTATCAATTCGCGATCAATTATCAATTTCACCAATAAGATTTCAGAAGAAACTTTTAGACAACATGACAATTGACAAATCAATATGCAACCCCCTAAATGATCCTTCTTTTTTCACCTTAATTTGCTAAATTTAAAACACACAATTTTTTTTTTAAAAAAGGAACAAACAAATATTGGCAGGTTCTTTAAGAATTCTGGAAAAAAGTCGATACTTTTTGAAGGTCAGTCAAGTCCCTTTTTTTCAAAAAACTTGGGAATAATTGAGAACGATTTTTATCTTTACCAAAGTTAAAGCCAATACAGACATACAATGATACACCACTGTTAAAAGAATATGCTATACAATAATTGTAATTTATTAAATTGAATTATTGGTTAATCCATTAATTAGAAAATTGGATGAATCGAGAACCGAATCAATAACTAGATTAGTAAAAGTCCTTACTGTTACCGAGCCGTTAAATCGATCAATAACCTATTACCAATAAACTAATTAATAACTTTCTTTTCGATTCAAACTATCAAATTGCAGTTCGATTTTGAATTGCCCTACTTACACGTTCAATAAATTTTCTTTTGTTGGATTTTAATGAGAAAGTGAAAGATATCGGAACATATAAAAGTTATGTTGAAGAAAACGAAAACCCAATTCCACCGCATAAGGTATAATACACCATTTGTCTTGTCTTCTAGTCCAAATATGGTCGATTTGTATTCAACAATATTGGGGGAAAATTACGAAACACCAGATAGATTTTAATTGCACATACACTAGATATTGTTAACCAAAGTAATTGTACAAATAATATATTGCATGAAACAAGTATCTTCAGCATCTTAAATTTGGCACTAATTTATGATGTGTAAAGATGAAATTGAAATACCTATTATAACAAGTATTATTAACATGAGACAATATATATAAGTATTGATCAAAAACCATTAATTTTTGATTTGCAGTCTACAAAAAAATATTGGTTGAAACTAAAAACTGATTAATCAAGATTGCATATATAGTTTTCAACGCTATACCTATACTTGAATTCTTTGGCGTTTACACATGGGCATCTCCTCCTCCTCAATCTCCGGTCTCCGACCAAATTTTATTCTCTCAAGCGCCATTGCTGCGTCTCTGGGATCACAACTGTTAACTTCAATGCCAACAACAATAGGAAGCAGAGGGCGTCCCAAATTGGAAGGTTGAGACATCATGGTACGAGCAAACGAAGATACTTGTAGGATGATGGGCAGCATTCTGTACATAGGCACCCCTACAGATCTTAGTATTTTGCAAATCCAATCATTCGCAGCATCGTCATCAATCACAGCGTTACTTGGCAAATAGAAAGATTTCATGATATATGGACCTCGAGGTTCCTCCACGATCGAATCTCCTTTCTCTGGCAGATACTGAAGAAATTGTTGAAGTCGAAGTTCGATCAAGAAAAACGGAGCAGAAGGGTTGTTGATGATGCTCTTCAAGTCGATTGTCTTTGGAATGATAAAATCGTCGGTCCAAGCTTTGACATCATAGGCAGTTTGTAGATTCTCCATCTTCAACAATTTTTGTTGGGACGATGAAGAAACAGAGGGGACAATATTGCGAAAATATATGGAAAGTTAGTTAATGAAGAGAGAATGGTGTGTGACCAATTGATTCAACAGTGTAAGTCTTTTATACACTCTGAGCAAAGTCTAATTTGTGTACAAGTAGGAATCTCTATTTTCCCAAGTTTGTGTAGGATTCGGAAATCCCTTTTCAAAGAAAAAAAGGAAACTTGAGAAGCCTTAGGAATCTGAAATTTCGGATAAGGAGAGTTTTGAAATAAAGGCAAAATTAGTAAATTGAGAAGCAAGCAAGGCAATTGTGGCTGGCCTTATGCAGTACAGTATACTAATGTACTACTTTCTCCATCCCATATTAATTGGTCATCTTACTAAAAATAGTTGTTCTATATTAGTTGTTTATCTTACTAAATTAAGAGAGAAATAATTAAAGTTTTCTCATATTACCCTTGCAATTAATTCTCTTTGAAAGTGTGAACACTTATTTGTAAAGTTCCAAAAAAAATTCTTAAGGAAGTGAATTAGTAAAACTACCTTTTTATTTATGATTTCTTAAGATACGTGTAAAAGAGAAAGTAGTCAACTAATTAATATGGGACGGAGGGAGTAAAAGGGAATCCAAGATTTTAAAAATCATGAACTCCACATTTATAATTTTCAAGACGGACTCTATTACACTTTAAAAAATTGTAGGTTCCAGTTTAATAAAATTTATTGAAATTTTGTGAATTTTCATGTAAAAATTTGTTGGTTATGTCCAAGACATGTTGTTACTTTTTAAAATAACAATGATGAGATCAGCATATATGCACTGAGATTAACCCAACGTACGTAGTGACTCATATCCTAAACTTGTACAGTAGCTTTCTAGAGCCATTACATATATGTAAGATACAAGATTCAGATCAACAAGGCCTTTATAGTGTATAGTATCATCCAAGAGTCGTGCTTATGTGGCGTTTCATCATTCGTATAATAAGGCATACTTTATAAATACATATATTGTCTTTTTGTCTGCTTATTGCACAAGGACCTATACAGTGAAATTTATGTAAAGCCTTCTATATTATCAGTGAAATTTAACTTGTAAAGTAGATTAATTATTATTTTTATCTGATTTCAAGTAAGTTGAGAAAAATTGGCAAAAGAAACTCTTTGAGTCTTCAATTGGAAAAATACTCCCATTTTCTTTTTTATTTATTTTTTGTGTGTCTAGGGCTCGAGAAAATGTTGCTCAGAGTTTTTTTATAACTTTAAAGAGTTCGGGGTTGAAGAGAAAAAAACTTGAGTATATTTTAGGAGAAGAGAAAGAGACTTAAATATATTTTAATAAACTTAAAACAATTGCTTCAAATTCTTTAAAATTATAAAAGAAAATCCGAGCACCATCTTCTGTATACCTAAAATGCACAAATAAAGAAAAAAACCAAAAAATATTTTGTCAATTGAAAACTCAAAGAATCCTTTTTGACAATTCTTCTCAAGTAAGGAATGTTTATCAAAACAAAATTAACCTTAGAATCACCTAATTATAAAAATTAACTTGATTGTGTAAATACGCTTTACCAAAAGTGTGTGCATAAAACTTAACTAACATCTCGCTTATATAAAGGGTTGTGTATTGATCTATTTGATTCGATTTTGAAGGTTATCAATTTATTTTATCGGTTATCAACTTAATTATAGATGTGCTAAACTATTAAGATATTTTAGTTAATCGATTGTCGGTTATTGATTGTTATCAATTCTCGATTAATTATCGATTTAACCGTTAAAATTTGAGAAGAAAACTTCCAGACAACGTGACAAACCAATATGCACACTCCTAAATGCTCCTTCTTATTCACCTTAATTTGCTAAATTTAAATACACAAATTAAAGAAAGGAACAAACAAATATTGTCAGTATCTTTAGGAATTCTGGGCAAAAGCGGATACTTTGCCAATGAACTTGGGAATAATAGGTTAAAACCAATATAGATATACCGTAATATATCATTGCTAAAAGAATATGCTATACAACCAGGGATAATTTTAAATATATACAATAAAGTAATTAGGTTATAATAAATATAGACAAGTTTTCTTTACAAAAAAAGTAGCCCAAAAATGAACTAGCCAAGAAAAATAATTACAAAAAAAATAGCCGCATGTATATGTAATGTATATGTAATGTATCGAGAGTGTATAAAAATTATGTAATGTATCGAAATTATATAAATGGTGTATAAACGTGTATATATGACATATCATGTATATATCGATATTGTACAATAAAAAATAGTCGCATGTATATATAATGTATCGATCATGTATAAATACAACCCACAAACGTTTCTTTTATGATTCTCTAATTCTAACCCCTGTTCTACCCCGAAAAGAGGTGGACTAGAGTGACCAGAAAGTATTATCGTATTCACGATTAATTCACAACCCCATGTATTGTGTGGTGACTCGAGAATCATGGTGCATTCAATTAATAATCTGATTAAAATATTCGATTAGAATAAAGTTGATGTCCACCGATTCATGTACTGTGTATTTGATTCAACGGATATGCCAACGAAAAGATTAACTAAAACTATCTCTTCTTCGTTCAAAAACACAAAGGTGACAAAGTCATTGTTTTTCCATTAATCTCTCCGAATTGTTGGGAAATCTAATCTAATGATATAAGAATAGGACAAACATCAAATTGCACCACATTACTTCTTTTTTTTCCAGATTCTTTAGTCTACAGATTCCTAATATCCTAAAAAAAATTATAAATCACCTTAGTCCAGGGTACCTAATGTTTGGTGGGAAAAAAAAGAAACACAAAATATTCTTTCATACATTTACACAAGTGGTTGGCTACTGCAAGTTGACAGTAGTTTCGAATAAGCTGGAGGCATAAGAGGCTATGCCTACTCCAATGGTGTAGTGGAGTTGGCCTATTGACAGCTTCATTTTTGAAGAAGCGAGAACGGAACAAATATTTGTTTTCAGATTTTTGAACCCAGATCCGAGTTCTTTGAGCTTAGAAATAGATCTTCAATGGTAGACTGCTTTTTCTTCAAGTATTCAGCTGGTTTTTCAATGTTTCTAAGCTCACCAACAAGATTCGTTCAACTGATTTTTAATATTATCTTTAATGATTTGGCTAGAAAAAAATGGAAGAAGAAGGAAGACCGAGGAAGAAGATTTAATTTGAAGAAGAAACCATTAATGGAAGAGAAGAAGAAGAGAAAGAAAGAAAAGAAGAAGGGAAAGCAGGGAAGAGCATATGGCCAAATGGTCAATTAATGTAATAAATGAGTGATAGTTTTAAAGTGAGCTATTTTGAGTGTAAATAAGTTTGATGGACTGACATTTTGCCTAATTTTCCATACACCAATTGTAATTTAGTAAATTAATATTGGGCTATCGGTTTACCGTTAATTAAGAAAATTAAACAAACCGAAAACCGAAAGGATAACTCGATTAAAAAAGTCTAAACTATTGCCGAGTTGTTAAATCAATAATCTATTACCAATAAGTTAATAGATTGCATGAAACAAATCTCTTACGCATCTTAAATTTGGCACTAAATTGAAATACCTGTTATAACAAGTATATATTACATGCGGCAACATATATAAGTATTGATCAGAAACCATTAATTCTTGATATGCAGTCCACAAAAATATTGGTTGAACCTAAAAACTAATCAAGATTGCATATATAGTAACTTTCTTGGTGCTGCTTCTTAAACACTAAACATACTGTGCTAGTCTATACCTTATACCAAAACTTGAATTCTTTGGCGTTTACAGGTGGGCATCTCCTCCTCCTCAATCTCCGGTCTCCGATCAAATTTTCTCTCGTAAGCGATTTCTACATCTCTGGGATCTCTAATGTTAACCGCAATGCCGACAACAATAGGAAGCAGAGGGCGCCCGAAATTGGCAGGTTGAGACATCATGTTCCGAGCAAAGGAAGAGACTTGTCGGATGATGGGCGACATTCTGTACATAGGCACCCCTACAGAGCTTAGTATTTCACAAAGGCTATCATCCACAACATCGTCATCAATCACAGCGTTACTTGGCAAATAAAATGATTTCACGATATATGGACCTCGAGGTTCCTCCACAATCGAATCCCCTTTCTCCGACAGATACTGAAGATATCTTTGAACTCGAAGTTCTATCATGAAAAACGGACTAGTAGAATTGCTCTGCAAGTTGATCGTCTTCGGAAGGATAAAATCGTCTGTCCAAAATTGGAACTCATATGTGGTTTTTAGATTAATCTCCATCTTCAACAACTTTTGTTGAGACTATGAAGAAGCAGAGGGGACAATTTTGAGAAAATATATAGGAAGTTACTACTAAATGAAAAGAGAAGGGTGTGTGACCAATTGATTCAACCGTGTAGTGCTTTTATAAACTTTGAACAAAGCCTGATTTGTGTTGAAGTAGGAATCTCAATTTTCCCAAGTTAGTGTAGGATTCGGAAATTATTTATTTTTTTAAAAAAGAAACTTGAGAAGCCTTTTGTGTAGAAATAGGAATCTCAAATTTCGGATAAAGAAAGTTTTGAAATAAAGGTAAAACTGGTAACTTGAGAAGCAAGCAAGGCAATTGTGGCTGGCCTTATGCAGTACAGTATACTAATGTACCAAAAGGGAATCCAAGATTTTAAAAATCGTAAATTCCATATTTATATTTTTAACACGGACTCTATTACACTGACAGTGAAGCACTTAGCTGATGCAGCACTGTTTCTAGCTTCCGATGATTCTGCATTTGTGAATGGACATGACTTGCTGGTGGATGGTGGATTGATCAGTCTTCCAGATCCAAACAGTTCATTATGAACCAACCAATTTCTCTCGTTTGAGTATTTGTTTTTCTTCTGGAGTCTAGCCAAATTATCACAACAACTGGCCGAAACTTTTCTATTAATTGCTATTTAGTTCTTTAACAAATAAATGACATATATAGCAAAATACAGATATTTACGGTCATTTTACTTTAATCGTAAAATCTCCTGCTTTCTTTTTATTCTTGGCGGCGCTCGCAACAAGATTTTTTTCATATTGAGAGGTCTAACTCGAGATGTCTAATTAAGAGGGAGGGGATTTCAACAATTCCACCACAACTCATGCTGATGTAAAATGTCCTACTATATAATGCAGAACTTAATATGTCAAATACTTAGGCTAAGGCTTACAATGGTTCACTTAATTAAAGACTAAAGTAACTTGTCTACATACCCTTTAATTTGGTTCTTATGATATTTTACTAAATATATTTTATCAGACATTAGTAAAAAATGTGTCTTTTTTGTCCCTTTAGCCCTGAATTAATCAACCAAGTAGAAGTTGAAGTTCAGTTGGAATTCATATAGTCTAGTAGTTTTTTAAAATATGTTATGTTTAGATTATCTGTAGAGTCATATTATCCTCAAATATGGAGTAATAACAAAAGTTAACATAAAACATGATTAAATGATTTTAACAGTTAGCAATACCTTAGATTTGTGAAGATTTACAAGTACAATGATTAAATGCACATCTCAATTAATTAAGAACTAATATATATCATAAAGAACAAAAATCAAAATCTATCGATATTACATAAACTAGGCAAGTTTTCCAATTAACATATGAATTTAAGTTATAGTGTATACATTAACATTATAAAACATTTTATATTATCAGTAAATTTCAATTTGTAAAGGAGGTTAATTATCATTTTTATCAGATTATCAAGTAAGTAGAGGAATATTGGCAAAAGGGACTCTTTGAGTCTTCAATTGGCAAAATACTCCCACTTTATTTTTTATTCATTTTGTGTCTTAGGGTTCAGAAAATGGGCTCGGAGTTTCTTTTATAACTTTAAAGAGTTTGGGGTCAGATTTCAGGAGAAGAGAAAAATACTTAAGTATATTTTAGAAAGAAAAAAAAAGAAAGGGACTTAAGTATATTTTTATAAACTTGAAACTTTGCTCCAAACTCTTTAAAATTATAAAGAAACCCCGAGCATCGTTTTTCAAATCCTAAAAAAGCAAAAATAAAGAAAAAATTAAAAGAATATTTTGCCAATTGAAAACTCAAAAAGTCGTTTTTGCCAATTCTTCACTGTTTATCAAAAATTTCTTTAGAATCACCTAATAAAAACTAACTTGATTGTGTAAATACTGTTATCAAGAGTCGTGCACATAAAACTTAACCAACATATTGCTTATATGAAGGGTTGTGTATTGATCTGTTTGATTCGATTTTAAAAGTTATCGGTTTAATTTATCGGTTATCGATTTGTAAATATGTTAAACCATTAAGATATATTAATGGGTTGATTATCGCATATTGATCGTTATTGATTCGCGATCAATTATCGATTTAATCATTAAGATTTGAGAAGAAATTTTCAGACAACATGAAAAACCAATATGCACACCCCTTAATGATCCTTCTTTATTCACCTTAATTTGCTAAATTTAAAATACATAACTTTTTATTATTTTTTTTTAAAAAGGAACAAACAAATATTGGCAGGTTCTTTAGGAGTTCTGGGAAAAAATCGATATACTTATCCAATGTCAGTCAAGTCCCCTTTTTTTGAACTTGGACATAATTGAGAACGATTTTTATCTTTATCAAGGTTAAAGCTAATATAGACATACAATGATACACCACTGTTGAAGGAATATGCTATACAATAATTGTAATTTATTAAATTAATATTGGGATATTTGGTTAACCCGTTAATTAAGAAAATGGGACAAATCCATAACTGAATCAATAACTCCATAAAAAAAAGTATAAACTGTTATCGAGCCGTTAAATCTAATAATCTATTATTCATAAACTAATAGGAGTAACATTTTTTTCAATTCAAATTGTCAATTTCAGTTTGATTTTCGGCTGCCCTACTTACATGTTCGATGGATTCAAAGATATCGGTACATATAAAAAAGTTGCGTTGAAGAAAAGGAAAATCCAATTCCACCATCCACTAAAAAAAATGGATGTACGGTAATACACCATTTGTCTTGTCTTCTAGGAGTAGTTCAAATATGGTTCACTGTATTCAGTAATTTTGGGGGGGAAATTATGGAACACCAGATAGATTTTATGTAACGTCGGAGATACGATTTTGGGATTGAAAGAAAGAAAAAACAGAGAAAGGAAATAAATTAGCAACTTGGATTTTCATATATGCTGAATATCTCATACAATTTCTGGTAAATACTAAAACAAAGGAGAATAAAGACAAACTACAGCTGACCATTCTAGCTAATTGTACTATTTGGACACTTGTCCTTGATTTAGGCATATTGCCATTCAGAAAATCAGAAAAGCAAAACTATATAATTGGTCCAGGCTAAACAATTGGACCCTACAATAATAAAGTTGGCCCAATAGACAGAACTTAACAACGCGACCCAATATTTAAAGAACTATGTCACTAATTAGAATTGTGACATCCCTTCTCCCTTCAAAATTTGATTCCTAAATTGAGCATCTTATCCATTACTGATTGAACTCAGGAACTGGAATTTCAAAAAGTTATAATCCTCCCATGTTGCTTTCTCTTTGGATAAATTGGCCCACTGAACCAAAACCTACACCATGGCTTTGTTACCTTTCATGACCAATTTTCTTTCCAATATGGCAATGGGTTCTGCGAGGATTTGCCCATTATCTGCACAAAATGGTGGTTCTTTGGATAGAACAATGGCAGCTCCAATCTTTTTCTTCAGTTGAGAAACATGAAAGACGGGATGAATTTTAGAGCTTGGTGGCAATTTAAGCTCATACGCCACTTCGCCTATTCTTCGAAGAACTTCGTATGGGCCGTAGAACTTAGCAGGCAATTTCAAACTCTTCCTCATTGCCACTGATATTTGCCGGTAAGGTTGTAGTTTCAGAAATACCATATCCCCTATTGCGAATTCCCTCTCAATGCACTTGAAATTTACATACTGTTTCATCCGATTTTGAGCCTTTATCAAATTATCCCTCGGGGTTTTGTTGATAATCTGTCTCTCCTTCAACACCTGGTCCACTGATTCGAGTTTGGATTATGAAACTAGCTCAAAAAATGGAAGTGGAGGGTCATACCCATACAAAGCTTTGAACGGAGTCATTCCTATAGCAGATTGAAAATTAGTGTTGTAATAAAATTCGGCCATATGAATCCAATTGCTCCAATTCTTAGGCTTGTGGCCTGTCATGCATCGAAGGTAAGATTTCACACATTGATTCAATCTTTCGGATTGGCCATCCGTCTGGGGGTGGTAGGCTGAAGTGAGCCTTTGTTCAATTTGCAGGCCTTTGAAAAGTTCTTTCCAAAAGGAGCTAGTAAAAATTGGATCCCTGTCAGAGAGTATGGAACATGGAGCTCCATGAAGTTTGCAAATGTTGTCTAAAAAGACCTTAGCCACTTGAGCTGCATTATAGGGGTGAGTTAATGTAAATAAATGAGCGTACTTAGTGTAACGATCAATCACCACTAGGATAGTGTCTTTGCCCTGCGACCTTGGCAGCCCTCAATAAAGTCCATCGTGACATGTTCCCAGGCTTTAGAGGGAATAGGCAGTGGTTGAAGAAGCCCCGGATAAGGAACATGCTCGCTTTTGTTCCTTTGGCAAATGTCACAATTTTTGAATTTTCCTTTACATCAACTAGTAGTCCAGGCTAATAAAACAGAGCTCTCAGTCTTTGTTGTGTTCCCAATATCCCTGAGTGCCCTCCCCAAGGTGTGGAATGCATTTGGTCGATAAGTTGCTCTCTTAATTGACCCTTACTTCCCACAAATATCTTTCCATCCACCCTAATAATCCCATTCTGCACTGTTGTGTTCGGTACAACTTGACTGTCAAGAGTTAATTGAGATAAGAGATGTTGTGCCTCTTGGTCATCTTTATAACTTGCAAGAACATCATCCACCCACTTAGGTTGTGTTGCTGTCAGTCCATTACATTTTTCAGTAGGTTCAAACCTTCTGGACAGTGCCTCGGCTACAACATTTTCTACCCCTTTCTTGTAATGTATCTCATAGCTAAACCTCATAAGCTTAGATATACCCTTGTGTTGCAATGTTGTGGTTATCCGTTGATCCCTTAAGAACTTGAGACTAAAATGGTCTGTGCGAATAATGAAATGACTTGGCTGTAAATAATGCCTCCATTTCTCTACTGCTAACAATAGTGCAATCAACTCTTTCTCGTAGGTAGAAAATCCCAAATGCTTTTGGCTAAGTGCTTGACTGAGAAAAGCAATAGCTCTGTTTTGTTGCATTAATACAACACCGACCCCAAGACCACTTGCATCAACCTCCACCACAAATGGAATAGAGAAATCAGGGAGTGCTAAAACTAGAGCTCGTACCATAACATCTTTTAATTGATCAAATGCATGGGCAGCTTTGTCATTCCATTGGAATCCACCTTTATTCAGGAGTTCAGTTAAAGGTTTACTTATGATAGCAAACCTATCAATGAATCTCCTATAATACCCCGTGAGCCCTAAGAATCCTCGTAATTCTTTAATTGTGGTAACCATTGCTTCTACTTTAGACGGATCCGTGGATACTCCTTGTCCAGAAATGATGTGGCCTAAATATTCTACTTAGGCCTCAGCAAAACTGCATTTGGACATTTTGGCATATAACTGATTGTTTCTCAACACTTTAAAAACTGCTTCTAAATGTGCCAAATACTGCTCCAAACTGCCACTATAAATAAGTATATCATCAAAAAAAATAAGAACAAATTTTCTTAAGTAAGAACAAACACCTCGTGCATCAACGCTTAGAAAGTGGACCGGGCATTGGTGAGTCCGAATGGCATAACTTTGAACTCCCATAGCCCATGGTGAGTACAAAATGTTGTCTTGTACTCATATCCTTGTCTCATCCTTACTTGATGATATCCCAACCTTAAGTCCAACTTTGAGAAGATTGTGCTCCAATTAATTCATCCAGAAGATCCTCTACCACAGGGATAGGATACTTGTTTTTTATGGTGATATCATCGAGTCGTCGATAATCGACACAAAACCTCCAAGTGGAGTCCTTCTTCTTCACCAATATCACTGGAGAAGCAAAGGACGAGGTGCTGGTAGAAACGATCTTGGAGTTAATCATTTTTTTCACCATTCTCTCAATGGTGTTCTTTTGCTCAAACGAGTACCTATAGGGCCTTAGGTTAGCTGGTTTTGAGCCTGGCATGGTCACAAGACCTGTTGGGTGGGAGCCCTTTAGGATCTTGGAATATGTCTAAAAATTCCGACACCAATTGTTCCACTTGGGGTGGAGGCCCGAAGATCTGTGAATTGACTTCCAGCTAGGTTAATTGGCTGACACGGTGCACTGGCCCAAATTAAGCAACTTGCTTATGGCTTTAACATCACAGAGTTTACTAGGGCCTGAAGCATCACAATCTATCAATGTATTCAGCTTATCATCCCTAAAGAATGAAATACTATGAGGCCTCGTATGCAAAACAATAGGTGCCATGGCATCTGTAACATAAATTTTTCTCCCTTAAGGTTTCTAGGGATGGTTTTGGGCTTGGGTATTTTTGGGGTACAACTAGGCTTTTAGTAGGGGCAACAATTGTTGGGCTTGGGGATTTGTAGTTGGAGGAATATGAGTTGAGCTTGGAGTACTTTGGTGCGTTATTTTTGGCTTGTGCATTTTGGGACTGTTCGTAAAGTTTAGCTGTGTTATAAGCTGCCACCAGAGTTTGAGGGTTTTCTACCTTAACCATTGGGCCTATCTCATCTTTCACACCACCCACAAAACAAGTTATGAAATATAATTCATCAAAATGAGGTCTCACTATTTCACTCTGCTATGAAGGTCCTCAAACCTTTTTTGGTAGCTATCCACATCAACCCAGTGTTGTAACCTATTGAAAATAGTGACCACATCATGAGGCCCGGTACCATCATAGCGAGCACAAATGTCCGAGAAAAATTGGCTCCAATAAATTCTACCCCTATGGTCAATTACGTATGAATCGAACCAGCTATCGAATTTATCTTTAACACTCACAACAAACGTAGGTCATTTTCACTGCCTCATGTACTTGATAATAATCAAATTAATATTCACATAGTCTAATCCAACCCCTTACATTTTTTTCGTCAAATTCCGAGAAGTCCAATTTAGCTTTGAGGAACCCTAAGCTATTGGAGTTGAGATCTTGGGATATTGGGATATTGGGATATTGGGATATTGGTTAAATTAATAATAATTGTAATTTATTAAATTAATATTGGGATATTGGTTAACCCGTTAATTTAGAAAATGAGACAAATCCATAACTGAATCAATAACTCCATAAAAAAAAGTATAAACTGTTACCGAGCCGTTAAATCTAATAATCTATTATCCATAAACTAATAGGAGTAATATTTTTTTCAATTCAAATTTTCAATTTCAGTTTGATTTTGGACTGCCCTACTTACAAGTTCGATGGATTCAAAGATATCGGTACATATAAAAAAGTTGCGTTGAAGAAAAGGAAAATCCAATTCCACCATCCACTACAAAAATTAGACGTACGGTAATACACCATTTGTCTTATCTTCTAGGAGTAGTTCAAATATGGTTCACTGTATTCAGTAATTTTGGGGGGGAAATTATGGAACACCATATAGATTTTATGGAACGTCGGAGATATGATTTTGGGATTGAAAGAAAGAAAAAACAGAGAAAGGGAATAAATTAGCAACTTAGATTCTCATATATGTTGAATATCTCATACAATTTCTGGTACTAAAACAAAGAAGAATAAAGACAAACTACAGCTGGCCATTCTAGCTAATTGTACTATTTGGACACTTATCCTTGATTTAGGCATATTGCCATTTAGAAAATCAGAAAAGCAAGACTATATAATTGGTCCAGGCTAAACAATTGGACCCTACAATAATAAAGTTGGCCCAATAGACAGAACTAAATAACCCGACCCAATATTTAAAGAACTATGTCACTAATTAGAATCGTGATATTTTAATTGCACATATACAAGATATTGTGATAGATTTTAATTGCACATACACTAGATATTGTTAACCAAAGTAATTGTACACATAATAAATTGCATGAAATAAATCTCTTACGCATCTTAAATATGGCACTATTTTGTGATGGAAAAGATGTGTAAAGATAAAATTCAAATACCTATTATAACAAGTATTGGCAACCAAGATTAAAATCCATTAATTCTTGACTTGCAGTGTACAAAACCTTGGTTGAATCAAAAACTAATCAAGATTTCATATATAGTCTTCAACCCTATGCGGCTATACCTAAACTTGAATTCTTTGGCGTTTACACGTGGGTTTCTCCTCCTCCTCAATCTCCGATCTCCGACCAAATTTTATTCTCTCAAGCGCCATTGCTGCGTCTCTGGGATCACAACTGTTAACTTCAATGCCAACAACAATAGGAAGCAGAGGGCGTCCCAAATTGACAGGTTGAGACATCATGCTCCGAGCAAACGAAGAGACTTGTCAGATGATGGACAACATTCTGTACATAGGCACCCCTACAGAGCTTAGTATTTTGCAAATAATCCAATCATCTGAAGCATCGTCATCAATCACAGTGTTACTCGGCAAATAGAATGACTTCACGATATATGGACCCCGAGGTTCCTCCATGATAGAATCCCCTTTATCTGGCAGATACTGAAGAAATCCTTGAACTCGAAGTTCGATCATGAAAAATGGACTAGTAGAATTGCTCTTCAGGTTGATCATCTTTGGAAGGATAAAATCGTCCATCCAACATTGGAACTCATATGTGGTTTGTAGATTCTCCATCTTCAACAACTTTTATTGGGACGATGAAGAAACAGAGGGGACAATTTTGAGAAAATATATGGAAAGTTACTAAAGGAAAAGAGAAGGGTGTGTGACCAATTGATTCAATAGTGTAAGTCTTTTATAACTCTGAGCAAAGCCTGATTTGTGTAGAAGTGTTAAAATTGACAAGATTCTTGAAGATGTGAACATTTGGAAGGAAGGTAATTCTTCTTTGGTATGAAATGTCAAGGAAATAAATTTGAGATAGAACTTTTAGCAAGCATTAAATGATTTCACAAGGTAAAGTTTGATATTTCCTACATTGTGATGTCATGGATGACATCAAGAGGAAGAGTTCATTCCTATAAATAGGTGTCTCTTGGTTCATTTGTAACACACCTCTCACTTCCTTCTCATCTTCTAAGGCATTTATTTCTTCTTTCTCCCTTGTAGTATTTCACTTGTATTCTTTTGGAGTGAAATAAAATTGGGGTTGGTTGTGTCCGAGGAGTAGGCAAAAAATAAAAAATTTGCCGAACCTCGTAAATTACTAGTGTTCTTTTTTATTGTTGTCTCATTTACTATTTATTAGCTTCCTTTAGCTATAGTAGTTGTGATTCAATCACTCTATAGATATTTGGCTTCCACAATAATTGGTATCAGAGCCAAGGTTTTATCTGAGTATGCTCTGTGGTTGCAGCACAGTCTGAACTTCCACATCAGAAAATAATTACTTTGGTCTTTGGTATTGTTAGCTAATAAATAGTATTTGTAGTAGAAACGGGAGACAAGACAAATGAAGAGTCCACCTCGAGTGTCAATAATACATCGTCATTGGCATCTTCGCTTATGACAAGAATTGTGTCAAATGCAAAATTTGCAGTTGAAATCTTTGACGGGTCAGGACATTTTGGGATGTGGCAGGGCAAGGTTCTTGATGTCCTTTTTCAACAAGGACTGGATATTGCCATAGAAGAAAAGAAACCAGACAGCATAGGAGAAGAAGATTGGAAGATCGTCAATCATGTTGCTTGTGGTACTATTCGATCTTACCTTGCAAGAGAACAGAAGTAGGGCTGTGCAATTTTTGGGTCAAACCAATAACCCGAACCGAAAATTGGATTATCGGGTTATTGGTTCGGGTTATTGGACTTTCGATTCGGGTCTCGGTTAAACAAACCAAATTAATGGTTTACCAGGTCGGTCCTTGGTTTTGAGGAGTTGTGTATCGGTTAACCCGACAAACCGATAAGCAATCATTTAAAATTTTAATTAATATTTCACTTTCTCAATTCTCAATCTCATTTCTCAGTTTCTCACTTTCTCTCGCCTTAGTCGCCTAAGGCCCTAAGTTAGGTTAGGGTTTCCTATGCTGGCTGCTGCGACTCATTCCTCTGCTGCTCCGCCAAAAATTGTGCCTGCTCTCAGGCCTCAACCTTTCACGATCTCTCAACTCTCAAGTCTCAACTGGTAAGTTCACTCATCACTGTGGCTCACAATTGGTTGTTCTTGCTGAAAGCAAATGTTTCAACAATAGTTACGATTTCTCAAATTTATAAATCTCAAGTTTCTCAAATTTATAAATTTGTTTGCTTTTTCTTTTATAACATTAACGCACTGCTTAATAATCTTGGTTAGAAGTACGGCTCTTTAACGTAAATGAATTTTCGTCCAATTATATCTGCAGTTATTGGTGATAAGCTTGGAGAGACCCAGTAACGTTATTCAACCAGTCAACTACATTTGGTCAAGAATTTAGTGATTCTTATACTCGTCCAGAGAAACTGAGAAAGGTTCATCTTTCTTACTCTTCTTTTTAAAGCATTTACTAGTTATTGTATTTTTTATCAAGTGCATAATCGATTTATGTATACTTGGTACATAATAGGGGCACTAACAGTCTATATATTCATTTCGTGATGTTTTTTTTCTTTTTTTTTTGTGGAATGTTGTTCATCTGACTTAATGCTACCTCCCCGTAAATATGCGACTTTTGCGGTTCTCCTTCTGAAAAGTTAGCCAGCATAAACAAATATGAGAATGGACTCCTTCAAGAAAGAAAACTCATTCTTTTCTAACTTTTTTGTGATCCTTATGTGCTCTGTTAGATTTTTACTGCCAAAATTTGTGCTTCTTGATGATTATTTTCTTTTAAAATCATAATTCACAGTGACATGGCTGAAAATATCATAATTGATAAGGTGATTGGTGAAAGTGGAGCTTCTAATTCAAATGTAATGAGTCAAACTCAAAGCGTTCAGTCCAAAGTAAAGAAAGAAAGGAGAAAAAGGTCTCGTGCGTGGGATCATTTTACTACTAAAGTTGATTCTGACGAAAATAATAAGGACTGTTTGTAACTATTGTAAACATGAGTATTTTGCTGACACAAAAGATCATGGTACAACGGCAATGCTTGGTCATATAGTCAAATGTACCAAAATGCCTCACAATATTGATACTAAACAAAAAAACTAGCATTTCAACCGGTTATAGGTGGTAACAAGGATGATGTAGCTGTTGTTCCATGGAAATTTGATCAAGAAGAGTGTAGGAAGGCTTTGTGTCATATAGTAATTCTGGATGAACTTCCTTTCAGATTTGTTGAAAAAGAAGGTTTTAAACAATTTATGAAAGTGGCACAACCTTTTTTCCGAATTCCTTCTCATACCACTGTGACTCGTGATTGTTTTGACATGTTTGATGAAGAGAAACATAAAATGAAGTCTGTTTTTAAGGAAACACAACAAAGAGTGTGTATAACCACTGATACTTGGACTTCCGTGCAAAGAATCAATTATATGTGCATTACCGCTTACTGGATTGATAAAAAATGGACTTTGCATAAAAGGATTATCAATTTTTGTCTAATTTCTAGTCATAGAGGTGAAGATATGGCAAAGGCCATTAGTATGTTTGCACGAGTGGGGGTTGCATCGAATTTTCACCGTTACTGTTGATAATGTTAGTTCAAATAATGTGGTTGTGACTGAGTTGTCTAAGCAATTAACTAAGTGGGGGACCAATCTTATGGGTGGCAGTCATCTTCATATGAGGTATATGGCTCATATTATAAATCTTGTTGTTCAAGATGGTATAAAAGAAGCAACTGTGTTTATTGAACGAGTTAGGCAAGCAGTGAGGTACATTAGGCAATCTCCTTCTAGGTGGAAGAAGTTTCAGGAATGTTATGAAGATGAAAATCTTGTTAAAAAGTCTTTATGCTTGGATGTTCCTACAAGGTGGAATTCCACCTACTTGATGTTGAATAGGGCTATTGAATATGAGAGTGCAATTTTAGATTATGCTGATCGTGATATTGGATTGACACATCATTTTGAGTTTGTTGATATTGTTGATGGAAGTCCTGCAGGTACACTTTTGAGTAGTGATTGGGAGAGTGTAAAGAGAATTGCTAAATTTTTTGAATTGTTTTTTAAGCTTACTTTGAAGGTATCTGGATCAAATTATATTACATCAAATTTTTATTTTCTTGAAATTT
Organism: Jaltomata sinuosa; assembly: GCA_003996215.1. Taxonomy (NCBI): domain Eukaryota; kingdom Viridiplantae; phylum Streptophyta; class Magnoliopsida; order Solanales; family Solanaceae; genus Jaltomata; species Jaltomata sinuosa. The sequence goes on along the minus strand of QJPP01000376.1, from coordinate 55,810 downwards.
GTCAAGTTGGTGGTTACTTGACAAAATTGATATCAAGTGAAGATACTGATTTGGCTGAAATGGCAACAAAGATGAAGGAGAAATTTGAGAAATATTGGGGTGATACAGAAAAAATGAATAAGATGCTTTTCATATCTTGTGTTTTGGATCCTCGCTACAAATTTGACACTCTTAGTTTTGCACTTAAGAAGATGTTTGGGGACAAAGGGCGAGATATAGAAAGTAATGTCCGAGCGTACATGAAATCATTATTTAATGAGTATGCAAAGTCTTCTTCAAAAGATAAAAGTGATCAACTTTCTTCAATAGAAGTGGAAGCTTCCGGTCCAAGGTCTATACCTATAGGAGATTATGGTGACTTCTATGAGGAACTACGTAGACATACACCTGGAAGTGGGGGTGCAAATTCTAAGTCAGAATTGGATAAATATCTTGCAGAAGATGCTGAAATTGGAAATGCAGATTTTGATGTATTGCTTTGGTGGAAAGTTAACTCACCTAGATTCCCCTTTCTTTCTGAGATGGCTCGAGATGTGTTAGCTATTCCTATTTCAAGTGTGGCATCTGAATGTGCTTTTAGTACTGGAGGACGCATTCTTGATTCGTTTAGGAGTTCTCTAACTCCTAAATTGGTACAAGCTCTAGTGTGCCTTTAAGATTGGCTTCGGAGTGAACCACAACCTATAAGTATTGATGAAGATTTAGATTTTCTCGAGAAACTTGAACAAGGTAAGAAAAAAAACCTTGCATTAATCTAAGAGATGAATCATACATTGTTAAGAGATGAACTTTGGTAAGTTAACTCTTTGAGATATAACATAATTAACAAGATATAACCAATTAAATTGTTCAATAACTAAACTAACCAGTGTCACTTGCTTGTTTAATCTCAAAATTTTAAGAGAGTGTGTGTGTAGCCTATGTACTATGTAAGATACAGATAGTGCAATTATGGTTGTCTCTCTGTAACAATACAAGTAATATGATTGGCTTCATTTCTCTGTTAATTAACTATTGAATATCTGATACTTTTTCTATTTCTCTGTTAATTAGGTTTAATCATGCCTCGACTTCGTGGTCCTAAAGCTCGATCACCTGTTTGGGATTACTATAAAAAGTTTGAAAAAAATGATGATGGATGGTGCACAGTGAGATGTATTCATTGTGATCGTGTTGTTCGATATCATTCGAGGCAGACTGGGACAGTGGGACTGGCTCCTTAAGATCTCATATTAAGCGTTGTTTGGAGAAGGAGCAGAAACAAAATTGTTTAACCCTTGATTGAGTAGCTATTAGTAACTTCGTACAATGCTTGGACTTAATTATCAAGTTGTGTGACTATTCTTTACCTTTTTTGGGCTTTAGAAATTCGATTTGTACTAGATTGTGAGTTGTGACTGCTTTGATTGTTGCAATACTTATGGATTTGAGCCGTGTGTTTGTCCTTCTATGATTGTTGTCCAGCAGAAGTAAGGCTACGTGTTTGAGCAACGGTGAAGTGTATATATGTACTTTGTGTGTGTGTATAGGTTTTGGGATGTGTATGTGAGTTGGGGTAATAATAAGTGAACTTTGTTGAACATATTAAAGTATGCTGCTATGTAGCTATTGCTGAAGTTTGAATGATGTAGTTGTAAGCTGTTGGGGCCCGTAAGTAACTAGTGAAGTTTGTTGCTACAGGTTTGAAGTGTGCTGCTACAACCTACAAGTTTGGGATGTGTATCGTTCTACATGTTTCACAAGTTTAAATATGCCTGGCAAATCAGGATTGTGACTGCTGACTTGAGGATTGAGTTGTTTGTGTGGGTGTCTGGCAGTCTGCATTTTTTTTTGTGTGAAATGTTAACGGTTAACCCGATAACTGAACCGATAACGATTAAAACCGATTAACCAATAACTGATTAACCGATATCTTAACGGTTCTTAACGGTTTAGAATGTATACGAACCGATAGTCGATAAGTAAAACCAATAATTATCATATCAGAACCGAACCGACCGATACACAACCCTAAACAGAAGTATCCATACACAAAGGAAACTTCTGCAAGTAAATTTTGGAATGCACTGGAGTATAAATTCTTGAAGAAAAACAGTCAAAATAAACTTTACATGAAAAAAAGACTGGTACGCTTCACATATGTTCCTGGTACCACAATGAATGATCATATCACCAGCTTTAATAAGTTGGCGACAGATTTGCAGAATATGGACGTGATTTTTAATGACAGAGATATGGCCTTAATGTTGTTAAGTTCACTTCCCGATGAATTCGAGCACCTTGAAACTACTCTACTTCATGGGAATGATGAAGTATCTCTCAAAGAAGTTTGTTCTGCCTTATACAGTTATGAACAAAGAAAGAGAGAAAAACAAAAAGGTTGAGAAGGAAAAGCATTGATCGTGAGAGGTCGTTCTTAAAATCAAATGAGAACGAAGAAAGGAAGATCCAAGTCAAAATCCAGACCCAACAAAGATGAATGTGCCTTTTACTGAGAAAAGGGACACTGGAAGAAAGACTGTCCAAAGTTGAAAAACAAGGCCAAACCTAATAATGGGAAGGCTGTCATGGATTCAAATGTAGCTGATTGTGATGATTCTGATTTCTCACTAGTTACAACGGAGCCATCCAAATTATCTGATGTGTGGTTGATGGACTCAGCTTGTAGCTATCATATGTGTCCCAACCGAGACTGGTTTGTTGATTTATAAGAAGGATAATGTGGAGTTACTCACACCGCAAACAATAATCCTCTTACCGCATATGGTGTTGGTTCAATCCGACTAAGGAATCATGCTGGTCTGAGCAGAACATTAACAGATGTTCGATACGTACCGGATTTGAAGAAAAATCTCATTTCTGTAGGGGCCTTAGAATCAAAGGGGTTCAAAGTCATTGCAGATAATAGAGTAATGAGAATATGTTCCGATGCACTGGTGGTAATGAAGGCAATTTGAATAAATAATAACATGTACCACTATCAAGATAGTACAATTATTGGGACAGCGGCAGTAACACCCAGTGATGACAAGGAGGCAGAAATGACCCGGCTATGGCATATGCGCTTAGGACATGCTGGTGGAAAATCCTTGAAAACTTTATCAGATCAAGAATTGCTAAAAGGAGTAAGGACATGCAACTTGGAGTTTTGTGAGCATTGTGTCAAGGGAAAACAGACAAGGGTTAAATTTGGAACAGTTATCCATAATACTAATGGTATTTTGGATTATGTTCACTCTGATGTTAGGGGTGCTTCCAAAACACCTTCATTAGGAGAGAAACACTATTTTGTAACCTTTGTTGATGACTTTTCCTAGAGAGTGTGGGTGTATACAATGAAAACTAAATATGAAGTGTTGGGAATTTTTCTCAAATGGAAGGCGATGATGAAAACTCAAACTGGCAGAAAGATCAAGTGTCTCCGCACAGACAATGGCGGAGAATACAAAAATGATCTTTTCAAGAAGATTTGTGAAGACAATGGCATCATCAAACATTTCACCGTCAGAAATAAACCACAACAGAATGGAGTGGCAGAACGCATGAAACAAACTTTGCTGGAGAAAGTTCGGTGTATGTTGTCCAATGCTCGCTTGGGCAAAGAATTTTGGGCTGAGGCAATAACATATGCATGTCTCCTCATTAATCGTCTATCATCTGCCGCTATTGGTGGCAAGATACCATTAGAAAAATAGTATGAAAAACCTGCAGGAGATTATGGTTCTTTATGTGCATTTGGCTCAATTGCATATTATCATGTAAGAGAGTCAAAACTGGATCCAAGAGCAAAGAAAGATATATTTATAGGGATTACTTCGGGAGTCAAAGGATACCGCTTATGGTGTCCAGAGACGAGAAAAATCATATTCAACAGGGATGTTACCTTTGATGAATCTGCCTTAACAAATAAGGTAACAATTGAAAATGTTAAACAAACTGATGGTGTTGCAAAACAGGTGGAGTTTGAGGGGAAAATAATTTTTCCAACACAAGGAGCAAACGAGAAAACAACAGAAGATATTCCTCCGGAAGAAGAGCCAGTTGAGGGGGAGATTCCATCCCAAGAACCTCAACCACAACTTGAATCAATAGCAACCAGCAAGTTAAAAAGAACAATAAGAAAACCTGCTCGTCTTATTGATATGATGGCCTGTGCAGCCTCAATTGTAGCTGATGGTATTCCTACCACTTATAAAGACGTAGTCCAAAGTTTAGAAGAAGATAAGTTGAGGATTGCCATGAATGAAGAAATGCAGTCCCTTCATCAGAATCACACATGGAACTTGGCCGATCTTCCGAAGGGCAAAAAAACAATTGGGTGCAAATGGGTATATGCAAAGAAAGAAGGATTTCCTAACCATGAAGGTGTTCGCTACAAAGCGAGATTGGTGGCCAAAGGATATGCTCAAAAGGAGGGAATTGATTATAATGAAGTGTTTTCTCCAGTTGTAAAACACTCCTCCATTAGAGTTTTGTTGGCTTTGGTAGCACAGTTGAATTTGGAACTAGTTCAGTTGGAGGTAAAAACTGTATTTTTACATAGAGACTTGGAAGAGGAAATCTACATGACTCTGCCAGAAGGATTCAAAGTTGCTATAAAAGAAAATATGGTGTGCAAACTTGAAAAATTATTGTACGGATTGAAACAGTCTTCTAGACAATGGTACAAATGATTTGACAAGTTTATGCTGGGATAGAAGTACGAAAGAAGCAAATATGATCATTGTGTGTATTTGCGCAAGCTTGAAGACGGATCCTTTATATATCTTCTCCTATATGTTGATGATATGCTGATAGCTTCCCAAAGCCAAGTAGAAATTGAGAAGTTGAAGACTCAACTAAGAAAGGAGTTTGAGATGAAGGATTTAGGTGAGGCAAAGAAAATTATTGGCATGGAGATAAAAAGAGATAGACGTTCAAAGAAACTCTGTTTATCTCAGAAAGAATACTTGAAGAGGGTACTAGACCGATTTGGTATGAATGAGAATACAAAGTCGGTTAGCACTCCGCTTGCTCCTCATTTTAAGCTTAGTGAAGCTTTGTCACCAAAGAACAAAGCTGAAAGAGAATATATGTCAAGAGTACCATATTCGAATGTTGTTGGTAGCTTGATATATGCAATGGTTTGCACAAGGCCCGATATTGCACATGTTGTTGGAGTTGTAAGCAGGTATATGCATAATCCTAAAAAAGAACATTGGCAAGCTGTGAGATGGATTCTACGGTGTATTCGTAGTACGGTAGATATTGGTTTGGTTTTTGAGCAGGAAGATGGTCAGTATCTGGTTGGATATTGTAACTCAGATTATGCAGGTGATTTGGACAAACGGAAATCAACTACTGGTTATGTTTTCACTTTTGCAAACACACCAGTTAGTTGGAAATCTACTATACAGTCAACAGTTGCTTTGTCTACCACTGAGGCAGAGTATATGGCAATTACGGAGGCTATGAAGGAGGCAATTTGGCTTCAAGGGTTGCTTGAAGAGCTTGGTATTGGACAAGAAGACATCACAATATTTTGTGATAGTCAAAGTGCTATTCAATTAGCAAAGAACCAAGTTCATCATGCAAGGACGAAGCACATTGACGTCCGATATCATTTTGTACGAGACATTATAGAAGAAGGTGGAGTCATAGTGCAGAAAATTCGAACTACAGATAACCCTGCTGATATGCTAACGAAAGTGGTGACTGCGGTCAAGTTTCAACATTGTTTGAACTTGATCAACATTGTTGAAAATTGAAGATCAAGGTTGAGACACAATCAAAATTTATCGTTGAGAGAAATTGAAAATGGAGAATCTTGCCAAGGTAGAGATTTGTTAAAATTGACAAGATTCTTGAAGATGTGAACATTTGGAAGGAAGGTAATTCTTCTTTGGTATGAAATTTCAAGGTAATAAATTTGTGGTAGAATTTTTTGGCAAGCATTAAATGATTTCACAAGGTAAAGCTTGACATTTCCTACATTGTGATGTCATCCAATTCCTATAAATAGGTGTCTCTTGGTTCATTTGTAACACACATCTCACTTGCCTTCTCATCTTCTAAGGCATTTGTTTCTTCTTTCTCTCTTGTAGTATTTCACTTGTATTCTTTTTGGAGTGAAATAAAATTGGGATTGGTTGTGTCCGAGGAGTAGGCAGAAAATAAAAGTTTTGCCGAACCTCGTAAATTACTGGTGTTCTTTTTTATTGTTGTCTCATTTACTATTTATTAGCTTCGTTTAGTTATAGTAGTTGTGATTCAATCACACTATATATATTCGGCTTTCGCAACAAAAAGTAGGAATCTCAATTTTCCCAAGTTTGTGTAGGATTCGGAAATCCCTTTTCAAAATAAGGAAAGTTTTGAAATATAGGCAAAATTGGTAACTTGAGAAGCAAGGCAGGCAGTTGTGGCTGGCCTTATGTACTACTGATTTACCAAAAGGGAATCAAAGATTTTAAAAATCATGAATTCAATATTCATATTTTTTACACGGACTCTATTACACTACCACCCTCCGCATCCGTCGTCCTCGACGGCTGTGCGCTAGACATTACTAGCCCGGGCGAACACTATCATATCGGCGTCAGCTTATAAATCAAGGAGAATCACACTCCAAAAACTAGCTTTTAAGGTGAGAGAACCCAAGGCTATAAATATTCCACATTAACACTTTGTAGTACCCGTGTGAAACTTTAATGGACCATAACATGAAATTTATTGAATTTTTTGTGAATTTTCTTGTTTTTCTGTTTTTCTTTTTATATGTGTTTGATAAGTATAGTTCCATATCTTGTTGATTTACCCTTTATTTATAGGCTATATAGCACGTCTTCAAATATTCTTCTATAATTTTTGAGTGAAAGTTATGTAAGAATTACAGTAACTAGTTCTTATCTAACTTAACCAGTGAAACATTTCTAAGTCGATAAACCAGAAAACCCCCCAAGTAGGTCTATCAATGCCCTTATTATCTGTTTTTTGAGTTATGTTTATATAAGATGGAGAGGTAAAACAAATCATCACTCCCTGCCTAGAATTGGTTTAGTACATGCTGCTCTCCCGTCTGGGCACCATGTTAGTGGTGTAGTCTTAACAGGCCTGTACCCGCAGCATACATTGAAAACATTTTGCAGTAATCAATGTTCTTCAACATTTTTCAGTGATTGCAGTATCACATTCATGTAGCTTACTGATCAATTTGCTTATGATAATGGAACTATGCTTTTCTGTATAAAATAATCCTCATGTGCTTTAAAGTAGTCACTTTGTTTTCGTTTACAATTGCTAACTATCAGAACCCTGTCCATTGTTACTATTTACATGCCAACGCACCCAGTCCTTACACCACCACGAGTAAATAGAAAACATGTCTTTCACACACATTTGTCACCTAAACATGGTTATGTGAAACATATTCTCACTTAAAGTTTTAACTGCTAAGGTCCCCTCTCTTAAAAAAATATAGAAAGTGGAAAATCGCTATAGCTATGGATGTGCCTTTTTGCCAGAATCTGCTTCAGGGTTTATTGCTGAAATCCAAATAGAGCATGACCAGAAGGAAGCATTATCAGTTGACTCTCAAACATCCTCCGATATGATACCAATATAGAAAAAAATTGTGGTCATGGTATCGAGACTTATGACCACCTTGTACCATCCTCGGCAATGCAGTTGCGGAGAGTTGCCCTAGACTAGGTCCAACAGGTCCTTCATCTTGATTAGGGACACAGCTATTGGGATCAACCTCTGTAAAAACGCAACAAACAGGAAGCATCATTTGCACGCACAAGTGGATCAAGATTTAATCTTTATGGGTTTGGAATGTCACTGATCACTAACCATTTGGCCAGGGAAACATCAAACAATGCTACCATTTGTCTGATGCAGGCAGCTTTTCCAACAGTGAGAGTGAATTCTGTCACCTTTTTGCTCTTCTTACATACTCTACCTTTTAACTAGAGTGTTGCAGGTACGAGTTAAGGGTTCAAGAAGCATTTTCAGCTATTTGAAGGATACATTTATAGAACTTCACCATGTTGCAGAACACATTGTTCTTGATCTCGATCTCTGATAACGCTGCATTATGTCTGGCCATGTTATCACCATTGATGGAACTCTCCTAGCCTGGATCCATCAATTAAGACAAATTGTCAGCCATAAAGAAGAAATTTGGTTATTACTTGCATGTAAATTTGCTAGTGACTTATTGTGTGATTGCCACTGACTTTTTAAAAATTATGTGGGACATATCACAAAAGTTATCCTATCCTCTCTATCCACTCTGCATAAGTTCCTTTTCTTGGTCGGCCATTTTGTAAACTTGAGGATGATAATAGGAAGGTGCTTTGCAACTAAGGATGCATTGAATGCTTTTAGAAGAAAACCAGATTACTTCAAAACACAGTTGCTATTCTTTATTTAAATTATATGGCAGATAGCATCTTGAAAAACTAGAAACATCTTCCTTGTTAAGTGCAGATCCCTATTACATGTGAGCCAAAGTTTTTTCCGCCTGAATGGGCGGGTCTTGCTGGATGATAACAAGAAAATGAAATATCTCTTAGTTTGGACCCCTCCCTGGTCCCCTGGCCAGGGTGGCTGGCTACAACAAGCTAAGGGATCTACTTTCTCTTTGATTCCAACATATGAACTGACAAATATGAGAGTAGTTATACTAATTCAATAACTTGCAAAATTCAACTGATGTTAGCCTTTACCTAATCATAATCATTACTTTCAAAGCTTGTTTGGATGGTTGTTACCTATTCTATTGTTAGTTTAAATACAATACTCCTACTATTTGTTGCCTTGTTTGTTACTTAAATCGATCATTAGATAACGACGAAAAGTCCCATTTTGTGTAACAACCGATTTGGTGTAATCGCGTCATTACTTTTTCTTTTCCTCATTTTATCTTTTTACTTATTACTCCCTCCGTTCCTTTTTAGTTGTCACGTTCCGCTTTTCGAGAGTCAATTTGACTAATTTTTAAAGCTAAATTAGATTAGATTCATTCAATATTTTAAAATTAAAATTTAGATATTCAAAAACTATACGAAAAGTACTATAAATTGCAATTTTTCTCATATCAATATGATGAAAAATCACATTTTAAAATGTTGGATATACATGTGGAAGAAGATGGTAGTCTCAAGTTTCTGTATAAATACACCAGTATTAAAGTGTTTACCTTCAAATTGAGTCCACAAAGTCGAAGAAAATGGAAAACCAAATTCCACCATCCAATAAAAAATTGGACGGTAAAATTACCATCATCACCGGAGGAGCAAGCGGAATCGGCGAAGCCACTGCTCGTCTCTTTGCTCAACATGGCGCTAAGGTGGTAATTGCTGACATCCAAGAAGAAAAGGGTCGATCAGTTGCCGAATCCATCGGGTCATGCACTTTCATCAAATGCGACGTCACAGACGAGAATCAAGTCCAATCCTTGGTAAAATCAACGGTTGAGATTCACGGTCGGGTTGATATCATGTTCAGCAACGCCGGAATTTCCAGCACCAAAGAGCACGAACAAGATATACTAGGGTTCAATCTGGATGCATTGGATAACCTATTCGCGATCAACGTTCGTGGGTCAGTGGCATGTGTTAAACACGCAGCGAAGGCGATGGTGGAGGGTGGGGTAAAAGGGAAAATAATATGCACGGGGAGCGTATCGGCGACGATGGGGATAACAAAGCAAATTGACTACGCAATGTCGAAACACGCGGTACTTGGATTGGTGAAATCTGCAAGTAAAGGATTGGGTAAATATGGTATACGAGTGAACTGTGTTTCTCCAGCAGCAGTGGCAACACCAATGTTAGAGAAATCGATGAAGATGAGTGTAGAAGAGATAGAGAAACTGTTTGAGTCCATGAACTGCTTGAAAAATGGAGTTCTAAGAGCTACTAATGTAGCTGATGCTGTCTTGTTTTTGGCTTCCGATGACTCTCAGTTTGTTACCGGACATAATTTGGTCGTCGATGGAGGTTTTCATCCTCCTATGTGATTATTGTTTGGGCTTTAGTGGTGTTTTTGATGCCGGTTAATTTTGGGCTTAGGTTTGCTCTTGTATCTTTCTTGGGCTAATGGGCTTGGGTTTGTAAATCTGTTTTTGCTCCAAAATAAGAAAAATTTCAAGCAAGTGAATGTGGTTTCTCTGCTTCGAAATAAATATTTCTTTCGTTTCAATTTGTTTGTTTTGCATCTCTTTTTAGTTTGATTAAAAATCAACTCTTTAATTTTTTCTTTTCACGTGACATATTTAAGATTAAAGGATATTCTGGTAATTTAACTTTGAGACGATTATACATAAAACAATTTGTAATGTTCGACTATTCTGTAAACGGCGATGCTCGAAGCAGCTGCACTTGTACCCAATACTAGTGCAATATAAAAACTTTTTTGTTTTTTACTGGTGTTTTTTTATACAAGTATTGTGAAAAGGAAACAACTAAGACAAGTTTTTGCGAGTATTTTAAGCATTATTAATTATTACAGTTTTCTACGTATTACTCCCTCCGTTTCAATTTGTTTGGCCTACTTTCCTTTTTGATATATTTCAAAAAGAATGTCTTTTTCCTTTTTTAGCAACTCTTCAATTTCAACTTTCTACGTGGCATGTTTAAGACCACAAGATTAAAAGGCATTTTAGTACATTTGATGTATCTTTAATTTATGACCATAAAATTCAAAAGTCTTCTTTACTTTCTTAAACACCATGCTAAGTCAAAATAAGTCAAACAAATTGAAACGGAGGGAGTACTTATCATGTTTCAAGTGTTGTTTTATTGAAGCAGTGGCAATTAAAAGACCATTTCTTGCATAACGGTGCACGTCCAAACACAGAAAACATTGGCGTTTATGGCGGTGGCGATATGTCCAAGTAATCGACGTATGATGAACTACCTTTTATATTTTCCTTTAGTAAGAATATAAAAAAATGGTAACTTACGTAAAACACACATCTTTGACAGCTAATTACTTTTTTTGCCATTTCAATCCTGCTCGGATACATCCCTCACCTTGGGATACACCCCAAACTACTCGGATACATCGGAATCTCATTTGGTACATCCCAAAATCACTCGGATACATCGGCATTCTTGGTTTTACTTTTGATACATCGGGTGGGATGTATTCGAGGTGAGGCGATGTATCACGAGGTGAGGGCGATGTATCACAACCTGATGCGATGTATCCAAATATTTTTTGATTAACATGTGGTATATTAAGTAATTAAAATAAAATAGTGGGAGAGTTAATAAATATGGTAAGGAGGTATGTCTCTTTAGATAGTTTAACTAAAAAAAATCAGATTTATTCTTACCGGAGTTTCGCATAACGATGATTCGCATATTGGTAAAACATGAATTAAAATATATGAGTTACGTGTATAGGTAATATTATGTGGACTTTACACATTAACTGTCTACTCTATGGGTATTTTTATCTTTTGTTATTCAAATATTAATAATACATTATTCATATTCTATACTTTATCTTGTAAATAAAATAGTAACCATGTCTAAGTTATGCAAATATTAATAATGAAGAGTTAATACACAATATAAGGCTCTAGAGACCAGACACTAGTTATGCAAAATGCAAGGAAATATAACCACTTTGTTGACTATGCTGAATTATATATACAACTTGTTCCTTTTTGCATCGACATTCAAACGATTAGTTGTGTCAAATTTGGGCGATGGAACTATGACCTGCATATATATTTCGCCTAAATTTTGGGTTGGGTTAAGCATATATTCACTGACCGTATATATACAAGAAGGATGGAAATGTTACGTAACGTGACAAATATTCATGTCTAATTACGTTTTATAGCAATAGTTTATTTTAATTATATTTCGCACCTTATGTTTTAAAACTATTGTTATTTGTATTTGTATGACGTTCTCTCGCTCAACGTTCAAGTGTATTTATATTTGTATGCCTGTATTTGTATTTGTGTATGTCGAGATTCCACAAAATATACAATACGAATTGTATATTCTCTCAATCAACACTCAACTCTATCTGTATTTATATGTCGAGATTATACAATTGCTATTGAAAATGTTGCTACAAATTGTAATTAGGCAAGTGTAGCTATGGAGGTTTGATTAAGTTTTTACTAATTGTTGTTTATGAAAGTTCCTCAATAAGGATTTATACGGTCGATATCAATTTATGTTTAAAATAAAAATATAGTTATTGGCTAGCGTAACATACCCCTATATAGTTTCAGAAGCAGACTCATTTCCGTAGAACGTGGCATACAAGCTTCCAAGGCATGATTTTAAACTTAGGTCAATTCGCTCCTTTAATGTCCGTACAAACGATCATTCAATTCTCAAAAACATCAAATAAATAGAGATAACTTAATAAACTATAACCTTTTCTTTTCAATAGAGACGAAAAAAGAAACTGAAACAAAAGTTAAATTTGAACGAAGGGAATATAAAATTAGGCAAATTCTTATTGGAAAATGACAATTTGATTAATTGGTATATTTGCATCTGCCCAAAGTAAATTAAATCAAATGTAAAACATTCAGTGACAAATTAAAGGGGGGTAAGAATAATTAAGAAAACATTCCTGGACCGGTAAAGACGGCGGCTTTTCTGATAAGAGCATGGCAAGCCATAATCTTTTGCATAAATTTAAGATGAATGATATGTTAGCTCTACTTATCTTTTTCCCAAATTCCAAGGTCCTTTTCCTCTCCAGATACTTTTAACCAAATAACAACAAATCAGAAATAATTTATTATGGTCACTGACAATTTTAAACGATCACTATTTTTCAACATGGTTTTGTATCTAATGTATTATCTTTTGACCTAATTTTGATATGCTTTATCAGTCGATGGTCCATTTATGAGCGGGATGACTTTAGGTGGAGGATGATTCGGTGTACACTCTTTATCAAAAAATTATATGATGCTTAAATGTTAATTATTGTTTGTATATATTTAATTTTGCATATTCTTAATACAATTGAGAAGAAAATTTGCACACACTCTTGATTAAATTTTTGACTCCATCACAAGGTCCATTAAAAACAAGATATCTATCTACCTTCGCAATAGGTAAGAGTACGAGCTTGTTTCGATTGATTTATTTTAAGTGTTTTTAAGTACTTTTGGAGTGTTTGAGTAAAATAAAAAATGTTTTTAAACACTTATTTTTAAGCTTAATTTTTTTAAAAATAAAATAAAAATTATAAGCCCATCCAAAATACGCACTAAGATTGCATACACTTTATCATTTTTAGACCTCACAAAAAGATTGCACTAGATATATTATTGTTAGACAATTTTAAATGTAACGAAAAAAATCTTTTTGTGTAAAAACAAAAATAAAAGGGATATGTACGAATTCAATTAGTTTAAAGTGTAAACCCAACTATTGGACGGTCTAATTAAAAAATAGGAGAATTGGACAAAATTGGGTGAGCTGGAAACCCCACCACTCACTAGTGCCCCTTCAATATATTGAAGAGCCTCGCTCGAGGCGCTCGTCCCAATTCCAACTTCCACCCAAAAGGGGTATCTTTGTTGTCAGTTGAACCCTCCTTCTTCACCCAAACAAACAAAAAATATATAAATCCAAAATTGTTCATTTTGCCTTGTTGATATTTGTTAGTATGATTGCTCTTCTTTTGTAGAACAAGAAGAGAGAGAAAAAATGAGTGGGCAGCTTCATCTCCGTGCTAGTCATTGCATTTTCTTGCCACCAACATTTTCTGCATTGAATTCTTCAATAGATAACAGAGTCGTCTTAGGCCTGGGCAGATCGTTCTTGGGTTTGAACGAAGGAATATTAGCAAATAGGACAGTAATTAAAAGGAAGAAAGATTGTTTAGGCGTAAGAGCATCAGCAGGAGGTGCAGCAGTATGGGATGGTTGGATGCCGGAAAAGACCTCCAAAGCTCCTCCACTAAGTGACATTTTTTGGCCTTCTGCAGGTGGGGTTCACTAATAATAATTACTAATGTCAATGCATTTATTGACTGTTGAAAATAAAAACTATATAGGGGCATTTGCGGCAATGGCAATGCTAGGAAAGATGGACCAAATATTGGCACCGAAAGGAATATCAATGACTATAGCTCCACTAGGAGCTGTTTGTGCTGTCCTCTTTGCCACTCCTTCTTCTCCTGGTGCTAGGGTACGTCTCATACTTTTTTCTTTACCGTCCGTTTCAATTTATATGATCATTTTTTTCGGTTCTTAAAAATCAATTTGACTAATATTTAAAGTTAAATTAATTTAATATTTCAAAAAACATATGAAATATATCTGAAGTTGTAACTCTTCTTATATCAATATAATTAAATAAATATTTTAATTTAATCAAAATTTACTTAATTTGAATCTTGAAATGCGAAAAGTACCAAACAAATTCATACAGAGTATATTCCTTTGCTGAAGGTATATCTTGCCTAGTGCTATCGTTTTCTTTTCTTCTTTTTTTTTTAATTGTGGATGGGGTGGGGTGAATGGGGAAGAGTACTGGTTGTTTTAGCTGGACGGTTTACAGCCGCAGCTTCTTCTTTTTTCTGCTCATATATACATGAGATAAATATGGTCATATATTATATTCCTCGTCATAATATGGCACAGTTTGAATTATGAGAATCAAACAGTTTAACTTTGATTGTGAATTGGAGCATTAAATAATTAAAAATTAAGATAGTTATAAAGGATGTGATCTAGTGATCAATTAAATAAGAGGAGAATCATGAGATTTTAAAAGTTCAAATTCCAGTAGAGGCAGAAAACATTAGGTTATTTTTTTCACGTGACTATGGTGGGCATAAATATCCTGTAATATTTTTGGGGCGAGGTAACAAGTATCAAATAAAATAGTGAATGTGTGCGCAAACTGATTCGAACACAACCACCTTTAAAAAAATTTAAATAATTGTAAGGTCACATCCGCTAGTAAGTAATGGAAGTCATTCTCACTCTTTTGGTGAACTATTTTCCTTGAAAATCATTTTTTGGTAAGCAAGCATCAGAAAATGATCACTCCTATTGTATCAAGTACATCCAACTGTAATTTACAAATAATCAATTCTAATCACATGTTATTTTTCTAATAGTACTAAAGTCAACACCCAAAAACTAACATTGTAAGCCATTGTAACTATAATTAACACAAAACAATTTCACTTTTCAATTAAGTCAACTGATAATCAAATTTGAAATGACGGGAGTAATAATTGAACTGATGAGTTGCAACTTGTTCTTTTTCCCTAATACTAATATACAAAAGTCAACACCCAAAACTAACATTAGAACCATATATATTGTTCTCATAATTACCACTAAACAATTTCGCCTTTCAACTAAGTCAACTGCATACCGGGGAGAATCTTAGTAGCTAAGTTGGTTGACTATCTGAACTTTTATCTGGTTAGTGAGCGTTCGATTGACCACCTTATAATCCCCTGTCCCCAATTCTTTGTTCTAAAAAAAACTGCACACCTGTGGGAAATACAACCACTTGAACATGGACATTAATCTTTGGATTCAAAAAGTGAAGACAGGAACCACTAGTTGTTAATGCTAACTGTTTGGTTATCATGTTGTCGTCGTCTTCCTGAAAAAGGGAAGTATTAAAGATAGCAAAACAGTACAAAAGTCCTTAATTTGGTTACCAGCATCAAGTAGTACTATCTACTATGTACCTTTTAAATTTTTAAATTTTTTTCTCTTCTAAGTGTTGATTGGATTCTCCATTTTAAAAGCTTTGGTGCAGTCTGTCTAGGATCCTTCAGTGCCTTTCTCGTGCCTTGTGCATTTTCTGGATTATAAATTACTACTAGTAGATATATATAATCCACATTGCTTAACTCTGTTTGGTTGTGATATGCCAAAAAGAAAATCTGCTTTTTGCTCTGCTCCTGCTTGCTTCTATTTTAGAATTTGTCTGTAAGGGAACATGTAACTCAATTGGCTACTTGCTATAGTATATAACATTGTCTCTCTACCAATTGAATGTCTTAATTGTGCTTTATAAACACTCTTGAGGAACGTTTTGGTTGGCCTATAGGGGGAATTAGTCATTGTATAATATTTAGCATTATTCTATTCATTATTTGATGATTGGCTGATGGGAAAATTAATCCTTGTATAAAATTCAACATTCTTTTATACATTGTTTGGTGTTACTTTGAATTTCCTCATAAATTAATACCTTCATAAGTTGGTTACATAAATAATATGTGCATTGATATTTATGTATTACTTCATGCGAGATATAAATTTTAAAAAAAGTATGCAAATTATAGTAATACATGGATTAAATCAATTGATATGACTGACCCTTATGTATTAACAATCCTTTAAAAAAACATTTTAAACAAGGGCTTCTTTCAAAGAAGGTATTAATTATTGGTGACCATACTTTCATAAAAGTACCATTGGACGGTGGTTATTTTTGGCATGTCGGCCAAATTTAATTATGGGCGCTAGCCCAAATATGTAAACTTATACATTGATTATATATCTAGAATTTGTACATTTGCCGGCTATTTTGTAAACTATATCACCAAAACGCATTGAATTGGAGGAAATTACGCCTAGTGTCCCTCAAAGTATTTGATCTTGAATTTTTATCTCCACTTTATAAAACCTTTAAAAAATGATCGTAAGTTGAAAAAATTCATTTGGAAGAATATATGTTGTCCATCAGGCATAAGTTCTAACGTTTGCCTATAAGGGAAAACTTGTGGTTAATTGAATAGGTTTACTGTCTTGAAATATTTTGATTGTTTGTGTTATGGGCAAAACTTAGAACTTATGCATGATGGACAACATACCTAAGTTCTAACTTTTCCTTATAAGGCAGAACTTCTGGTCAATTGAGCAGGTTTACTGTCTTAGAATATCTTGAACGTCTATCTTATGTGCAAAAATCAAAACTTTCTAAAACAGAGACTATTCTTTAAAAACATTGTTTAGCGGGATCACAAAATCAAGACCTCCCCTTATGAAAGTCATTTTTATTAGACTTTTCTTATGGAGACACAAAATGTCAAAACTAGCCCATCTTAGAGTCATTTCTGAACTTTACACGTTGAACTGTATTTATATCTTTAAACTATCCATTGTACAAGAGATAATGCTCGTATAGTAATCATTGATACAATACATTATTAATCCATGAATTACAATCCCTCCATTATTAATTCTTACATTACAATCTTGCACTATTAATCACCGCATAACTTCTTTCTAACCAAACGAACCCTGATGTGTAATATATATTCAGTATAATTTCATAAATGAGATCGGGAGGGTGGTTTTGCACCGTAATATTCTCCAAATAAGTCAAAGTGAATGGCAATCCAAACTTAAGATTTTAATTTCAATAAGCAAGTTCATAACGAAACAAATGAATCCAGTTTAAGTTGTCCAAATAGAGAAATAGTAAATAGTAGGTGAAATGACCAATTTTCTGTTTGAAAACAAAATTGAGTGACTTTCTGAGATAAAAACTATTAGTTAAGAAATTAACTTTCAAACAATGTGATGTGAATGTGCAGAAGTACAATATGTTTATGGCACAAATCGGTTGTGCAGCCATCGGCGTTTTGGCATTCACAATATTGGGGCCTGGTTGGTTAGCTCGAAGCACAGCCCTTTCTGCTGCCATGGCTTTCATGATTTATACTCGCTCTGTTCATCCTCCTGGTAAATTTGTTGACAAATAAGTTTATCTTATGATATTATTCGAAGTTTATGTGCTAATTTTGTGTAATTTCTAATAGCTGCAAGTTTACCGCTATTGTTCATTGATGGAGCTAAGTTGCATCAGCTCAACTATTGGTATGCTCTCTTCCCTGGAGCTGCTGGATGCATTCTTCTCTGTTTAATAGTAAGTGCTTTTGCTTCCTCTCTTCACCTTTTTTACCTGCTCATGATCCAAGGATACTATGTTAAGTAGTCTCACTTTATTTGCTTGCCATAATTTTACTTGAAACGAATTTAAGAGGAAATTATATTGTCATAACATTTGATTGCTATAAGATTTTTGAAATTTGTGGTTTTAACATGTCTTAACATTTGTGTTGTATAAACACTTCTAATTAAGGAAATATATAAATGTTTCAATTCTTTTTGGAACGGACGAATAAAGAAATAATGTCAAATAGAGTTGAAGGGAGGGAGTTACTTGTATTAAACAATTTTCACCTCGTGAACTAACTTTTAGTTTGAGTTAGATTCAAGTTTCACTTTTTTAAGATGGTATGGAAACATAATCACCCATATTCTTGGTTTACCCAATATTGGGCCACTATGTTATTTTGCTTACGCACCGATGTTTAATACTCAGTGAGTGCGTGTATTAGGTGCCTCATATTGGTTGAATTAATGAGTTATTGCCTCCTCGTATAGTTTTGAACAATCCTTATAAGCTAATTTTTGGATTGATTTAGTTTCAAGGTCTATTTTATTTTTATAGTACAGCCAAAAGAATCAAATTGAGCATTTTCAGCATATTTCAGATGGGGCTTTCAGAGTGATTTATGATCAATATTGTATTAAATCTTTTTTTTCCCAATTGCTTCTTCACCATTTAGCTAGCTAGTGTCTCAAGATGAACTTGGGGACAAAACTAGTTATTACTGTACTAGTTTGGTTAGTATAGTACAATTTTAATTTGTTTCTTGAATCAAACTGCTTATTAATGCTCTCGTTTTCCAAATATTGCAGCAAGAGATTGTGTGTTACCTAAAAGAGAATGTCAAATTCTGATGTGAAAATGCGATGCCTCATATTAAAATTCTTTTGTATGGTCAAAATTGAAGCTCAAATTCACCATTTCTGGAAGAAAGTGAATATCCTTGCAAAGTCAAGTGGATAATTTCGAGTTATATTTGTGAATAAGATATGATTCTCATATATTCAACCCAGAAATTATTGTATTTGTGAATAACATATCATTCTGGAAATTGTCAGCATGATATATTACGTTATTAGAAAATATCACTAATTTGTGATCATCATAAGCTACAAATCTGAAAACTTTACCAATATTGTTCCAATTTGACTGAAAATACTCAAGTACCCTATAAAGGGAAAATGCATATATAAAGACACCCTTAAGCTAGTCATTAATTTTTTTCAGAAGGACACTTGAACTTTAACAAGATTCTCACAAAGTTTGTCTTTTTAGATGAGACTAATTTGGAGGTCACTTTATTTTATTTTAAGCAAATTCACTAGATGAGGTGTCTAGTGTTTAATTCTTTTATTTGTATTACAAAAGCGAAACTTTTAGGTATTTTCCCTAAATTTAAATTGTTGATAATCTTTAAAAAAAAAACTATTTTTTTCAGCTAGTTGTTGAATAAAAGTAACCCTCCTTCCAGTGTACTGTAGGTGATTTTTAAGATTTTGACACATACTAAGAACTAAGAAAACTCTATATTAACATTATTAAAAAAAAAGATTATTTGAAATGTAATTACTCTAATATACTCACAGGAAAACGTAAAGAAGTAGTTCAAAGAGATTTTAGAAATTTATTTGGATCAGTTAGACAAGGATAAATCTAGAACAGAAGAATTATTACCTTCTTGATTTATTTTTTAAAAAATCACTTATTTTGAACCAAACATAATAATGGGATAATTATGCAAAATGATCACTCAGCCATATTATTTACCAAAAAATAGTCTTTCTTTATTTTATCAAAAAAATGACAATCTCCTTCTTCTTCCTCCCTTCTGCTTCTTGCGAACCCCCTAAAGCAAAATTATTGAAAGGGTAGTTGAAATAAAAAAAATTAGTTGCGAAGAACTGTGAAACAGAATCTGAGTAACAGAGTTTATGTTGGAAATACCTGCATATATCACAAAGCATTTTCAATCTCCTTTGCCAGCTGGTTATTTAAAAAAAATGGATATCGATACATTACATATACATCATATAATTATTTATACAATATCCATACACATTTAAATATCATTTATACAATATCGATACATATTTATATAATATCAAAATACATATTTAGACATTATTTATACAATATTGATATACGTTTATACACCATTTATACAATATTGATACATTACATAACTTTTATACAATATCGATACATTACATATACATACAGCTATTTTTTTTGTAATTTTTTTTTGTGGCTAGTTCATTTTTGGGCTTTTTTTTTTTGCAAAGAAAACTTGGTTATATTTATTGTAAACTATTTAGTTTGTTGTACATAATTGAAATTATCCCTATAATAAATCTCTGAAGGGGTCGTTTCGTAGCTGGTTTGAAGGTGAGTTATGCAGGTATTAAATCATGCATAAGTAATACTACGTACGGTAGTTGGTTAAGACTTAGGAGGTAAGTTATTCATATATAAAATTAATACAATGTTTGATTTTCAATTTAGAAATCTGCATAATTAATACACGTATAAGTTATGAGGTAATCTATGTATTATTTTATACAAGATAGAAGCTGAAATAAGTAATATATAAATAACTAATACATGAATAATTAAACTCTACATAACTAATATCTATATAAAATAATATATAAATTTCATCATAATTAATTTGTGCATTACTAAATAACTCTAACCAGCCACCAAATCACCCCTTAATTGTGAACCTGATAGGGTATATATAATGATGTTGAAAGAAAGTTACGACAAGGAATATAAACTTATCCATAATAATTACTCCATACACGTTGCTCTCTTTGTCGAAAGTAACTTTTGAAGCAATGATTGATACCGAATACACAAAAGATGATACCCCTCCATTTCAAATTGATTGACCTATTTTGACTTGACACAAAATTTAAAAAATTAAAGAAGACTTTTGAATCTTATGATTTAAATTAAGAATATGTTATATGTACCAAAATGTCCTTTAATCTTGTGGCCTTAAACATGTCATGTAAAAAATTGAAATTAAAGAATTGCTAAAAAGGGAAAGAGTCATTCTTTTTTAAACGGACTAAAATAGAAAATAGGTCAAACAAAATTGAAACGGAGGGAGTATTTTTTTTAAGGTTGATCTTGCTCACAGTGCGGTCAATGATGAAGCCAAAATTTTCATTAAGAAGATTTAAAATATAAAAAAGTGAACGTATTAAGAAGGCAAATGAATTGATCAAAATCTAATATATATATATATATATATAATTATTTTTAATCTTATATATATCGTGTAATTTTCCGCATGAAATTCTAATCCGTTACTCGTGCGTAGTTCCACCGATGGTGGCCAGGAGCAGCCAGGTGGGATGAGGTGCTGCAACAAAATGAATAAATAAAAAGTCGAAATTTGCTTTTTGGCCTTTATAGACGAGTGTGTCGAATGCATGTGAATCAAGAGCCATTACTTATAATAAAATTTAAAGTTTTATTATATAATAACTAACAAAGAGAACTCAAATCAACATTTATAATTCAAGTTGAAAAATTTGCGCCTTTATGCATGACCATAAGCTCAAAGCTAGAAGGGCTAATTAGCGATTTGCTTTTTATTTCAATAATATATTTTTTACTATAATTTATGCGTACACACATAATAAAGTAAGGAATCGTTTAGTTGCTAGTTAAAATTACACAAATATTAATAATATAAAAATTAATTATACGAAGATTCAATTATTCATGTGTTAATTATTTAATGGTTTACCATACATAAGATAATATATAAATTGATTCATAATTTATATAAAACATTAATGTTCAAAGCTATTCTAATTTCTAAGTGGGAGTCTAATAATGGGGAAGTTTGGAAACTCCATATAAAAAAAAATAAAAAAATCCACACCAGATATTTTTTAAATGGAAATTTCAGAATCAAAAGTAAAGAGAAGAAATTTTGGGGTGTGGGGCCAGTAGACTTTTAGAGCGTACATCTATTAGCATAATCTTTTAGATTAGTGCCAATTGCCACATAAAAGGCATAAATACAAATTAGAGGGGGGACCCACAGTAGTGTATATTGGAGTTTCTTTGGCTTGTGGGATTGTCACGATAGTTGATTGATGTAGTGGTTTAGTGCTAAGCACGGTTTTAATTACGATCATCTTGACAACGACGTCGTTCTTCTTCTTCTTCTTCTTCTGTTTTTTAAAAAAAAAAATAGAGTATAGAGTGTAACTATGGGATTGCTCCACCCTTAATCAGGGGTCTCGAATTTGAATTTTGGGTATGGAGAAAATTTTGTTGGGTGCGTCATCCCTCAGAATGAGCCTAATGTGCGCAATCTGTATTAATCGGGCTACAATGTGAACATCACTGAGAAGCAAAAAAAAAGTATCTCGTGTTGAGTAGCCATTAGTGTGACTAATTCTGATTTATGTTATTAAAAATCTAATAAAGAAAAAAATATTTTTTTTATCAAAGATTTTTTCATTTTTAGGATTTGATTTCGAAGTCTCCTAAACGGTGGAGAGATTTCATTCGTTAACACATGTTGGTGGTGATAAGGACGTTGGTGGCCTGTTCTTACACGCGTTGCCTATGAAATCAGCAACTTTGTATATATATTTTTCTTATGCTTTAGGGTGCAAAATAAGAAGGCATTTGTGGATATTAATCTTTAAGAGTACTCTTGACTAATTTATTTTGGATAAAGTTATCGAAAAAAAAATCCTTTAAAATTACACTTAAAAAAAAGAAAAGTTTTTTCTTATATCTCTAGTTTAAGATATCTTGTTTTATATTATTCCATTTGCTATGAATTTACAATAATTTAAAAAGTAATTACACGTTTTTTTTTGGTTCCAAGACTACATCGAACGAACTATTTTCCCAAAAACATAATTTCTCTTTTCTACTTAAGTTTTTGCAAAAACTGGAAAAAGAAACCCATCTTATTATTTTAAAAACTTTTCTACTTCAAAAGGAACCTTAAAAGGCTTTTTCAACGTTCAAAAGTAAAGGATTTCTTTTTCTTGGTGTTTAATATGAGTTCTCTTCCTGCCTCAGAGAAGCAAAATAGAAATATTGAGATATAATTAATAAAAGCTTCGCCCTTTTTACTCAACCACCTACATTAATTGCTTATTAGCCACTAATTTATTTACTCCCTCCGTTCATTTTTAGTTGTCATGGTTTCTATTTTGAGAGTCAAACAATATGAAGTTTGACCAACATTTTAACATGTATTTTTTCATCATATTGACATGAGAAAAATTATATCTTATAGTGTTTTTCGTATATTTTTTGAATATCTAAATTTTAGTTTTAAAATATTAAGTTAATCTAATCTAATTGAGCTTTGAAAATTAGTCAAATTGACTTTCGAAAAACGTAACATGACAACTAAAAAGTAACAGAGGGAGTAATTCATAAGTTGTAATCAGTTTACGTGACTTAACTTGTGGTGATATCCTACTCATGAAAACACATATTTAAGTATAAACATGTACTTTCAAAATATAAAAATCTACAAAGTAATTTAATTCTCCTTCATGACTTGGTATAGTATATGTCATAGTTGGTTAGCTTATCATTCTTTTAAAAGTGCTTGTAATTTTTTAGAGTGAGCATTATCAATTTTTATTTCAAACTCTGACAAACAAGTATAATATTTTTCGTTCTTGTAAGTAGGAATATGTCTACGATTAATGTCATCGAAGATGCGCAAGTATAGGCTAAACCGAATCATAAGGCGAATTCAGAATTTAAAATTTATGAGTTTCTATAATAATTTCAAGTTAATACAATGATAGTTAGTGGGTTCGCATGAACCTGTAAGTATGCCTCTAAATAGGTCCATGACGTACTTGTGCCTCAACCAAATATGTTTTTAGATCTCGCATTAAAAATTCTTTCTTTGTATTGTTTGTTGGTGAAATAGTTTGTCTTTTCGACCCACAAAACGTCTTTACCCTTATTTCGGATATCTGTCCAAAAGAGAATAAGTCAATTTTGCTGAATAAATAAGGTTAAAGCTAGGTATATTAATGCGCTAACATCCAAAAGATAATGATCCTTTGGGAAATTTCAAGAATTAATTAAGGACCCTACAGTTACTGTTTGACAAGTTCAACTTTAATTGTTGAACTGCTGTTGCTTCTTGTTTCATTGCACTTATTCCTTTTGAGACTTATCAATGTCTTATCAACTCTTTCAAGTTTCAACATCTTGTTTCCATAAACTGAATTAGTACAGGTCTATCATCTTCTGTTGTATGTTTAGGGAATGTAATTTGTGGTGAATAGGAATTCCGAAGGACATCGATTTTTCGCCTTGCGCAGGGATATCTCTCTTTTCTTAGACTCCATAAGAAGAGAATATGTTAAATTCTTCGGTCATTTCAATCTTTTTCTTCCAATTCTAAGAGGAGGACTTCGAACGTCCCGTGAAGCGTCAGGGAACCATGCATTCCTCCCGGGCTTGGCTCTCGCGTGTCCTAGATCCAATCAGATCTAACACCCGGTACCCAGCCTCCCATAAACGATACGATAATGGAAGATTCTTAGAGAGGGCAATTGAATCAGTCGTCATCCTTTGCTCTTGTAGACGAAGCTAGCATGTAAGATGCACCTTCTATATATGTACTAAGAAATTCACTAAATATTTATAAATATTAAACTGTGGATTTAATTATTATTGTATGTTGATCCATTTCCTTATACAATATTGATCCATTAGTGACCAAGGGCACTTCGAGCCAAGATTATCGCAAGAATATAGATGAGCTAAACTTCTAACAGAGGCATTTTCACAAAGTACAAGTGCGCGAATATGGACCTCTTGCTTTATGATATTGGTCATGGTATAATTGAATTGTGATCAACTCCAGCTTTTTGCCAAAATAGTGACTCCAATAGCAGGATTTCAGAAAAAACATGATCTCCTAGTTGACAAAGAAAAGTTAGATTTCACAACATAAAGCACCAGCTACAGGTTTGCAAAGCGCAATAGCCATAGTTCCCAACTGTTTTATGACCAGAACCCATCACCTCATTTGGGTTATGGACCCATACATAGGACTTTATTTATTACAGAAATGTGCTTCTATACAATGTCTCCAAATATATGACACATTAATTACTAGACACATAAAAACAGTATTCCGCATTACTACTAAATAAAACCATGGACTTAATAAGTCCAGAAACCAAAACCTTGGTCTTCAACTGGAAATCCAAAGTAGGATGTCACCGGATAATCATCATTCTCGGATTTTCCAAGCGGGTTGGCAGTAGAAAGCATAGTCTTGCTGAAGTTTTCATCGTCATCCTGAGATAAATCCGACTGCTCATTTTCAAATACACGAGCAGAATCACCCCGGTCTTTGACAGAGGAATGCACCCTACCAGTGTAGTGTGGGCTCTCTGAGTCGAAGACATCGCTCTTAGCAGAGCTTAAATCTTCCTGCTGGTGCTTAACAACCCGAGCTGGTACATTGGACATTTCTACTCTTGAAATTGGATCAGCCACAGTTTCTTTCGCCGATGCATCTGAGTGTTTCTGGATATCGCATACAGCCAATTGCCCATTTCCTTTCTCTTTGACAAGCAGCTTATCGGTGAGCTGGAAAACCTGAATAAGGATTGAACCATCACATAAGCATCATAGTCCACGAGCTCAAGAAAATGAAATTATATTTAATTACCCCTATGATGCAAATAAAATAAATGGCCTTACTTCACTTCTAAGATCTTCTTTTTCCTTGAGAAGGTTATTGTAATTTGATCTCAGAGTGTCATATCTATTCCTCAGTTCATCATAATCTTTCTCGAGCTGCTTAGTCTTCCATCGTGCACGACGATTTTGAAACCAAATTGCAATTTGGCGAGGCTGCAAACCAAGTTCTTTAGCAAGCTGAACTTTTCTTTCAGGTTCCAGTTTGTTCTCTTCCCCAAAACTCTTCTCAAGAAACTGGACTTGGTTGTCTGTAAGTCGCCTCTTCTTCTCCGCTTGATGGAAATACTCCCCCAATTCATCAGCTTCATTGTCATCCTGATCGAAAGAGTCGAAGAATGACCTCTTCCCTCCATTTACACCGCGGAAACTGACCATTGAACTGGATCCTGAAAGATAAAATACCCACAGAACAAATTACTACCAAGGTTTCAATTTTGACAAAATTCAGTTCCATTTAAAACTAGCGAAGACTTTCTAGTACACCATCAGTTGCACTTCTATCTTTCTTTCTATTACAATTTGCTATACAAATTCAATTTCATCACTTGATATGCTAACACCTATCCTAGGCCAATCAATCAAATGACCCAAAGATGATCAACCACAAAAAATGATTGTTATCACTTATCCCGAGAGTCTCTGTGGCGGAATCAGGATTTTCACTGAGGGGTTCAACATATGAAGAAGTAAACACTCAAAGAAGCCAAAGGAGGTTCAACATCTACTATATATACATTAAAAAATATTTTTAATCATGTATAATCTTCCCCTGGAAAGGGGTTTGAACCCCTCGACCCCACGTAGCTCCGCCCGGACAGAGTGATTCAATTCAATATTGCAGGGGAATTATCACAAAATCATACAAATTAGATTCACACTTATACAAACATTAACCAAATACAGAAATTCATTAATTCGATTCATTAATAAACTCATTTCTCAACATAGTAATTCATGATTAAGCCTCAACCAAAATTATCAAAAAGAATAAAATTTTCTTCTTTTTAAATCGATTGTGGCAATATGTGATCATGTGACTGGCATAGTGACTTTTATGTATGTAAAATCCAAATATAGAAGAGAAAACAAAGTCAACGCTATATAGGAGTATGAGATATATGTACCCAAGAAAGAAGAAGAATAGACATCCCTCTGTTTCTGAGTAAAAACCCCATCGAAATAATTAGAAGCACCACCGTATAGCATCCCTGGAGCCATCATAGCTTCGAATTCTACAGATTATTTATATCATAAAACAGAGATCTTTTCAAGAAACACCCATAGCCACCCGTTTCCTTATGTAATCAAGAATTTGGGTTTTAAACTATATATGTGGAAAAATAGTAGAGATCTACAGCTTGTGGCGAAAGAAGCTTGTGATTATAATTTCAGTGATGTGGGAAGTGTGAGAGCACCTGCTGCCGATCACCATAAACATCATCACCCTTGCTTACAAAATTCAACACAAGGATATGAGTATAAGAACACAAAGAAAGGATAGCCAAGATCAAAGAATCAGAGCCTCTGTTTTTTGTTTTTGTTTTGGGGAATAAAGCAGAGGAAGAGAGGGTGTTGGAGCAGAGAAGAGATGTGACTAAAGTGTTTGATTTGTTTCCCTTGGCAAGAGACTGCTTATATAACCAAAGATAATTTTACCTTTGCTGAACCAAGTGAATATAAATTAATATACATAGGAGGAGTGTCATATTTTTTAAGTAAGTCTTTATCATTTAACTATAAATAATTAATTAATATAAAAAACTTTTAATTTAATCTATACAATTTCTCTGTGTGTTTCGTATGGATTTTCCTGTTTTAAATGGTCAAAAGAATTTAAAAATATGTTTATAGGAAAATAAGAAAATAATTTCTTTATTAAAGTAGATAAAATAAGTTTTAAAAATGACATTCCATATTCATCGTCCGTTCTCAACCTCCAACACGCTCCACTTAGGTGGTTGTTTAGTATTCAATTCAATGTTTTCGAAGTTCAATTTCAACAATTCAATAATCGATAATTGAAAGTTAGTACCAACTAAATTTTAATAACCAAACTTCGATACGATAAATTTCAATTCGACTCAATGATTCAATTTTGATAATTTATGCCCGCCCCGTTAGTAGTGGCATTCTTCGGCTTTACTCAAGTTATAGGTAAAATAAATTTATTTGTAG
This sequence comes from Jaltomata sinuosa, assembly GCA_003996215.1. Classification (NCBI taxonomy): domain Eukaryota; kingdom Viridiplantae; phylum Streptophyta; class Magnoliopsida; order Solanales; family Solanaceae; genus Jaltomata; species Jaltomata sinuosa. Next base: position 27,992 of record QJPP01000376.1, on the reverse strand, counting down.
CTAGGGTTCATACCAATATCAGGTATTTTACTCTGAAGTATTGAATGTTTGGTTGACGGAAAATATATTTTATGAAACATATTTTGTTGAAAAATATTTTTTCTCTAGAATAAATATTATTTTTATATTTATAAATAAGTACATTAAATATTATCTCGAGTTTTTACATATAATTTAGACAAAGCATTACATGGGTGGGGATAGAGTGTGGGGTTGGTAGGAGCCACGGGGTGGGGTTGAGGGTAAGGATAAGGGTGAAGGTGGAGTGTAAGGGTGGGTGTTTCTAAAATTTGATTTCGATAAATCAGGTTTTGATACGATAAATTCTGATATTGATATGTTAGCTATTTGAGAAATCTCTACACTCAGCTCCTAATATTATGAATTTCGTGTCACATATCAATTAAGAGATTCAAATTACTCTTTAATTTTACCATATATATGATAAACACTTTAAGCAAGAGTTTATATATCCTAGTGGGCAAACTATTGTTTATTTATGATGATGCCCAATGAAATTACTGATACGAGTCACAATTTTATTAGGACGTGATATACGCATATATTAAAGAATCGATAAAGTATAAAAGTTACACTTTAGTAAAGGTGAATGTGTAATCCGTATTAAATAAATTACACGATTTTATTTTCGTTGCAATTTTTCTAAATATATATCTTCCTATTTAGGGGAAGTTGTTTTCTTTTTAGTATTTTTTTTTTCGATAAAAAGGGATGAAAACAAAGTCCCAATCAGTCGGTGGGGTGACGTATATTGTTGCTCTTTCTCTTTGCCCCTTTGGAACTTTTTGTATTTTCAAATAAAATAAAGGCCCCCCAGCTGAGTCGAAATCTTTTTAACATTTGAAAGGCCAGGTTACATGAACATAACTGTTACTCACTTCACTTGACACGTTACCATTCTACGCTATACAAAATGAGATGTTGTTACGACAACGGCCTTGTAACTGTAGCATCTCAGTTCCCACTCGCTCGCTCCACTTGTCATTTCAGGATTTGCAGGTTTTTTTGTTATAACTTGGGCTTAATCATTGACACTGTAGCCCCTCAAACTTGTCAATAAATTTATTAAAACACTTAAATTACAATTTAGTTAATTGAACATATGGTAAATTGTTTTTATTAGATGCTTTTGATTTATATTTTAATTCATTCGTGCGTGTTTTCAAATACTCCCTCCGTTTTAATTTATTTAACCTATTTTGACTTGTCACGGAGTTTAAGAAAGTAAGAAGACTTTTGAATCTTGTGATCTAAAATTAAAAATATGTCAAATGTACCAAAATGTCCTTTAATCTTGTGCTCTTAAACATGCCATGTGGAAAGTTGAAATTAAAGAGTTGCTAAAAAAGGAAAGAGACATTCTTTTTGAAACGGACTAAAAAGGAAAGTAGACCAAACAAATTGAAACGGAGGGAGTATCTATTATGTAGATAAGTTAACGTAAAATGTGTCACCTCTTTTACCTATACAAATTAGCCTCAATAAATTGTAGAACCTCAAGTATGTTCCAATTGAGAATGATGTATATATAGGAGATGACATATTTTATGTGATTAACTTATTTATGTAATGGGCACTTGAGAACATGCACGAAAAAATATTTAACTGAAATAATTTATCATGTGTTCAGATGTTCAATCGAAACAAACAATGATTTAACTGTCTAACTAAATGAAATTTGCTAAGAAATTTAAAAAATTATCGATTTATTAAGCCTATGACTTATAGTGTCAAATTTCTTCATTCACATAATAATATTCAGTTTATTTGGTCAAAAATAAAAAGAAATATGAAGCATATAAAATATTATCTACGTTGTTCTTTTTAGTTGTCATATTTAACAAATATGTAGTTATTTTAAAATAATTGTTTGTATAGAACTCAAGAAAAAGTTAATGACGTTGTTACTAATTTTAGTCTTTAACTTTAACAGAGTGAGAATGTATTAAGGAGAAGATTAATGTGGTGAAAGGTCAAAGAATAAATATGAATGGATTAGAAAAGTTAACATAAATAAATAGAAACAGAGGGAGTACGTTATATAATTCTTACATTCTCGATTCATTAAGGTGTCCCTTCAATTAAAAGAAAAAAAAAATCAGTAATAACCAGCTGCAGTTTAGCTAATTTTATTTGATAAGTTTGTATAATAAAATTCTTTGAAAACCCTTGTTGAGGTACTGTTAATACTTTAGTACTATATAGTGGAGTACTATTTTTCATGTTTCAATTTATGTGATATTTTTTGGTTATTGAGTTTTATAGAGTATGATTTTTGATTAATATTTTTAAATATAACTTTTATAATATTGACATGATGAGAATTTCAACCTGTAATACTTACTATTATTTAATTTTTAAATATTTAAATTCTTAATTTTATAATATTAGATTAATTTAATTTAGTTAAATTAATTTTTGAGAAATGAAAAGTGTCATATAAATTGAACTGGATCGAATAATTTCTCTCTCTCGGAGTGTATTAGTTTGACCGGAAGTAATCCTTTGACATAAGCCATTACAATATTTTATCTGTTAGTGTGTCATTTTCTTCTCTCTTTTCACTAGCTTGTTCCGTGCATGATCATAATTATTCATACATGTACATTAACCAACTTTTAGATTACCGAATAGGATTGTGTCAGGATCGATAAAATTTCTCCATCCTTAATTAAAACTTTTGAATTCAAGTTTAATATATAGAAATTTTTATTTCAGGGAGCACTTTTTCTTTAAATAGACCTTATGCAACACAAATTCAAATTAATCAGGACTTCAATAAAAGATATAAGATATCGAATGAAAATTCTTTTTTTTTTTTTTGAAGAAACAATCTTTAGACTTTTTTTATATCTTTGCGTATTAGACAGGTACTAAACTTTTGACTTAAGCCATGTAATAGTAAAATTATGTTGAAATCAAAGGTGATAGAAATTAGAAAAAAGCTTGATTAAACATCTGGCATGTTCATAAAATGGAAGTCAAGAGTTGACTTTTGTGAGTAGGTATCGTCCATTTATTGTGCTTATCTAGTCGGCCCATATATATGAAAAACAAGGGGGGGGGGGGGGGTACTCAGTCTAGGTGTTTACGACGATAACGTATCCCGTATGATCCCATAAATGAAGTTTGGAAATGATAATGTATATGTAGAATTTATTCGTGTCGTGTGAAGATAGACTCGAGGTGTTTATGCAAACCAAAAAAGTTAAGCTTAGTAGTGAAAATACATAGTTTAGTACAGTAATAAATACACATATAAAAGATAGATATTTATATTCATCGATTTGGCATAAACATTCAACATGTATAAGTTTAAAGGAAAGAAAGTATATATGCTACTACGATGAATTACTAAAACTTTATATTTTTACTTATTACTTAATTATGGTAATTAACATAATTTATTGTAGATACTAAGCGCGAGTGTGTGTTTTCCATGGGTTGGACTACTAAAATACTGTACTTTTTTCTCCCTTTTAACAATGAAACTCAAGTGACTAAGCGATTTAAGTTATTGGCACACACGCACAAAAGAGACTATTTTCTTCGGTTGATCAAATATTTTAAAAAACATTTTTTTTCGGAAAAACATACTCCTTAAAAATGAGAAAAAAACATTCTCTAATGAAAGTTGGTGTACGAAAGAATCCTAGCAATGTTTACAGTCTCATAGTGTTGATTAAAACTTTCAAGTTCTTGATGGAGATGGATCGATGTGTGTTTCATCTAATTAATCACTTGAGGCAAATATTGTACAAAGTATGGCTAACTATGTAGCCAGCAGAGACTTATAGGGAATAAAAGAAGGAGAAAGGAACAAAAGACATATATATAAAAGGAAGATAAAAAGAATGATTCTGGAATTAGTATCTGATACACCTTTATTACAATCTTCTTTTAAGGTTACATATATTATGAAGATTGGATCCAGAAAGTGAAACAGTAAGGTATTACTCCCGCGATAAGAATTCATCATCAACTTAATTAATATCTAAGATATTTGAAAAAAGAATCTAGAATATTCTAGAGTTGTAGAGAATCAAAAAAAAGATCTCAAGAATAAGTGTTCTAGAGAGAAAGGTCTAGAAATATTCTAGAAAGGGCAGTTCTAGAATTTAGTAATTGGCGGAAGATTCTAGAATACAGTAGTAAATATCATTAGCTAGATTTTTCCATAACCACCTATAAATAGATGTGGCCATTTGAGTCGTATGTATGCTCAAAGCAAGTAAAAAAATAAGAGTGAGTGTTCAAGTAAAGAGTGCTGCTGAAACAAACAACAAGTGAGGAATAAGAGTGAGCAACAAAGAGAGTTGCTAGAGTGTGAGTGCAACAAATATCAAGCGTAAGAATTGAAAGACCGAAAAGGGGTCTTTACTTTGCAATAATAAAATTTAAATTGTGAGAAATTAATTGTGCCCGTCAAAAATATCCAACATCCCCAACCCCACTCTTTCCCCCTTAAATGACATTAGGAATTAACATTTATAAATATCAAAAAGATGGTTATAAATTCATTAAAAGTTAATCCTCTGTATACATCCTTTAATTCTTCCTTAATTATATTGTTTAACGAAATTAAAGGAGCAGTTCATCAAACCATGAGAGAGAGGGGTGGGGAATATTTCTTGGTGCTTGGGATTTTAAAAAGTTTGCCTTTTAATTTTATTTAATTACATATATATCATGTGTTTGTATGAGTATCAAAGTGTATGGAGTTTACTTTGTCCTGGATCTTCTGCCAAGTAATGAACAAGCTAACAACACTGTCCCTTCATAACTAGAACTAGTGTAAATTAAAGTTTTTTATTTTATTTGGTTGTAACTGTAAAACGTAAAAAAGTGTACGGGCTAGCCACTTTTTATGACTGATTTTAAAAAAAAACAGTTGGTGTTTGAAAATTCGTCGAAAAGTAGGCATTTCTACTGAGAAAATACCATGACAATGTCGAATTTTCAACTTAAACAAGTGCGAAATTCATGAATTTTGAAATTCGTTTACGATACTATATATGGAGCTTCACTTTTTTGAGTTTAAATTTCATGACAATATCATGAATTTGAAAAAAATTAGCTATTTTTAATGACTTCATGGTTATTTTTCAATTACAAATCGGAAAATGACTATTTTTTGAATTTTAACATTGTAAAACTGTTGCCGTGTTGATTTCAAAGGCTACATAATACGATTACGATGGAGTAGAAGATGATTAGAATCTTTGCACAAACAGCCGATTGAATTCACTGTTTATTTTTTCTAACAAATATACATTAATGAGTATATGCAAATTATATACATTCTTACATATATTATATATGAATTAATAAATATTATACACTTATCAACAATTTTTTATTTGAGCAGTTGAATAAGCGGCTATTTAAGTTAATTCTTCTGTAACGTGATAATTTCTATGATTCGGACACTTTTAGCCCAACTCAAAATTTGTCCAAGAGAACCAAATAGACAAACCAGGCCTGTTAAAGACTTTTTTCTTCTTTCTCCTTTTCTTTTTTCTTCATATTCAGGGCTCGAACCCAAAATCTCCGGTTAAGAGAGGAGTAGCCCATCCGCTGCATCCAAAATGCATCCCAAGTGCATTACTGAGAGTTAGTTTCACATTATGATTTTTAAATTTTCTCCACTGTAATAGTAAAAGTCACCATTTATTATTTATCTTATTAAAGTAACTGAACTTATCAACTATAACAGTATAGTCGTAAAACTCTATTTTTGGTCGTACTATATTTACCAAACTATGTTTGAATTTCTCTGAAAGTATATATGACTGAAAAAATCAATTTTTTAGTGTCAGTATCATATTACTCGCCATACTAGCGGTTTACCAGTTACCACTGTAAATTTGACGTCTTATTCTTAGTGAAAAAAAAAAGACTGCAGCTTGATGTGAAAGCTGGTTAATTAAATGGTAGACGCCTGGCAAGTAGCTTATTCAAGCAGGGGGTGGAAGTAACATATATTACGTGGATTTGACAGAAAGAAGTAGTTTTAATTAAAATTCTGTATATGCATTAGAAAAATCACTAAATTAAATATGTAAAAAAAAGAAATACAGAACCAATTACTAACACTTGAGATCGTATTCTAGAATCTAAAATCCATAAGGTTTAATCGTTGCTATAAGCCTTCATGTCACGGTGAAGAAAATGTGTTCACCTTAGAATTTTACAGTATTCACCATGGAGGTAAAAAGTGAATTCAAGTCACCAGCATATTAGAGGTACCAAGTGAATTCAAGTCAAATTCTTCAAGGACCATTTTGATTAAAAATCTTTTTTCTGTTTCTCGTTCGCGGTCCGATATCCGCATTGGAGCTCGACTAATACGGATTCGTGCGACGTAAGGCCCATTCGGAGAAAACGTTCCCTACCAAAAGAATTGCCATACCCAGGGCTCGAAATTTTGATTAAAACCCTAACCATTCAATATCCATTTTGGAGTTTTAAAAGCTTGAGGTTCAATGTACTTGTGTAGAAAATAAAATTGAATCGATAATAGTTTCAATTGAGATAGATAGATTGTTTGGGTTTTGGAGGAATACGCAAAACTTGTGTAGTTTAGGATGAAGTAATTGCACGATTTTTCCTTCAAATAGACTGATCTTTAATTTTAACAAAAGGATTGCTCTTTAATTTTTGCCACTAGTAATCAAACTTATGTTTAGCAGGACATAAATTATTTAAAGGCACGAGACTAACGACGAATACAAAATAGAGGCAAAAGTGCAAAAGACCCGTTAAGAACTCATGACGTGCAAGCATGAACTAATCAACATAAATGCTAATAAGAGAGCCAAGTATATTTGCTTCATATTTTGGACGGCTCAGTTGTTTGATTAAAAGGCCAATCTAAATTGTTCCAAAGACCTTTTTAGGATGGATCCATATACCAAACCAAAAAAGAAGATGAATAAAACACAAGTTAGTTAATAGTACTTTACTACTCTATCTTTAGTGGTAAGACAATCCAACAATCAGTTAGTTTTGTGGTTGAGACCCCTCAAATTTGTTGGTACGTATCACTGTCGGTAGGATTAATTACCACTTTGCGTCTCATAAAGGTCAAATGAGATATTTTTAGCAAGACATCTACCATCCAGATTCCTTAATTTGATGTCTTTTCAACTTCAATAAACAGTATGATTATATAACCAAAATGCCTGATTTGAACACATTCCTACCAACATTCTGTAGAAAGTGCGAGTGTCTTTTCTTTGTTTTCTAGCCGATATTCGGTAACTGCATTGGAGCCCAACACTCATTAAAGGAGGAAGCGCTTCCCAGCAGGACTTTTTCTATATCAGAGCTTGAACTCGAGATCTTTGTTAAGTGTGGAGGAATCCTATATATCTCAACATGACCCTTGATGGTAGAGTTAAACAGTCATGACAACTAAATGAGAATTTATACTTTCTATGTCATTAATTATAGGTTAAACTAACTAAAGAGACATACCTCCTTACCATATTTACTAACTCTCCCACTATTTTATTTTAATTACTTAATATACCACATGTAAACACTCGTGATACATCGCCTCACCTCGGATACATCCCACCCGATGTATCAAAGGTAATTATCCAGAGGTGAGGCGATGTATCACGCCTTGGGCGATGTATCCGAACGAAGTGAGATGGGAAAAAGAGTAATTAACTCTTGTTTTATGTAAGTTACCCTTAATTATAGGGGTAATGTTCAAGCTCTCCCTAGTACTATGATGTTCTTCAGAATGGGACTGTCCCCTAATCATTTCTATACCAAAAAAGAACTTTCAAGAAAGGTCAAGAAAATTCTCCAAAATCTATCAGTAAGAGACAAAAAAAAAAAAAAAAAGACTTTTAAACAGCTGTGGTCTTTTTGCCTGTTTAAACAATCGAGGGGAAGAGCTAACGGCATCAAACTTATACATGCTAAGCATATCAAGAGTGTTTTGGAACTAGTTTTGCTGAACACTTTGTTAGTAATTGAACCATTTGTTTACATTTACACCAAGCTCCTATTTCAGATTGTGGTGTAGCTATAAACTGATTTAATTTTGTTCTAGAAAATGTCTCTGACATCTTCCAGATAGGGCATTCAAATGGTCGACTTAGATTTCAGGATAGCACCACTAGTCCACTACAGTTCCCTCTTTCACAAGGAAAAGGGCACATGTGCTAACACCAATCAACCAATCAGGTAAGCCTTTTCCTCTCCATGTCCTTTTCATAACAAACATTTCCCATCTCTTTCATAAAATAGTACAATTGTATTCACTTCACATCCCACTCCAGAGGCAAATACAGGAACACTAAGACAAAAATGATGGGCACAGCACACGAGTAGTGTTAAAACTATGTGGCTACTGGTGTTTTGTCTTGAATCAGAACAAAGTTAAGCCATGCAATAACATGAAGTTTAAACAAAGAAAAAAAGATGCACTTCTGCCCAGTTAGTAGAGAAAAATATGCAACAGGAACAGAACCACAGAAAGGAAGGAGGAGGAAATTTTAGACCAAATAAACCAATTACTTGACGAGATCTCCCTGCCACAATGAGAGCTTTCAGAATTGATTAGCCATCAAAGGATGCATTGTCAACTTGGCATGACCAGACATGCCTTAAATGAAGGCTTTCCAACGCCTTTAGTTGAGCATAAGAAGGATGCGGAACATCTGAAGTCAACTAAATTAACGGGATGGTGGATGAGCATAGGCATTAAGTATTGAAGTCTTGAAAGATACAGCACTACCTGACTTCAGATAATGATGAACTTGCACACATGTTTATAGGAGATTATCATCAGAAAGCAGAAGATGAAAAAAGAAAAGACCAAGTAATAATGGAGGAATTCCAAAAAACAAGAGAGGGAAACACAGTTACAAAATTTAACAGTAATTTCACAAATTCCAACTTTCTAGACGTCTCAATATACCATATATATATATATGAATAATTAATGCCTTGTAAATTGGCAATCCACATCATGAAACCAGAACCTAATCGTAACACTTTAGTTTGATGGCCAAAAAATACACCACCTCCATCAAATCATTACCTGTCTACTATCAAACTTCTGTTGCGGTAATGCAGAAACATTCAGATGTACTGAAGTTATAAAGTTCTTACAGGTTTGATTTAGAAAAGAGCATCAGTGCTCAAAGCACCCATGACCCAACACAAGGTTTTGGAAAAGCAGATACAATATTGATACAAACGTGTACCTGCATCTAAAGATGCTCTTCGTGCACATCTAAAACTGGAACTTAACCAAAGTTCAAACACTACTAATAACTGTTTTGTGACATAATTAAATACAGCAAGAAATAATAACATCATCAGAATGACCAGACAAAGTACGTATCTTCAGATTCCTGGATTTCCACTATCACATATGGCACAATGTCTCAGGATACCTTATCCTGGCACTGTTTCCTGCCTTCCTGCCCCATTCCCTCCTTGATCTAAAAAATAAAAAGAACCGTCCTGAAAGTGGATAAGACTAAATGATTCGAGAATCAGAAAAAAATTCAACGGAGTCAGGATGTGTCTTGGTATTTTCATCATTGCTTGCAACATATATGCAAACCGATTTATGGATTTTATTCTAATGTCCAATCATATTAAACAAATTATCCTAGAAAAATCCAGAAACTATTGGACCAACAAAGTTCAGATAATTTGTCTTATCTCGGCCTATTGTCTCCCATGAGAAATGCAAATAAAGCTGCTTAAACATGAACTTCAGAATGAGAAATGGAATATCATATCTTTATTCCGGAAAATGATAATCTTAAATCACATGGTACAGGATTTGGAGAAGGTTAATTTGGTGTGAGGACTATAGGATGTCACTGATGCAAGAATTTCAGAAGTCTCATTTTCCCAGGAACTTTTGATTTTTTTTTTACAATAATCTCATGATTGATCTAAAGCACACGTCCATCATTTTTAAGGGAACCATAAAATTACAATCTCTCTGCCTCTTCGTAATTGAAAAGGCTAGTTGCTTCAACTTGATACCACTTGCATGTGTAAACTAGAAAACATAGTATTATTTTTTTCTCTGGACAAGCTAATACTGTTATGTTTTCTTAATTTTCTGTCGTCTACCTAAAATTGCTTGCATACACAACAGAGTTCAACAGGACATTAGAAGGAAGCAAATACTAAATGGCTATGACCTTAAGGACTTCCAGCCACTCAATGTGGAGAACTTTGGAGTATGCTTCCCATAAATAATGAGGGTCCACATGGGAAACTTTCAGACATGAGTTCCACAAGACGATAAGCTGAAATTAACAGGATAGCTCAAGTACCAAAAAGAAGCAACTAGAGAATTGAAAACCCTCCTAAGACACAGCCAAGGACAACAATCACGTGAAGTAGAAACTGACTGTTCAATATAGACAAGTTACTATAACGAACAACCTCATTTTACAGAAGAGCATCAAGACAAAGATAGAGCAATTCTAATAGCTTATTTCACGAAATATTAGAAAAAAAACAAATAAAGAATATTATATAACAAAATGAAATGACTACTCCATTATAGGAATGTTCAAACTATAGTAATACAGCATACAAGCAGGACGCGAAGTTTAAGGATTCAGCTGAACCACTTCCCTCTTCTCTCCCTTTCACGTCCCTAAGGATTCCCAGTCATTTTCCTACTCACACAGACACAAAAAAGAAATAAGGTTACAGAATGGTATTTGAAGCCTATATACTTCAAACAGAGCCCTGTCCTTTGACTAACTAAGTCTTGATTGAAAAAGAAGATGGTGGTGGTGAGATGAAGCTGAAGTTAAAACTTAAAACTAAAGGAGTACAACAGGCCATCATGAGTTTTAGTCACCTTGCCAATGGGCTTCAAGATGAGATCTATCTCATCAGATGATTCCCATTTATTGGATTGCGTCCACCCTCAGCTACATTACATGCTACATAGAATAGATAGCAATTTGTAACAGAAGGAAGAAATTTAACAGACACACACATACAGAAAAAAAAAAACGCCGACAGTAAAAGAACTAAAATGAACCAAGCAACTAAATTTAATATACAGTAAATTATTCCATGTCAACTATGTAAAAATACTCGGACACCATTCTGAAAATAGTAATGAGCAAGCACTCACCACTTATTTGTCCTCCCCCCCACCCACCCACCCCCACAATTAATGTGGCATTCGACATTAATTGTCTTCTCCCTAACCTTTAACACACTCCACCTCATAGACCCCATCCCCACACTCCGCCCTCACCGTCAGTTTTTGTCTAGATTATATAAAATGTTTTTGGACAATATTTTCTGCTTACTTACCGAACATCAGAAAATAAGTAAGAAACCCACTTATTTTCTAAGAAAACATTTCCCTTCCTACCAAGCACACCCTTAGTGCAGGGTCACAATCAGAGATCCAGAGTTTTCCACACAATTTGAACATCCTCGTCCTTCCAGTATTTAAAGGTGACACTGGCGTAGCTTCCTTGTTAAACTAGACATCTTTCAACTTGGGACTTCTACATCAAGATTTCTGAAACATTACATACACAGACACACAAAGATGGTGCACATTCCAGCTCTCATATCCTTTTTTTTGTATTTCCTCCAGCAAATCTTTACTTAATTTATGTGCACTATGACTGCAGGATCATGAGAAGGGCTTCACCATGTGGGAAGGCTATGTGGACTGGAGAAACAGGTCAGCCATGAAAGGATGTCATGGTGGAGTTGTTGCTGCCTCCTTTGTATTGGGTCTGTAAACCATAACTCTCTTCATGAATGCTAGAGCTGAAATTCATGAATTAGTAACTATAATCGGTCTAAACTTAGTTATTAATGGTAAAATATAACTTGTAACAACTATCAATCTGATTGTTTTCAATTGTGGGTGTAGTGGTGGAGATTTTGGAGAACTTAGCATACCTGGCAAATGCGAGCAATCTGGTCCTTTATCTATCGAAGTTCATGAATTTTTCTCCATCTGCTTCAGCCAACATAGTTACAAACTTTATGGGAACTTCTTTCCTCCTTGCTCTACTTGGCGGGTTCTCGTCTGATTTCTTCTCCACCTATTACATCTATATCATAAGTGCAACAATTGAATTTATGGTAAGATATCTGTCTCTTTGACATTATCTTTTGTTCGATAACATGCACTAACCAGATAACATTAGTTTAACCTCTTTAAGATCAATTTTCCCCCCAGCTTTGTACAGTCTGCTATATCAAAAGACACAAGTAGATAGAGTAGAATGTCAATCTGGACCTTAATAACAATCACAGGAAATTGGACAAAAGGAATAGAATATCATTTGCAGGTGTGCATCATTAACCATCACAGCCCTATGAGAAAACAGTCAGCTCTTTTAGGTCTGTCTTTGAGAAAACAGAATCTGATGGAATTTCCATGTAGTCCATAAGATATTGTTTATAAGGATCTCCGAGGTGTGGAAGTAGCAATGATGCCACACTCAAATAGTTGTCCTGAATATGCTAAGAATATTAGCAGACATACACTAAATACTAGTAGCAAGCATAAATCTCATTTCATAACTTTATCTACCCCACATCACATATATTTATATCCACACCATTTAATAACTTATGGGGTCAGCAGGGTAATAGAAATAAAAATTAATTATTAAAAGAACAAATGATGTACACCAAATTCCACATGTCTTGAATTTTTCTGTCCAATTAGAGATCAGGAATGCAAAAAAGGGTCCCCAGCGCAATCACCTGATTGATGACTGATGGCACAGAAATCAGTATAGCTCATTAAGGGTGTGTTTGGTATGAAAAAGATATACCAATAATAATGTTACTTTAGCTTTCACGGAGAAATAATGGAAAGCTCAGTATATAGCAAATACCATATCAAAAAAGTAACTGAAGACAGGTATTGACCACAGTCCCTTCATCCGACATCACCAGGTAAAATTCTCAAGTGATCAAGGCTTTTATTCAGAACCCTCCATGGTTTTTTTTAAGTCCCAGAAAAAGTTGGACACTGTGAATGGACTTACTAGGTTTTCAGGAACCACTTTAAGGATCTCAAAAGGAAGTATCTAAGCTTCCAAACATGATGATGAATACTCTGCTTCTTTAGCACATAGTTAGCCTGGAAGAAAACGTGACACATAGCCTTTCTCCTTTCAAGTGAAAGATAACCAGTCAGAAGATTATAGCACGAGACATATAGTAGTATGTCGCATGGATTGGTACTAATTGAAAATACTGGAACAGGGACTATTGGTGCTGACATTACAAGCTTGCATACCTTCCTTGAGGCAGCCCATCTGTGCATCAGTAAACAGAAATGCCCCATGCAAAGAAGTAGGTGGTGGACACATAGCAATGTTATTTTCTGGCCTCTACCTAGTGGCCTTGGGTGTTGGAGGGATAAAAGGTTCACTTCCTTCACATGGAGCGGAGCAATTCGATGAGAATACACCACAAGGAAGGAAGCACAGATCTACCTTTTTCAATTATTACATCTTCTGCCTTGCTTGTGGAGCATTGATTGCAGTGACATTAGTAGTGTGGGTAGAAGATAATAAAGGCTGGCAGTGGGGCTTTGGTATCTCAACCGTAGCAATATTGAGCTCAATTGCCATTTTCCTCCTCGGATCAGGGACTTACAGGATCAAAGTTCCCACAGGAAGCCCAATTACAACCATTTTTAAGGTATGGTTCTATTAGCAGGCCTCCTGTACATGCATACTAAAATAAGATAGAGTAATTCACATTGAATTGTTTGAACAGGTTCTTGTGGCAGCATTTTCCAACTCTATCTTTCCTAAGAATTCTATTGGTAATGTGTTAGACACGAGGAAAACCCCACAGAACACAACTGAGATTAGTGAGGAAGAAGAAGGACATGGAGAACGAAAGGCAGAAATTCAAACTGAAATGAAGGACCTCAAATTCATTGGTAAAGCAACAATGAACAACGCAACCTACCCATCACTGCACTGCACAGTCAAACAAGTACAAGACGTGAAAATAGTCATCCAGGTTGTGCCAATATTTATGTCAACCGTTATGCTGAACTGTTGCCTGGCTCAGCTTTCCACATTTTCTGTACAACAAGCAGCCACCATGAACACATATGTTGGTTCTCTAAAAGTATCACCAGCTTCTCTTCCAATATTTCCAGTCATATTCACCATGCTACTGGCACCAGTATATAACCATATTATAACCCCCTTCGCCAGAGCAGTGACTAAGAGCGAGATGGGCATTACTCATCTACAACGGATCGGAACCGGGCTATTCCTATCAGTGGTAGCCATGGCTGTTGCAGCTCTGGTGGAGATGAAGCGGAAGAGAGTAGCTGAACAATCTGGATTAATGAATTCGACTGAACCACTGCCTATCACATTTCTTTGGGTAGCATTGCAATATCTGTTCCTGGGATCAGCTGATCTCTTCAGCTTAGCCGGTCTGATGGAATTTTTCTTTACAGAGGCACCCTTAAGCATGAGGTCATTGGCAACAGCACTCTCTTGGGCATCACTCGCCATGGGTTATTACCTTAGCTCGGTGATCGTATCAATAGTAAACCATATAACTGGTAGATTTCAGCAAACACCATGGCTCTATGGGAGTAATTTGAATCATTACCACCTTGAAAGGTTTTATTGGCTAATGTGCATATTAAGTGGATTAAACTTCTTACATTATCTCCTATGGGCCACTCGCTACAAATACAGATCAACAAAGCCTGATGACGACAGAGACCAAGATGATAACACACCATCAGAAGCCTAATTGTAGTTGCTCATATATGTGATGTTCAAATGCTAAAAACAAAAAGAGGGAAAGGCAGCTACCTGAGCAGCTAGCATACATTGTTTGCTATCTACCTAAATTGTCAATATTTTAAGTTTCTAAAGGCCGGAGCACTCGTTACCTTTAGGTGTTTTGGTAGCTTTCTAAATGCCAATTAGTTTGTATTACTAATAGAAAATGCTAGTACACTATATTTTTGTATTTGCTCCATGATATCTAGCACATGTACTTTTCTTTATGCACAGGATATTTATCCTATAATAGCCTCTAACTAGACAGCTATTGATGTAAAAGTCTAAGGAAGAGGCGTATCTAGGTACGGGTTCAGTTAAACCCATAACTTTCGACGCTGAGCATAAATTTATGCATAAAAAATTACTAAAACTGTAATAAATAGTAGATATGAACCCGTAACTTTGAGTTTAAATCTGAGATCTGCCTCAGGTTACCCAATATCATGCATTCAATTAAGCTACTAATGGTAAGAGCAACACAGTAAACTTCAAAAAAAAGGGCACTCCATCAGAGAATTGAGAACTAAAATGAGAGGCTAGTTGCATATAAATATATAATCTAACCAAATTAAATGTTGTAGAAAATCTCCATCTTTTTCGTCCTTGTGTATTGCTTGGTTCACCTGGCGGTCCTTGCGCTGCACTACTTTCGAGGCTGTGAAATAGATGCTGCATATAGAACCCAGTCCTCGTGTTCAATTAAAAGAAGTCTGACGATGAGAATTACAGAGCCATTCAACATACGGCATAGAACTAGCAATTCGGAACACTAAGCATTTGCACCAAATGCATCAGAATTGAAGTCGAATTCATGAAAGATACGCACAGTGCGCCATGTTTCATCAATAGGAGATGGGCGAAGAGAAACATATTAATTTGATTTTATAGGATAATGCAAACAAGCAGGGGATGTAGCTCAGATGGTAGAGCGCTCGCTTAGCATGCGAGAGGTACGGGGATCGATACCCCGCATCTCCAATCTATTTTGTTGCTTTCTTTCTCTCTTTTCTTCCCTGACTTGTGTGTTTAACTCCTTTGCATTTATTTGTTTTTGTCACTTATGCGTCAACTTTTCTAGTACATAGTTAAATCTTCCTGGGATACATAAATCCAAGGAGATTAGTACAGACAAAACATGAAGAAATAAAAACTTTCTTTTTGGTTGGAAAAGGAAACTATACATATAGATTATGCATATATAAAAGAAGAGGTACCACTAACAATATCTGTGGCTAATCGGCAAAGAGTTGATTAGAGTTATTCTTAGCTATCCGATTAAAAGAAATTCCTATTTTATCTGCTTCCAAAACTTATGAGACAAACATAGGAGGAACTGTCTAAACACATATTATACTGCATCCTATTATTCCTAGCCCATCCTTGGCTAACAAGTATATCATTTGATGTTGCTCCCTATAATAATGTTGAATCTCTCTGTAGTCATTAATTTTTTTGAATAAGTGGTTATCATTTTGAAGCATGTTAATGACCTCCATGGATTCAATACAAATTTGCAAAGGTAAAAACTATTTTCATGAGCCATTCTAATCCCATGTAGTAGGTTCCCTCTGCGAGCACATTATGTATGTAGCTTGTGCTAATTGGTTTTCCACTTCACCTCCCTAAAAGCCTCTCTTTTGTTCATAAAAAGTAGCAGGCCAAAATCAATTTCTTTGTAAATTGGTAGTTTTACTGATTAGCTTAGAGTCGTGAAGGAAAAAGTAATTTGACTATACTGTTTCACATACAAATTACAATAACTATAAAAAATGAATTTTCAGGTGAGGTTGGATAAAACTGATGATCAATCAGCCTCCTGCAACCCATCCAAAACCACTGACCCAACAAACAACCCGACTGCAGTCAACCCTAAAGCTCCGGCCAAAACGGCCTGGGCCGCCACAAGACCCACAGAATCATCGGGTATGAACACGATTGCTAAAATAGCCGCCACTAGAATGGGAAGTGCCGCTGACGCCAAAGCAGCAGGCGAGAAACTGGCCGACTTCTCCAGCAAACTGAGCAGCCCCAGTTCTTCGGCCTTTGAAAATAGCCCTAACTTCTCTATGGATGACAGTGTAAAACCTAATTCTTCGGCTTTTGATAGAAGTCCAGCTTTCTCCACAGTGCTCAAAACTTTTCGCTTCTCCAGTTTTTTGAACACATCCACTTCAACTTGTTCGCTGCCCTCGTAGAATAGCCCCGCTCCGAACCATTGTTTTTTCCATTTGTCATCAAATTTGTTCACCTGCATTAGTGAGTCTTATTAGTTAGTAGTATTATGGTACCATGTAACTCAGGTTACAACAACATAACATATTTAATGTAATCCCACCAATAAAATAGGGTGAAAGAGGATAAGATGTATGCAGACCTTACTCCTACAAGGGGGCACAAAGACTGTTTCCAATAGACCTCGGCTCAAATGTAAGTCAACTTATGTGAGTGTGAAATACGGTCCCAACTCCCATGTCTAAAAAAAGAATTAATGTTGCTAAACATTGACATTCTTTTTTCTTTTTTTTTTGATGAGTGAAGATGGAATTTAACTTAAACTCTTCCATTAATCATTGCACCAAGAAGGTGTGGAGTTATACAATGAAAGATTACATAGTATCCCTTCAACTGAGGGAGTCTATTAATTGCTCAAAAGAATTGACATCATTACCAAAATTGAAAGCAAAAGTTTAATTTCAACACAAATTTATGTTTAAAGCTAAAGATAGCTCTGCCTCTGTCTTCTACTGTTCTTTCCATTTGCAGTTGCGAAAGAGCAATATTCGATGAAAGTATTTAAATTACAACGAATCATAAGAAGAATAAAGCAAAAGTTCCGTATCCGATGTTCACACCAAATCAATATGTAGTTGACTGATTATGATCATATCTTACCAACAAATTATGTTGCGTACCTTCTTTTTAGGAGCCATGGCCATGATTCTAGGGGAGCTATTGACGGGAAATAAGCGGCGGCGAAATCGGGGCTTCGAACTAAACCCATGCTCTAAGTTTCCCAGGTAAGCAGTTGTTGTTGTAGCCGCCATTGATGAAGAGTTTCACCTTCTCTCGATAACTTCAATCTCTTTGCTTCACATAAAATTTTCACACTCTTTCTTCTCCGCACAAATCTATGGCTCCAAATTATTCCACCAATCAAAATGCAGCTTATCCTATCTGGACTGAACAATTTCAGATGACGTGGCCTTGCAAAATATTGCATTTCCAAATACACCCTCAATTTTGCTCATATTTACCTCTATAGTAGTTTAATTAACTCCTGCACTTAAATTTTCAATTGCTTTCTAGTTCTTGTGTCACGTTTGAATTAAACTACTTCATTAGTAGGATAAAAAGAAAGCACTAAGTGGCCGTTTGATCGGTGGAATAAGGATAATAATTTTCAATTGGTATGACTACTTATAGTCTATTTGGTCAAATTTATTTTTCCCTAAAAGTGCATATTTTTAAAAAGTGAGTTGTTTGACCAAGTTTTTAAGAGAAAATAAGTACTTTTAAGAAGTAGCAGAAGCTGTTTTTCAGAAGCTTGACCAAACAAGCTATTAATCATCTTTAGTAGTTCAATCAACTCCTGGAATTAGATAAATTCTAGAATTCCATGCATTATATATTGGTGAAAATTTAGGTTACTCGCTGGTACTTTTCTGTAATCACTATAACCTCTCCTTAATTTATTGAATTTCCATAAGATCATGATGAAGATGTTAATCTCATTCGTCCGTGCTCTGCTTCTGCCATATTTAATATGGTTTGGTTAAGTGATCTACATATTAAAAATAGTTTGGTTAAATGACCTACTACATTGTGGATGCTATTGTGTTTTTATGAGAAATAAAAATCTTCTATTTATAGAAGTCTAAAACTTCTTCTCCATAAAAATGTCTTTTTTCCACCTAGAAATCCTTTTATACTAGAATTTTTTTTTGAATTAAAACATAATTATGTAAAATTCAAATAAGGTACCTAGGAAATTCAGGGCAAAACCTAATAGTTTAATGTTGTTGATTATGGTGCAGTCGGTGATGGATGGACCGATGAAACTAGCTAGTGTAATTTTTAAACAATCCATGAATAGCTGACGAATTACATAATGTTAGACAAAGTATGATAAGTTAGTGGTAACCTCTTTCGTGATCCTAGCATGTTCTAGCTATGACTGAGTTCCTGGACGGATCAGAGTTGATTTTCCGATGATCAAATAAGTCTTTGGTTTGACTTGTGGGGACAATTTATCGCTCGTGATTTCGACTTATTACTTTCAAATTGCTCCCAAGCTTAAGCTTCGTCTTCCATTTGTTCCTTGCTCCAAAATGGTCGTTTTATCTGTGCCTTTAACTCAAACTAATTATCGTTTTAGGAATTCAAGAATAAAAGATGGTTATTGTTTTCAATTATACCCTTAGTATTAAGGAAGAATGCACGGCATAATTTAAGAGGAAACGAACAATCTACTTTTATTAAATAAAGGTAACTTAGTAAATTATCCCTTGTATTTATTAAATTAATTCAATTTTCAACGAAGAAGGTTCAGGCATGCTCCGACTTATCTCTAATGATCCGTTAGTTAATCTTTTTTTCTGGTGTCTTGGTTATGTAAAAAATCATTTATCTAAATAAGATAAATTTCTCTGTCGATTTCATCAATGACTTTATCGTTGATATTCGATAGTGATGGGATTTTGAAGAATTTAACATTGTCATCACATCGACTTTGTGATATTCGATGATACGATGGAATTGGGGGAGAAATTTAGCATTGTCATATCCTAAGCCACCAGTATCCATTTGGCAGTTACCACTAAATTAAATTAAACATATCTTAATCCAATATTATACTTAATTCTTACCAAACTTATTTATAACACTATCGTTGATTTAGATTATTATTTTTTATTGAAATTGGGAAGAAATTTAACATTGTCATATCCTAAACCAGTGGTATCCATTTGGCAGTTACCACTAAATCAAACATATCCTAATCCAATATTTACTTTATCCTTATACTAGATATCGAAGCCCGTGGTCAGCACGGGCCCAATACATATTACGTTTTTTGTGTTAATTTATGTGATACAGATAGAATTTAGATAGTCAATCAAAATTTTTATATGATTTTTAGATATTTCAAGTTGTTAACTATTATCATTTATAATATTTTTTTACGTAATTTTTAAATAATATATGTTATTCCCCTCTCTGTCAATTTATGTGGCATCGATACAATTTTGAGATTTTCTATACATCTTTTAAATATCTTAAGTTCTTAATTGTTTGCGATTTATAGTACTTTTTTTCTGTCCCAATTCATGTGGCATTAATAAAATTTTGAGAGTCGTTCAATTTTTTTATGTTTTTGAAATATTTTAAGTTGTTATTATTCTGATTTATAGTACCTTTTACGCAATTTTCAAATATATAACAGATTAAAAAGAAAACTAAGATAAACAAATTAAAATGGAGAAAGTATAAGAGAATATCCAAGCAGACAAAAAATTTCATGTCTTTTAAATATTTGAAGTTGTTAATTATCGTGATTTATACTAATTTTTACATAATTTTTAAATATATAATAGATTTTAAAAAATAAAATAAATAAATTAAAACGGAGAAATTATAAAAGGAAATATCTAAGCAGGCACGTCGACCAGCTGCCTGCTTATCCTCCTTTATAAGTAAGGTAATTTTAAGTTGTTAATTATTGTGATTTATAATACTTTTTTCTTCTGTCTCAATTTATGTGACACTGATAAAATTTCGAGAGTCAACTAAATTTTTTATGTCTTTTAAATATTTTAAGTTGTTATATTGTGATTTGTGATAAAACAAATTAAAATGGAGAAAATATAAAAGAAAATATGCAAGCAGGCAGTACAAGCAGACATGTCGACCTCGTGCCTGCTTGTTGCCATTTAAAAAAATATTTTAAGTTGTTAATTATTGTGATTTATAGTTTTTTTTTCTTCTGTCATAATTTATGTGGCACTGATAAAATTTTAAGAGTCGACTAAATTTTTTATGTCTTTTAAATATTATAAGTTGTTATATTGTGATTTGTAGTACTTTTTACGTAATATTCAAATATATAATAGATTTTAAAAAGAAAAGTAAGATAAACAAATTAAAATGGAGAAAATATAAAAGAAAATATGCAAGCAGGCATGTCAACCTCGTGCCTCCTTGTTGCCCTTTATAATTTAGATAGTCAATCAAATTTTTTACATAGTTTTTACGTATTTTAAGTTGTTAACTATTGAGATTTATAATACTTTTTATGTAATTTTTAAATAATATATGTTACTCACTTTGTACCAATTTATGTGTCATCGATACAATTTCGAAAGTCAACTAAATTTTTTTATACACCTTTTAAATATTTTAAGTTGTTATATTGTGATTTGTGATAAAACAAATTAAAATGGAGAAAATATAAAAGAAAATATGCAAGCAGGCAGTACAAGCAGACATGTCGACCTCGTGCCTGCTTGTTTCCATTTAAAAAAATATTTTAAGTTGTTAATTATTGTGATTTATAGTTTTTTTTTCTTCTGTCATAATTTATGTGGCACTGATAAAATTTTAAGAGTCGACTAAATTTTTTATGTCTTTTAAATATTATAAGTTGTTATATTGTGATTTGTAGTACTTTTTACGTAATATTCAAATATATAATAGATTTTAAAAAGAAAAGTAAGATAAACAAATTAAAACGGAGAAAATATAAAAGAAAATATGCAAGCAGGCATGTCAACCTCGTGCCTCCTTGTTGCCCTTTATAATTTAGATAGTCAATCAAATTTTTTACATAGTTTTTACGTATTTTAAGTTGTTAACTATTGAGATTTATAATACTTTTTATGTAATTTTTAAATAATATATGTTACTCACTTTGTACCAATTTATGTGTCATCGATACAATTTCGAAAGTCAACTAAATTTTTTTATACACCTTTTAAATATTTTAAGTTGTTAATTATTGTAATTTATAGTACTTTTGTTTCTGTCCCAATTAATATGGCAGTGATAAAATTTTGAAAGTCAAACAATTTTTTATATCTTTTAAATATTTTAAGTTATTAATTATTGTGAATTATACTATTTTTTATGTAATTTTCAAATATATAATAGATTAAAAATAAAAGTAAGATAAACGTATTAAAATGAAGAAAATATAAAAGAAAATATCCAAACAGGTAGCATAAGCAGACAATACAAACAGACATGTCGACCTGCTGTCTGCTTATTGCCTTTTATAAGTAAGGTAACTAGTTACTATCTACCAAAAATGGGTAGTAGCACCGCCAAATAAGAATGAACATGCAGAAAAGGAACTTGAGCATCTCGTCGTTGTTTCTGAAGCCGTCAAGGAAGATTGGCAATAACCTATCATTGACTACTTGTGTTATGGAATACTTCCGGAAGATCCAAGGAGAACGACCGACATCCGTCATCGTGCACCTCGCTTCCTTTACTACAAAGACACATTAAGTAGAAGATCATTCGAGGGAGTACTCTTGCAATGGATGGGGGAGACGAAGCAATCCAAGTTTTGCAAAAAGCACATTAGGGAGTATGTGGATCACATCAATCTGGACTAAATCTACCCTTCCACATAAAAAGGATGGGATATTACTGGCTGACAATGATGAAAGATTGCTTGGATTATGCTCAGAGATGCAAGGCTTGTCAGTTTCATGCAAATTTTATACATCAGCTGCCTGAAGTAATACACCCAACTATTACATCTTGGCCATTCGACGCTTGGGGACTGGATATTGTCGAACCACTACCCAAGTCTTTTGATGGGCACTTGTACATCTTGGCTGCAACAGATTACTTCTCCAAATGGGTCGAAGTTGTCGCTCTTAAAGAAGTGAAGAAGGAGAATGTTGCAAACTTCATTCGAGTGAATATCATCTTTCATTTTGGCATTCCTCGCTATATAATAACAGAATGGCAAGTCATTTGATAACAAGTTGATGAACAAGATTTGTGAACTCTTCGAGTTCAAGTAGCATAAATCTTCTATGTATCATGCTGTCGCTAATGGTCTAGCTAAAGCTTTTAATAAGACTTTGTGCAACTTGTTGAAGAAGGTCGTCTCCAAGTCTAAAAAGATTGGCATGGGCAAATTGAGGAAGCTTTGTGGGCATATAGAACGACTTACCACACACCAACGCAAGCAATCCCATACTCACTTGCTTTTGGAGTTGAAGCAGTCCGACCACTTGAGCGTCAAATACCTTCTTTAAGAATTGTTATTCAAGAAGGGATCACTGAAGAAGAAAATGATCGATTGCATCTTGCAGAGTTACAGGAACTTGTTGAGAAGAGGCTGGAAGCTCAACAAAATCTTGAATGTTATCAATCCCGTCTATCTCATGCTTTCAACAAAAAGGTTCACTTGAGGTGCTTCCATGTTGGAGATCAAGTACTTGTTGTAAGGTGCTTCCGTCTATCTCCTCACAAGTATTGGGGAAAATTCACCTCAAAGTGAGATAAACCATACGTTATACAAGAAGCGTATTCAAATGGTGCTTACAAGCATGTTGATGCAGATGGCGTAAGGGTTGACCCTATCAATGCAAATTTTTTGAAGAAGTACTATCCTTAAAGGAAGATGACACTCTTTAAGGCACAAGCATAAACTACATATAACTCCTGGCCCACAAGAGTATAAACTATGTACGGCTCCCAAAAAAATTGTTTGCAAGGTTGAAAACCTCGCAAGAGGCGGCCTAGGCAAAATTTAGGACACAAAAAGTTCGCTAGGTTAAAAACTTCACAAAAGGTGGTCTAGGCAAAAGTTAGGATCCAAAAAGTACGCTAGGTTGAAAACTTTACAAGAGGCGGCGTAGGCAAAAGTTAGGACATAAAAAATAAAAATTTAAAAAAAAATCACTCTTTCAGAACTACATTATGACTTAATTCTTTTCACCGAGGTACGTAGGCGCTTAGAATTTTATTCTAGGTTCAGTCGCATGAGTGCCAAAAATACATCTCCCCACTTGATCTGTCACATAAAAATCAGGTCTACAAGTACTCTTTCATCAAACTTTGGGCTTTTATCAAATATTGATAGCTCGATGGGGAGCAAACCTCTATGGAAAATGAGCTTCTTCAATAGGATTTGAGGTCCTCAAAATTTGCCAAGCCAGCAGGTTGAAGTCAAAATCTGCCAAATCTATGAGGTAAAGTTCTCAAATTCACCAAGCATGTAAGTTGAAATCCTCAAATTCGCCGAGTCTGTAGGTTGAAGTCAAAATCTACCAAGTTTGTGAGGTGAAGTTCTCAAATCTTCCAATTCTGCGAGATAAAGATTTCAAATTTGCAAGTTCACAGGTTGAAGTTGAAATCCTCCAAGTTTGTGAGTTGAAGTCTTCAAAGTTGTCAAGTCTGTAAGTTGAAGTCCTCAAAGTTCAGCAACTCTGCAAGTTGAATTCTTTAAAGTTGTTGAGTCTACAAGTTGAAGTCTTCAAAAGTTTGAATCTTTTAAGTCTTCGAGCCTTGTCCTTCTAAATTTCTATGCCTTAAGGTGGACAAAATTTGTCCCTTTGCACCTTAAGCTGGCTTTTTTACGGATTTATCCTTAAAAGGATCATTCAATTCCCATGCCTTAAGGTGGACAAATTTGTCCCTTTTGCACCTTAAGCTGGTCTTTTCACGAATATGTCATTAAAAGGAGCTAAACTTGAAGCTGAACTTGTCAGTCATGTGTCTGAGGCGATGTTAAACTCTCGCACCTTAAGCTGATTGTTGCATGGAGACGTCATCAAAAAAAGACAAGCTTGGAGTTGTCAATCTCAAGGTGTCGGAGGCGATGTTGAACTCTCGCACCTTAAGCTGATTGTTGCATAGATATAACGTTGAAAAGAGTCAAACTTGGAGTTATCAGTCTCAAGGTGTTGGAGCCGATGTTAAACTCTCATACCGTAAGCTGATTATTGCATAGGGGTACCAAACTTGAAGCCGAACTTGTCAGTCTCAAAGTGTCAGAGGTGATGTTAAACTCTCGCACTTTAAGCCGACCTCTTTGAGAATTTTACTGTTCTGAACCTACAAAAAAGAGAGAAAAGGACAAACAAATAATAATATTAAAGTAAGATAGTTACCTGGCAAAGATGTATTCGAACAAGCTGGAGGACTAAGCGTCTGGATGCTTGCCAATTGACGATCATAGGAGCTATATATATAGCTATAAGGCCATATAATGATTTTTGGTCTGATGTGGGATAGAAATGGTTCAATAAAAAGGTGGTGGAGTGTGCCAACGAATTGGAATTCCTCGAAGGAATTGGACTAATATCCAACATGCACTTAAGGCCAACTTGGCTTTTATAAAACCAAGAAGGTGGGCCCATTTCCTTTAAATGTAAGGGATAAGTACAAAACTAGCCACTCGGCTAAAATAATATCATGCCAAATAGCCAATGGATTAGAATTTCATTTTCTAGTCATTCTCTTGTCCCTACTGCTTGCTTCTTCTTGTTATTATTTTTCTTTTTTCGTGTTGCGGATCTCTATTAAAAAAAAACTTTTATTACTCTCTTACTTGTAATTTTCTTCCCTTCTTGCTTTTTTTTAAATTTTTTTTATTACAACTCTTTTTTTTTAAAAAAAAAGAAGAAAATCTTCATTGCTATTTTTTCACTGCTTTTTTTCGGCTCTTCTTTTGTTGCTTTTTTATTTATTTTTAGAACTATTTTTTGATCTGAGTAATCTAAAGTATTGATACATGTATACAATATAATACCTATATGATACATACTGATACAATTTTTGTACACATCTTATACAGATACATATCCTATACAATAATGATATAATTTCTATACACGTCTTATACATATGCATATTTTATATAATAATTATACAGTTTTTATACACATCCTATACAGTTTCTATAGAAATCTTATACAAATACATATTCTATACAATAATTATACAGTTTTGATACACATTCTATACAGTTTTTGTAGAAATATTATACATATACATATTTTATACAATAATTATACAATTTCTATACACATCTATACCCGAAGGCTATAAATTAGAAATAAATATGCCAAAGGCCACTTATGACTATTATTGTCCAATTTGCAAATTTTAGTTATTTATTTTAAAATTGGCCACACAGTGTCCTTTTCCCTAAATGTAAAGTTATAACATTTTTTTACTTTTATCATAAATTTGTCTCAACAAATTTAAAAAGGAAAGGTGATGGTCACTTATGACTATTACTAGATATAAAGAAGCACGTGCTTTATTTATAGCACGGGCCCTAATATATATTACTTTATTTATCTCAATTTATATGACACAAATAGAATTTAGATAGTCAATTAATTTTTTTTATATTTTAAGTTGTCAATTATTGTGATTTATAAAACTTTTTACATAATTTTCAAATAATATATGTTACTTTCTCTGCCCCAATTTATGTGCCATTTGTGGCATTGATGTAATTTCGAGAGTCAACTAAATTTTCTATATATCTTTTATATATTTTAAGTTATTAATTATTGTGATTTATAGTACTTTTTCTTCTATCCCAATCTATGTGACACCGATAAAATTTGAAAAGGCAACCAAATTTTTATATCTTTTAAATATTTTAAGTCATTAATTATTGTGATGTATACTACCTTTTACATAATTTTTTAATATATAACCGATTAAAAAAATAAAATAAACAAATTAAAACAGAGAAAGTATAAAAGAAAATATGCATGCAGGCAACACAAGCAAACACGTCAACCTCGTGCATGCTTATCGCCCTTTATAAGATACACAAATAGAGTTTAGATAGTCAATCAATTTTTTTATATGATTTTACATATTTTAAGTTGTTAATTATTGTGATTTATAATACTTTTTACGTAATTTTTAAATAATATATGTTATTCCTATGTCCCAATTTATGTGGCACTGGTGGCATTTATACAATTTCGAGAGTCAACTAATTTTTCTATATATCTTTTATATATTTTAAGTTGTTAATTATTGTGATTTATAATTTTTCTTCTATCCCAATTTATATGGCACCGATAAAATTTTGAGAGTCAACTAAATTTTCTATATATCTTTTATATATTTTAAGTTGTTAATTATTGTGATTTATAGTACTTTTTCTTCTATCCCAATTTATATGACACCGATAAAATTTGGAGATGCAACCAAATTTTTATGTCTTTTAAATATTTTAAGTCATCAATTATTGTGATTTATACTACTTTTTACGTAATTTTTGAATATGTAACATATTAAAAAGAAAAGTAAGATAAACAAATTACAATAAAAAAAATATAAAAAAAAATATCCAAGTAGGCAACACAAGCAGGCATGTCGATCTGATACCTGCTTGTTCCTTTATAAGTAAGGTAATATCAAACCTTTTCTGTATAGTTTGTTACAGTTTTTTTAATTATTATTATAACAAGTGGCTATTATGATGTCCAGATTTAATAGTTATTGTAATTTTGATAAATTTTCACATATAATATATTTTGCATCGAAAGTATAGTTGAGATGAATTCGATGCCACAAGTATAAAGTGATAAATCATCCAAACTGAATAAACAAAAATAGTTATTTTAATTTAGTATATTGCACAAATAAAATAGACAAATTAAGAGTTATGTAGTTCTTTATCTTGTACAAAATTAGGCCTTGAAGATCAATAAATGTAATATGATTAAGAACTACTACCAGTAAATTAATAGGTTCATTAAAGTGTTTTTTAAAAAAATCTTGAGGAAACTCTGCATCGTTATTTTTTAAGTGTGTGATGAGTAAATTTGTTTTTGTGCAATAACTCATAAATCACATAAAATATAAATCACACAGAATAGGTACCGCGCGACGAACTTTATTGAAAAGACATTAACAGGGAAAATTGATCCCTAACTTTTCTTATGACTTGTGAAATATCACTTATTATATCAACTAAGCTATACGATATTTAGTTATACGTTGCAATTGCGTGGAAATTATGGTGAAAGTCACGAGAATTTCGTACTTCATAATATAATTGGCAAAACAATTATTATGTAGATTCTGTTTACACGACGCATCGTGGAAAACCATTGAAGTCTTCGCCCTCATCTAAAGTCAATGCCTTTTTTTTTTTTTTTT